>VWZO01020974.1:2561-33684 GCA_013396975.1 Bucco capensis | reverse complement strand
GACCTTCTCACTCTCTCCAGCTCCCTGAAAGAAGGCTGGCACAAGGCAAGGGTTGGTGTATTCTCCCACATAACAAGTGACAGGACAAGGGCTCAAGTTGTGCCGGGGGGGGGGCGCTGGGGTTCAGGTTGGACATGAGAAACAATTTTTTTCCCTAGAAGGGTTGTCAAGCCCTGAAACAGGCTGTCCAGAGTAGTGGTGGAGTCACTATCCCTGGAGGGACTGAAAAGATATGTAGATGTGGTGCTGAGAGACATCATTTAGTGGTGACCTGGCAGTGTTGGGTTAGTGATCTTAGAGGTCATTTCCAATTGTAATGATTCCATGTAGTAATACAGGTTGGAACAGATCCTTGAGGGCTGTCCAGCTGAACTAGCTGCTCCAAGAAAGTCTAGTAGATCAGGTTGCTCATGACAGACTGTCACCCACATATAACCAAAAAGGTGCCCCTGTGGAATGGGAACACTTGGTCAGGCTTGGCTTCCCCCTTTTCTACACTATACAGGTTCCTTGTTGCTCTGGTTCTCAACAACTGCATGCTTTGCATCGCAGAGACACACCTCCCTAGAATAAAAGTTCTGAAAAGCTTAATTCCAGCCAGTTTAGTTTAGTTCATAAGCTGTGAAGAGAAACATCCTTACACTCTTACCCAAAGGTTCTTTCTCTAAGTCAATCCGGATGGTCCCTGCAATGGCATAGGCTATGACCAGTGGTGGGGAAGCTAGGTAGTTGGCACGGGTGCTGGGATGGACACGTCCTTCGAAATTCCTATTGCCAGACAGCACGCCTACTGCCACGAGGTCTCCCTGTAAGAGACAGTTTGAGTTAAAGGGATCTGAGGGGCTTGAAGACTCCACACGCACATCCAGAAGGTCTGCAGAGCTGCACTGTGCAGCAGCTTCAATGACTGGACAATCACAGAGCTGTCTCCTTCTAAAGAGTCACAAAGCACTTGCCACAGAAAGGAGAATATAGGCTGAATTTACTTTCGACATAGCTAAGAAGAGTTAGTGCACAGTGTTACACAGAACAGCATACAACAGAGAACACCTTACCTAAACAGGGTGCCAAGGAAAATTGCTTACCTGTGTAATGGCCTCAACAACAGACTCTGGCAAGGGTCCACTATTGCCAATACATGTCATACAGCCATAACCCACTACATCAAACCTAGGCGGAGCAAAAACATGATCAGAGAACAAAAAGCTGTTCTGGAGCAAGATGTTTTAGTCTCGAGAAGAGGAGGCTGAGGGAAGACCTTATCTCTCTATAAAACTACCTGGAAGGAGGTTGGAATTAGATGGGGGTAGCTCTCTTCTCTAGGGTAAACAGTGAGAGGACAAGAGGAAATGGCCTCAAGTTGCATCAGGAGAGGTTTAGATTGGATGTCAGGAAAAACTTCCTCACTAAAAGGGCTGTAACTCTTGACCTCAGTTGCCCAGGGAGGTGGTGGAGTCACCATCGCTGGAAGTGTTTAAGAAACGTATAGATGTTCTACTTAGGGACATGGTTTAATGGCATGGTAGTGATAGGTATGATTGGACTTGATGATCTTAGAGGTCTCTTCCAATCTCAATGATCCTGTGTTATTTTCAGAAGATGTAGTGTTTTAATAAATGAATTTATGCCAAAACCAGCATTTTTGAGAATGCTCAATTTTCATCATTGCAGAGACTATCTGTCCATGTGCACTCAAATCTACTGAGATGCACAACATCATAGTGTCATTTATGCTATTTGAGAACCATTAGTCTTGAAAATTAACCCATTTTCCTACTTAAGAGCATGAGCCTTCAAGAAGCTACACCAAGCAGCAGGCCTTCTCCCTTGCTGGCACTACAGCAATGTGTTAACTCATGCAGGATCACACTCTAGGGTACCTGCCACATCTTTTAAGCTGTACAGAGAATTAGTTATTCTATTTCATTGCTTGTTGTTAATGCTTTTAGTTAAGCAGCCATAGGACAACAGTAAGAAAAGCACTCTTACCCTAGTTGGGAAAGGTAACTCATAACTCCACTCTCCCTCAGGTAGTATGTGACAACTCCACTTCCTGGGGACAGGCTAGTTTTAATGTATGGCTTCACTGTCAAACCAGCTTCAACAGCCTTCTTAGCAAGCAATCCTGAAAAATGCAGAGGATAGTTGAGGTTCCTCCTGGAAGTAAGATGGTTTAGTGGATCAACAGGTCAGCTGAAGTACCATGAAATAACTGCAAACCAGAAAAGGCTCCATTTCCAGCAATGAAATGGTCCAGTGAGTCAACAGCACTAATCCCAGGATAACCAGCTAGAGCTCAAGTGCTCTGTTGTCCTGCAGATCCAGTCTGCAATTTCTGCTCCACTGGCAAATTGGTGGATGTTGCATTCAGCAAGATGCACTCACACTTGGGCACCAGAAATGTTTTAGTGGAGTTTGTGTTACCCAGAAACATTTTTATTCTGAATTTCTTTCTTTTAAACAAATTGTCCATACATAAATGAATGTTCAGGAAACAAGCCCCCTCCAGCTCTTTCCCAGGATGGACATAAAGGAAGCTGCATCTAAGCAAACCACGCAAAACTTCACATTCCCATGTCTCAGTCTCTCTCTTCCACATCCACTTATCTAAGAAAATACACATCAGTCCTGCTTTGATCCAATATGACCTCCAAGAGGGAGTTATCTTCAAACTGTATTGTCTTTGCCAGCTGTTTGGCACCTCTGTTAGACACGACCTGTACACCTCCACTTGTAAGTATGGTGTAGGAAGGCCTACACTGATAGATTTGGAGACCTAAAGGTAGATATGTGAATTTAAAACAGCAGTCCTATTCCCAAAATTGCTGAGGCTCGTCAGCTGCCAGAAGCAGCTGTTGAAATTGGAGTTCTTGAATGCAGAATTACTTTTTCCCTCCTTGATGATGTCAAATCGTAAGAGCTGCTATATGGAAAGGCAGCAAAGGCAAGACTACTCACTAAACCTGAGTGCATACACTGAGATCCTTAAGTCTATGTTCTTCAGGCTGCTGTGCACTAAGTAGTAGTGAACACATTCAAAGTACCAATTTGGCTTGCATCTGCACAGTATTCCACACTTTAAACTGACAGAGCTGTTAAGCCAAGCAGGCTGAAAGATCATCAACCCCAGTGCCACAGAGAGGGTTAAGAATGCATGTCTTTAGCCTGGGATCCAAACACTTGAGGAAACTGTATCCTAAGCAGGAGGCACAACTGAGGGATACACCCACCTAGAACTAAGAGAATAGGACAGAGCAAAGATAGCATGTCTGGAGGAAACCTACTGCTTGATCCTTGAAAGAAAGACATACACCTCTACTTCTGTGATTGTGATCAGGATGGATCTGAGGAAAGAAATGTGTTTATTTGTCTGTCCTGTCACGAGTTCAATTCTCGGTTCAATTCCTCTCAAAGGGGCAAGTAATAGAGTAGGTCTCTCCTCCACTTCCTTTTCCACCCTACATCCTGGTTTATAATGGACTGAAGGAATTAAAGATCTTTTGTGCCTGGGAAGGAGGTGAGCTGCCCGTACTCAAAGAAAGATGCTAGTCCAAGAACAGGTAACAAATATCACATTGACAAACTAAACACAAAGTGATTGTAGTCAGAGGCTGTCCAGAAACCAAGATCTTCCCAGCACCACACAGGAACAAAGGAGACAAACTATGTGACTTCAAGCAGTATGTAATCGTCTCTGGTCCACAACCCTTGCACTGCCCATTGCAAATTCCTTCCAGCCTTTGCAGGAAATAAGCCTGCAGCCTACAAACAGTCTGGCAGACTAGGAAGCCCTAATGCAGTTATGATCTTAGCGTGACAGATAATGTCTATGTATACGTTTACAGAGATAAATATATATGCACATGTAGCAAGTACCTGGGAAACAGAGCTGAATTGGGCTAGTATAGACTGAACCCTTTGAGCTGACTGTCTTCATGAATATGAAGCATATATACAAAATGTGTATTTTTTTTCTATATATATTTTCTTCATGAAAACAAAGAAATATACATTTCTTAACCCACATTTCCAGAATTCCTTCTGCAACTCTTATAGGACTAAGCTCAGTTTTAGCACCCCAAATGACAGAAATACATCAGTGTTTTATTTGCTTTAGGAAACATAACTAGAGTCACAGAGAAACTACTGCACATTAAGCACATAAACTTACCTGCTCCCAGCATAACTGAGGGATTACTGGTGTTTGTACAGCTTGTAATGGCAGCAATCACTACTGAACCATGAGCAAGCTCAAAGTCACAGCCCTCAAAATTAAATTTTACTACACTGTTGTGTCGGTCTGGGGCAATTTGGAATCCCTTGAATCCTTGCTGTAAGAGGAGAAAGTAAGAATCAGAAGTATGTGGTTAATATAAATATTTTGACTGGAAATTAGTATGGGCTGGAATTTCACAAATGCGAAGCAGCATCTTGTCAGTCACATCTCTGCTTGCACTTTTAGGTTTGGTGGTGGAGGTTTGCATCTCTGGTCAGTCAAAGTGGCAGACAAAAATTATTTTTCTGGGTTTTATGCTGTTTTCTGTTCAGTGGTGAAAAAGGCAGCCTTGCAGCTAAACATATTTGTGTTTTCTTCCTGTATGAGTATATCCTTCTTCAGATTGCTAACACTCTTCCTGCTCCCATATGGTCCAGCTTCCTGACCACATATAGTCCAGTTAATCTGGTCCTGAGATGAAAGATTCTTAAGCCATAGATATCAAATGGCTCAAATGTATACTAAGAGCCGACTTGAGAGGCAAAAGCCTGACAACTGAAGAAAGCCAAAGAGCAAGAAGGCATTGCTCACACCATGAAAAATTACACTTAAGAGATCTGAAAGCCTAAGGTCATTTAATGGAGTTTGGAACATGTAACAAAACAAGAATTACTGCAGTTAAGAGTTTCTTGATTTATATCACTAGAGTTCTGTACTGCCTTTAACAAGGGTAGTGACCCTATCAGGTAAGGATTAAACTGATTCTGGAAACTTCAATATCTGGGCATATTAGTTCAAAATAAAACCTTTCTCTTCTTTCAACGATAATTTTTGACTGGATAATATAAAGAGAATTCTTAAGTCTTTTTTTTTTCTTTTCTATCTTTACCACCACCATCAGAAAGCCACAGAGACACATGCAGCTCTGATCTGTTGAAAGAGTCAGTACTGAATGCAAACTATGTTGTGGAGCTCAAGGCATGACCTGCTTGGAAAGCTGAAGAGCTAGGTAGTTAGCACATAGCCCAGTGCAGTATCTACTTGGTCCACTCTACCTAAAACACCCTTAGTGGCCAGGCTGAAAAATCCCGTTAGGCCTATACTTATCTAAAATCACTACTTCTACTACTACTACTTCAAGACGGCACGTACACCTTCATGTGAGAGAAGCATCACCCTATTTTAAACTACTCATTACTGACATCATCTTCTAAGCTGCACTCACACATCCTCATTTGCTTTTCAACAGGCAAGCAACACAAGTTAACCTCAGAATGTCACTCCTGAACACTTTTAGAAGCATGCATGAGTTTGTATGCCCAAGCGTTCCTAGTCCCTACCTTAGCTCCCAGACAAGTGTTAAAGTCCTTCTTCATATCTGACACAGCAACTTTGTCCTGAGGTCTTTTTGGTCCACTGCAGCAAGGCACAACAGTATGGAGATCCAGCTCAACAACCTATTCAGTAAAAGGAATACAGAGCAGTTCAGCAAAAACATATGTGAAGGGAAAGATCAGTAGAAAAGGAACAGTTCTACTTCTAGACCATGTCAGCTCCCAGGCATGGTTCTTAAAAGTATCTCAGTTATTGAGAATCCAATGTGCGACTGAAAGATCTAAACAATACAGATGATTTTGAGAATTGTGTCCTCTCCAATGCTAGCAGCAGGGTCCTCTTCAGAAAACAATGATGTGATGAAATCCTGGTACTGGCACAAACCAAGGCATACTATCCACCTTGGAGAAAATACTCAGTCTGTTACGAAATATAGACTATTATATTTTCCTATTCCTCATCAATGTTTCAACTTCATTCTTATAGTGTGCTGCATCCTTCCATATTTACTAAGGTTTTTCAATAATAACACAGACCTGAGCATGTTACAAGATAAACTCTTACTGCAGAGAAAATGATGAATATTCTTCAGATTTCTGGACACAGAGTAAGATCTTTGTTTTCCTGCACAGAAAACAGCTTGTGCAGTCTGAGGTTATCACACAGAGCTTCTAAGTGTCCTGATTCACACAGGAAAATAAGTTGCTAAATTGAAAAAGGGTAAAAACAGGACAAGGCTTATACAGACAACATTTACACTATCTTCATAGTTGTGTTTGAGTCTCGACTACATGGATCAACTTGCAGAATCTGCACAAGCTTGAGCTCAACTGAGAGCTAAACCAAAACTATGCCCTAGTTTTCCCACCTGGAGAGCCAGGTGACTCATTCCACTGGGCCCTAAGTTACAGCAACTGTGTGGACCTTCATTTCTGTGAGACACTGGCAATTGTCACATGAAAACAGAGAAGGGCATAGAGCAGGGAGCCAGAAGACAGAGCAATTTCTAACCTGTGTGAAGTCAGGATCCTGAGAGGAGTTCTTGAAATCTCTTAGCATTCCCACAGCTTCAAGATACTTTTTTGTGCATATAACTTTCTCTTTATCACGGCCTAAGGTAAGAGACAGATACAGCAAAAACAAAATGCAAGTAAAACTGAGGAATATTATTAGAATAGGAAAAGAAGTACTTGCAGTACAAGACCCTTTCGGCACAAGTATTAGAGACTCACTACAAACAAAGCAACTGAGCAGACTTAGTGGCTTTTGCAGAACAAAAGCTGGAAGTTCCTGCTTCTGTCATCTGGACAAGCCAGGTTCAGACAGGACTAAACAGACAGTCAGCTACAGTCTAGAATTTGGCTCTTCCTAAACATGGTCCCTAAGAGCAAGAAACAGCATGACTTAGCAAGTATGGATGAAAAAACCCCACTCAATCTCAGAGGAGGCTCCACCTGATCAAACCCCCACTACTGTCTGCAGCATACAGACCTGGAGTCCTTGCTTTCAGTTACACCTTTAACTCANACCCCTGACATACTGTGATACTGTGATATAGTGATGGTCTCTTCATAACTCACCAGTTTGTATCAGGTATCCAATGCTAATATCATCCACTGGGAAATAGGCAGCTGTTGCTCCATACTCTGGACACATATTGGCAATGGTGGCTCGGTCAGCAATTGACAGCTGGGCTACACCAGGACCAAAAAACTCCACAAATTTACCCACGACTCCAACTTGGCGAAGGTGCTGTTGTAAAAATACAGTGTCTTGAGTCATTGCTAAGTGTCAAATGACCTGAGCATCTACGTTTTGGCTTCAGTGAAACCATTTTTGAAGGCTCCTACAGCCCTTTGAAACAATGAAGCTTTGGTAAACTAAACCATGAAAATGAGGACACAGATGTAAAGTTTCCATAACAAGGTACAACATTGGGATGTATTCCTTCTAATCTTGTTCTTGCTCTTCCTTTCATTTAAACTGGAGTCTATCTGTTTTCTTCTCAAACATGATATTCTAAGGAGAGGAGAACAGCGTGGGGTCTTTAGCCAGGAATCTCAAGAAGATGGAAAAACAGGAAGAACCAACTGCACAAGTACATGAATCGAAGTGTAAGTAGCTGAACTCATAAAAAACTGTTGGCTTTCCCCATTTGGAAGTTCTCTTTAAAGACAGCATCCCTTGATAAACATCTGTACCAGTTTTCTGACCTCCAATAACATTAATGTGACCCAGTCATACCCTTAACTCAGCCATAATCCAGAGTGAATAAGCATATTATGAACATATGACATGTAAGTGAAACTTGTAGATCAAAGAAATCAGACTACAGCACTTAACTTTCCATTTTCACATTTTGCATTGACTTATTTTAAGTAAGGACATCAAAAAAGAAAGTCACTGTGGCTCTTTTAAGGCATCAGAGAAACAAGTTCCTTTTACATACACAGCTGTCCCAAAACAGATCTGCACATGAGGATTTGAACAGAACAGATTTGACATGAAGTATCAGCTCTGCGTTCTATTTTGTCTGGCTTCTAGGAAACAGATTTGCCTAGCAAATTTACAGTTGTCCTTGGGCAGTTGATTCCAACCCACAAAGAGCCATAAAGCTTCAAAAGAAGTCCAAAATGACCACACAGAAGCACACAGGGGGCTCCTAAGTACGCAGTACAGTGGCTCTGTTTCACAGAGCACGCATAGCTTCCAGCAGCAATGGCAAAGGAGCAAGATATGTTCATTACCTTGGTAATGGTGAGCACAATGTCAGTGGATGTTACCAGTGGCTGAGGGTTTCCTAGCAGCTTATAGCCAACCACCTCAGGAAGCACCATGCTGATGGGCTGGCCCAACATCACTGCTTCTGCTTCAATGCCACCAACACCTGTACACAACAGGAGGATACAATCCAACTATTCAGAGAGATAGTAACATGTCAGATAAACCCATCAAGTACAGTTGACTGATGATTACTCAATTTAAGGTGTGATAGAGGAGAGAAGGCAGACAGCCAGAGGGCTTAGCCTTCTGCTAAGAGTCAGTCCTCAGTTTCTGCAAGGTTTTGCAACAGAATCATAGAATGGTTTGGGTTGGAAGGGACTTCTGGAGGCCATCTAGTCCAATCCCCCTGCAGTGGGCAGGGACATCACCAACTAGATCAGGTTGCTCAGAGCCCTGTCAAGCCTCACCTTGAATGCCTCCAGGGATGGGGCTCCTGGTCGGGCTTTTTAATTTCATTCCATTTCATACTTTCATCCTTGTTCCTCAGCCATTAGATAAGATATTAGGTAAATCTAAATCACTTACTAATACAAGGTGTAAAAGTTTTATCTAATGACTTAAAACATGCAATCCATAAACAGAGAATGACACGGCACTGAATACTGTGAGTGTAATGTATGCATACAATGACTGTTGGTCACCTAACACAAACTTAAAACGTTAATTTTGAAGGAAAGAAAGATTGAGTCAAGAGTATAGACTGTTCTAAAGAATACTAATAGGAAAGCTACTTGTTAAGACAGAAATTTCTTCCTTGCATTTATTAAGTTTCAACAGGGCTTGGGCATATCCAGGTGGGAATCTTTACGTAAGCACACCTTCAGTATTAAAGGCACACAACTCAATGACTGTTACATATAGCTAATTTAATATGGTAAAGGATCAAGATGTCATATTCACTTGCAATCTAAAAATCCCATGATGTTTACCAGCAATTTGGCAGCAGGCAGCATTTTTATAACTTTGTGCCTGTAGAAAGCCCCTCTTAAGTTTACCTTTCCCTTTCAAACCTTCTACTTTTTGTTTAGCTTAATTAATACTGAGCTAGAACAAATTGCCTGTAATAGTTGCTTATGTATTGGTGTTGTGACACCACCTAAAATGTCAGCTCCATATGCAAGGTGCAACCAAATACAGACCAGAAGTGACAACTCTTATCCCAAACATGTTTTAAATAAAGTGACCTTGTTTACATTAGTGTTCCAACGCAGGAGGAATTCTGTCCTTGGCAAAAAGTCTCAGTTGACCAATATTGCTACAATAGTATAAACAGGGTAGAAAAAACATGATGTCCTACCTCTACCACATGTGGTACTCAAGAACTTGACAAGGATCTTTGCAAACAACTAGCAAATGCTGTTTAAAAACAAAATGCCTTCTGTATCTGTATGATACTGATTTCAGGGCTCTAAGACCCTGTCAAAACAGGAGGATAAGAAGTTATTGCTACGATGTGTGAGATAACTGCAAGTATTTTCTTTTCATACTTATTTAGTCAGTAATTCACACACTGTAGTTCGCCACAGCAAGCAAAAAATGCAATTATTTGTATTTATTTACAGAGCAAGTATTCTGCAGTCTGGTATTAGAATATACTTCATAGCACTGTTTTTTCACAGTGGCCTCTCTGACCACATTTAATTCACTCAGATTAAATTTTCTGCATCCTCAATCAAAGCATCTGCAGTACTTTTTGACAAGGCAACACTTCGAAAGTAGCTAAGTGACTAAGCAACAAATGGACATTTAGTGATGCTTCAAATCCCTTGTCTTCACAAATGACTGAAATTCTTCCAGAAGTCTTACTTAGTATTTTTCTTGCCTGCTTCCTTGTGACTTAAATCCAGACTGGAAAAATACATAGAAGAAAAAAATAAAACAAGCAAAAAAACCCACAACAACATATGCACCAGCAATCACCTGAGGCTGTAATCACAACAGGGAGCTTAGTTACAAAGTCTTAAATAACTAAGAGACCTTGAATTTGGGGTTAGCGTGTGTAATGTGTTTGGCTGGCTTGGAGACAACTTTTCTTTATAGCAGCCCACAGTGTCACGTTTCAGGTCTGTGACCAAACCAGTGATGATAGCACACCAACGTTTTATCTGTTAATGAGCAGTGCTCAGTATCAAGGTCTCTTCTCTTTCTCACTCTACCCCCCAGGAAGTTAACTGGGGTGGGCAAGACCCTGGAAAGGGAAACAACTGGGACAAGCTGACCCAAACTGAACAAAGAGGTATTCCATGGCATGCAAAACCTCAGCATTAAAACTGGGAGGTGGAGGGTGAGGGGAATTTTTCCAAAGCAGTCATTACCCAGGGACTGGCTGTGCTTTGGTGTGCAGGAAAGAGGTGGTAACTGATTGTCTTTGCATTGCTTGATTTAGTTTTCCCCCCCGCCTCGCCCTTCACTTATTAAACTGTCTTTGCCTTGACCTGTGATTTTTTTTTTCTTGTATTTGCCCTTCTGAATCTCTTCTCCATCCTGCTGGATGGAGTGAGTGACTGGGTGAGGGCTAACCTGCCACCCAGGATCTGAAACACAGCTTAGTAACCCAACAGACTATTCAAGACACATTACTGCACATACCCCAGCCAAGCACTCCCAAGCCATCTATCATGGTAGTGTGCGAGTCAGTGCCCACCACACTGTCTGGATAGTAGTAGCCATCCTGATCCATCACCACTCTTGCCAAATACTCCAAGTTCACTTGGTGGATGATCCCAGAGCCTGGTGGAATAATCCTCATGTTTTTAAAAGCCTGAGAGCCCCACTGAAACAGAAGGAATCAAGAGTAAAGAAATGTCAATGCACATGAGCACTGGAAGAACAACAGTTCATTGCACTTTTCTCCATGCAAACAGGATTAAGTCTTTATGTACCTTTAAGAACTCAAATCTTTCTCTGTTCCTTTCAAATTCCAGGTCCTGATTCATTTGCAGGCTGTCTGCTCTGCAAGTGAAAAAAATCAGCTGTCAGTATCATAAGTATCCACCTGAAATTAATACCAGGTCAGATATATCTGAAGTTCGTAATAGGAGTTATTAGCTTATGTTAATGCTGATCGATAACTTCTTTTTTAATCTCACTGCAGCTGTGAACTGCAGGCAACCAATGAAAAGGATTTAAGAAATCTTAAGAGATAATAGCATAACAGAAATAAAATAAGGCTGTGATGAAAAGAAATTATTAGCAAAAAATTATCTACATTAAACCCAGGCCATTATCAATAACATTAAATTAATGCTATTAAAATAATTCAGAAAAAGAATCACAGTAGTTGATTTTGTCCTACAGTAAAGATGAAATCATATCTTGTTCACAAAGAAACACACTGTTTCCCAAAGAACTTAAAAAAATTGTGATCTATATTAAAAGTTCGGTTTCTAGCTCAATAAATTTCTGTTAGAACACCCATTACCCCAGAAATCAGTCTTTATTACATGATTATATCTAATTCTGCATCTTTTTCTGAACTCCTCAGTGTTATGCATCTGTAGAAAAAGAAGTTACAAGGAGTTGAATTTTGACAGTTACGTAAGTCAAAAGTTTTTGGCCTTTTTTCTCCCCTGCCAACCATCAAATATCACCACTGAGAATTTATATGCTTACTAGTCTAGAGTTAAAAAAGTACATAAAAAGTTATAGTTAGAAACTGCTTGGCAACATTCTTCTATGAATAAGGCTTTCTGCTCAGTTGTGTATTTTTGTTCTAAAGCAGCCTCTAAATATTGGCACTAGAAAAGCGCTCTTTATGTTCTTCAATTTCTGCTTTCTAGGAATTTTCCTCTCTGCAATGCTATCACTTCAGTGGCCCACTTCAGAACTATCTGCCAGAGAGGACAATAAATATACAGAGTATGTCAGCAGGAAAGGTAACTGCAGACCAAAAAAGTCTCAGAGTTTGGAAGATGCAAGGAGATCACCAAGAAACACGAAATCGCAGAATCTGTTTGTAAGAGTAGTTCAGTAAGCCCATATTTGGATACCATGGAGGATAAAAGGACTTCTGTGCAGAAGTCCTGTGTTTCATTGTGGGTACAGTGTGTGCTAGTGAGTGCTTGTCCTTTCACAGAATCATTAAGGTAGGAAGACACCTCTAAGATCATCAAGTCCAACCATTTATCTATCACTCCCATGTCCCTAACTACCACATCTGTATGTTTTTTAAACACCTCCAGGGATGGTGACTCCACCACCTCCCTGGGCAGCCTGTGCCAATGCCTAACAACCATTTCAGTGAAGAAATGTTTCCTGACATCCAATCTAAACCTCCCCTGGTTGCAACTTGAGGCCACCTCCTCTTGCCCTCTCACTGGTAACACAGGAAAAGAGACCTACCCCATCTCACTCCAATCTCCTTTCAAGTAGCTGTAGAGAGCAATAAGGTCTCAGTTATAAGGTCCTCCCTGTGCCTTTCTTGCAGTAAGGGGTCCAAAACTGAACACAGTATTCCAGGTGTGGCCTCACCAGCACTGAGTACAGGCGGATGATCACTTCTCTGGTCCTACTGGTTATATCATTTGTGGTACAGGCCAGGATGCAGTTGGCCTTCTTGGCCAGCTGGGCACACTGCTGGCTCATGGTCAGTCAACTACCAACCAGCACCCCAGGTCCTTCTCTGCCAGGCAGCAATCCAACCACTCCACCCCAAGTCTAGAGTGTTGCATGGGGTTGTTGAGACCAAAGTGTACCAACAGAGCTCTGTACCAAGCTGAGGACTAAATACAAGTTTTTTTCCTTCCTGTACTTAGGGGCCATATTCATCAAAATCTTGTGTTCTTCTGTATGGAGGCACTGACCTAGCAAACAGTTTCTCAGAGCTGGCCTAGGGCAGCTTAGCTCTATTCTTCTAAAAATAAGGAAGACAAGAGACATTCTTGCTTGACCTTTCCAAAAATCCCTACAGGGTCACAAAAGTGCATGTGGAAAAAAATTTTGAGCAACTAATAATAAAGCAGTATTATTATGGAAAATTACAATCACCACAGTATGGAATGAGCCTATTTCTATGAACATCTAGTCCAGCCTTGTGCTGCTGAGAGACACACCACAGAATAAAGTTCCCCAGTCTAATTCATAGCAACTGATACAATAGTAAAACACTGCTGTTTCAGAAGGACACAACCAAATCACGAGCAACCTGCTCTAGGTGAACCCGCTCTAGGTGAACCTGCTCTGGCAGAGGAGTTGGACTAGACCACCAGAGGTGCCCTCCAACTCCTAACATTCTGTAATTCTGTGATGTTATAGTCCAAAGTCTAAGAATTCAGTCCTGGGCCCAGTTCTATTCAACATCTTTACTGATGACCTGGATGAGGGGATCGAGTCTACCATCAGTAAATTTGCAGATGACACCAAGTTGGGAGGGAGTGTCAATCTCCTGGAAGGCAGGAAGACGCTGCAGAGGGACCTGGACAGGCTGAGATAANTAGCTGATGCCGTATTGTTGGGTCATAGGCTGGACTTGGTGATCCTGGGGGTCTTTTCCAGCCTTGGTGATTCTGTGAATATCACCAATGGAACTACCTTTATTATCAGTAACTTACCATCTTACTTAACTACCACTGAGAAGTAAGAGTTCTTTTGCCTCCTTACCTCCTGTTAAAATCAACCTGGATGGAGTGATCTATCACTAGATCAGCAGGACAGATAGGATTGATTTTTTCAGGATCCCCACCGAGTTTCTTCACAGCATCACGCATCGCAGCAAAATCAACCACTGCAGGTACCCCACTAAAGCAAAAGAGACACATGCAAGGTAAAACAACTTGGAAAAGAAAAAGAACAACAGAGCAAACACAAGTGAGATCTTGAGGTGCAGAACAGATGCCTACTGTCCTATACTAAGTAAACCACAGCTTTACCCTGAGTCTTTGGTCATCACTGTATGGAACAGACAGAGTACCCTTGGGAAGACAGTCAAAAGTGCAGAAGGGACAGAAGTGTATCTATATCCTGAACACTGGTAAGAATGAAAACCTAAAACCAAAGCTCATCAAGTAACAGAAGCAGTTTAACATGCTTGGCTCAGAATCTGGAAACTTAGTCCCAACCAGCGCTCCTCTGGGACCTTGAACTGGATTCTCTTTTGCTCTGTTCCTCTCTCTCTCTCTCCCTCCTCCCAAGCCCGTTCAAAAAAGAAGGGGCAAGGGGGAAAATGACAGCATCTTTTCTTCAATTTTTTGGTATATTTATTCAGCTGCTTTCAAGACAAGGGTCATCTCTTCCAATTTTGCAAAGCACAGGAGAATCCTCTCCATAATTAGGGCTGTATGGCACCATCCACACTTGAAAGGAGACTGGTATTTGTAAATGACAGAGAACAGGACTGCAAAACACCTTTGCAGAATAAGTGAATTTTCAGAAGTGGGTTTAACTGCCCTGGCAGATCTCTGGACAAACACGAAAGGCAGAAATAAGGTGTACCATTCATCTTTACTAACAAATTCTTGTGCACACCTGTATTGGGTTTTGGCTGAGATGGAGTTAATGTCCCCATACAGTTTTCAGAAATGCTGTGCCTCGGATTGAAGATAACATGTGATGTTGTGACTGCTACAAGGCTGGCATAGCACCAAGGCGATGGGGTGGATGAGATCCTGGGAGGGGACATAATCGAGACAGCTGACCCAAACTGACCAAAGAGCTACTCCATACCATATGACATCAGCTCAGGGATAAAGGGGGGGGCAGGGAAGGAAGGGGGCGGGAAGAAGACGTCTGCCCCCGCCAAGCAACCACTACGCGTTCCGGAGCACTGCTTCCTGGGAAAGCAGGGAAGTAGAGACTAAAGGTCAATTTTACTTTGCTTTGCTTCACGCACGTGGCCTTGCCTTTCTTTATTTTGCTTATTAAACTGCCTTTACTAAAACCCACAGGCTGTTTCCATCTTGTTCTCTCCCCCTTGTTGTGCCGTGGGAGGTGTGGGGCGAGAACGTGACAGAGAACCTTGGTGGGTACCTGGCGCTCGGCCCAGGTCAACCCACCACTACACCACTGGCAGAAGACCCTACATCACAAATGATACTCAAACGTCATTTTCAAGCTGAGGGCCAACATTCATATTTCTGCCTTCTCACATCTCTTGTGACAATCCCACAAGACCATGACTCCGAAGTTACTCAGGAAAAAATTAACAGGCCTTTTTATCTGTGTTTGTCTGTCTCATTCATCCAAAATAATTTTTAAATCCCTGAATTGAGCCTTCCTTCCTACATGAGGTAGCTGAACTATAGAGAGGGTCAAAGTAATGAATGTGAGAGTCTTTCAGCAATCCTCCACTTCCAACCAAAGTTTAGTCATAGGCAAACAAGGAGTAGAACCAGAAGCTCTGGCACTTCAACACTCATCTTACCTAACATCATACACATTTCCGGATTTATTTTAACAAAGCTTCTGGTGCTTCTCAGTAGACACATTCACAGCTTCTATAGAAGTATGTACTACCATGACATTTTTCAGTTTGGGATACACACTTGCATACCACCCTGATTTTTCTGGCTGCTGAGTCAAAAAAGAGTTATCTGTCATGTGCTTGTAAGGATCTGGAATCATTCAGAAACCCACTGAGAACACGACATCTCTGCAAGAGCAGCCCAAAGCAGTGAGAGTTTGTTTCCAGCTCTGATTATAAGCAAACTATGATGATTTGAAAATATATCAGCAACAATACAAGAAGATAAAAGGCTTTGGAATTCCCACAGGGCTTTTAATTCCTGAGTATTTACAAAAACAAACAGAAGAAGGGTCCACATGACCGAAACCTGACACAATTAACTAATGTTCAGCAGTCTGAAGCAGTATGTTACCCCAGGGTACATTCCACGGAAAACAGCAAATGCTGTTATGCTACCCAGCTGTATTTGGGGAAGGACAGGGATGTGAGGAAGACAGTGGAAAAGTTATTTTGCCAGCTTACATGTTATAGAATCAAAAATGAACAGATACATCCATCTACAGTCTTTAGAAGAACTCAGGATAATTACAGAATGACTAGATCTAGGAAACTCAGTAACTCCAATCCAGGAAACGTGAATGTAATTGCATGGCTTTGGGAAAGAGATCTTTTCCAAAAGATCCCCCTTAGAGGCCTGTTCAAGAGCCTGTTTTTCATGAATGCAGCTGCCCTGCAGACTCATAGGCAAATGTTTAAAACTACGCAGGAGAGTAAGGGAGAAAAAAAGAAGGGCAGCAGCAAATGGAACAACATTTGCTTGAAACTTCAGATGCTCTATGCTCCAGCTTTTTAAAATGCTAACAGCCGGCAGCAGGTTAAAAAAAAAACAACCAGCTAGGAAATCAGCACTTCTTTCAACTGAAACTTTTCTAATTTTCTTTAACGTCTTCATGAGTTGAGCTGTACTGGGTCTCCAACACCTGGCCAGCCTTTGGGGAAATGCAAAACAGATAGTATGATACCTAAAACACTATACTGTTCTGACAAAATCAACTGATAGTGGAGCTTACCACAGATGACAAACTGTCTTATAAAGGCAGAAGACAAAAGTTCAAAGGGTACCACACTTGCAAGTCAAATGCTGTATTAAAAACAGTTAGAAGCTACTGTTCCACCTAAAAACTGACTTTCCACATCTAGCAGGAACTACTACATGCTGACACATGGGGACTAACCACACTGTGACAACAGGGCCCAGTTTTCAGAGCCCTACCATTAGGCAGGAATTTCAGTTCACATTTCTGGGAAAACGTAGACATTCATTTTTTTAATAGCAGGGAAGTCTTTAACAATATATTTGGAATAATACAGACTCAGAAGAGAAGATAATGATGTGGGCTATAAATGGGCATTGAAAAGGCTAGGAAACTGAAAGCAAGAGTCTCTGGAAAAAAACCCAAACAAAACAACCAACCAACTACAAAAAATAAAGAAACTCACACTCGCCCACAACATAAAAATCTCTAAACTCCCTCATTTGGATGCAATTTAGCCATCTCACTTTCTTCCTCTTTGTTTTGAAGGATTTCATAAAGAGATATTAATTCCTCCATCCCAGAAGCACTGCACTTAATGTTCCCACCATGTGTGTTTGCCTCTCCAAGTGTTGTCTACAGCACAACATCCAGGAAAGCTGAAAAAGATCTTTCCAAACCTCTTCCTGGTAGTCTTTCCCCCAGCTCACCCCCTTCACCCCAAACCAAGCCTTGCTGCACTTCGGAGAACATCAGACTCACGTGAAGTCTTGCAGAATAACTCTGGCAGGCTTAAAGGGCACTTCAACATTCTTGTGTTGCATCACTTTCCAGTTGAGAATATTCTCCACATCTCCCTTCTTCACTAGGAACTCATCACAGTTACGGATTGCTGCTTCTAGGAGGACTCGAATAGAAAACGGCAGGCGTGCTGCATGGAGAACAGGCAAAAAACAAGTTCAGTTTTTACCATAAGGCACCTGTCAGCAAGCACAGTTCTACAACTAGGGCAGACACGTCCTCAAGTGCTGTTGTCATAGTCTCATGAGACTTTAACCCAAATTATCACATGGCTTTTCTAGCCTCCAGCTTTATCAAGAGGTCACTGCTAACTGACTTGTTTCACTCAATTCTTTTAGCAGATTTATTATCTCACAGTAGACACCTTTGCTGAAAGGACTCTTTTCCAAAACTCTTCATCCTCCACAGCAATATTACTCTGAAAACCTGCTGTGAGCATCTTGTGTCTCTGCAGTTTTCTCTTGCTGTGGAACACAGCCATATAAATGCACTAGAAAAATGTAATTTTCTACCTGATGGTATTAGAAAGCATAGCTTTGGTGGTCTAGGCAGTCTCCTCTTCTTCAGAGACTCATTCAGAGAATGAAATGGAACATCAATAAGACTAGGCATTTGATCATCTTCTTTTACTTCAAGATAGAAATATTTTCAGAAGATCCTCCAATACTGGGTTCACTTTTGGGCCCCTCACTCCAAGAAGGACATTGAGGTGCTGGAGCATGTCCAGTAAAGGCCAACAAGGCTGGTGAAAGGTCTAGAGCACAGGCCTTGTGAGGAACAGCTGAGGGAACTGGGGTTGTTTAGCCTGGAGAAAAAGAAACTTAGAGGAGACCTTATCTCACTCTACAACTACCAGAAAGGAGGTTGTAGTAAGGTGGGGGTTGGTCTCTTCTCCCAAGGAACAAGCAATAGGACAAGAGGAAATGGCTTCAAGTTGTGCCAGGGGAGTTTCAGATTAGATATTAGGGAGAATTTCTTCACCAAGAAGGTTTTCAGGCACTGGAACACGCATCCCAGGGAGGTGATGGAACTATCATCCCTGAAAGTATTTAAAACAAAAAGTGTACATGGGGTACCTGGAGACATGGTTTAGCCTTTGACTCTAGGATGATACAACCTATTACTAGAGCAGGTCTAACAGTTTTACTACAAGCAATGGGCGTGAAGAAAAAAAATATAAAATACAAGTCCTTCCTCCTCTGGGCTACTGTAATAATAGCTGAGAACTTTGTCTTGACTTTCTACACAGGGCCCCCAAGACACAAAAGCCAATCACAGTGAGAACTCATTAGTGCTATCACAAAAAACCCCAACTATACTTCAGGACACAGCCATTTGGAATAATATGGGGTAGGTGGTTTTATTATTTTTGTTATTTTTGGTTTGTTGTTCTTACTTGTTTGGTTTTAAATCTCCCCTCCCCATTCCCTTCCTCTGCTGCCAAATTATTCCTTTTTTTCTGCTGATAGTAGGAATTGTAAGAATTTAAAGAATCTAGAGTTTATCACTCTTGGAATCCTGGAGGAGATCAACTAGTAAAACCGTACATGTATTTGTCTACCTCTTAAGACTCATCTATGCTTTTCACACACCAAGTCTGACACTGATTCCTCATTTACACGCTATCTGAGTCTGCAATGGATATGCTGACAGTTGGAGAGAATGCTCCTCCTCTTGCTTCCTAAATTCTCCTTAGTCACCTATTCCCTTCCTGAAACAGAAGAAATAGCCAACATAGACAGCTCTAAGTTTCAAAGTCAGTGGCAGAGATGGTAAGATTTTCACTAGTGCCACAGGGAATATGCCTAAGTACAGTCAGGAAGTGTCAGAGGAACTGAAGAAAAAGCCTCTTCAGAAAGGGTTTTCTAACCACTACTCTTTTTAAAGCTGAACAATCTTTCTGGTTGATTCAATCATGTCAGTGTTAGGTCCCTTTCCAGCCTTTCATAATAGCATAACAGTATATGAGAAAATGTGTGCTCTTGGTTTCATCTAATCCTTCTCATCTACTTAAGAAAAAACAAGACTGCTGTGAATTAAGATTTTGCTAGAATTCTGTTTTCAAGAAGCACTTTCTGTATTCACAGTTCACTCCAGGGACTAAATTTCATCCCATTTCAATATCAGGTTATGTTCATCAATGTTAATGAACTGTTTTCTTCATGTTGTCAACATACCATATCTCACATCTTCCAATTTGCTCAGATTAAAGAACTTCTTCTGAAGCTGTTTAGGGTCCAGTGGCTCCACAATTGATGCAAAAGGGTTGCTCATGGTTATTCAAGACCCTTAGTATCCCTAAAACACAAATGAAAAATCAAAGCCACTTTCACATTAGTCCAACATACAAACTACATGTCCCACAGTTCCACAACGTGTATTACCAAACACAAGGCCCATACCAGAAAAAAAAGTACTGCACAGTCTGTGTCAGTCATGCCCTTTCCCCTACAAATCTTCTTGTGAAATGTTCCCAGAGATAAAAGGTTTGCAGGAATACAGGAGCACTGTGAAAAATATGGATAAACCATGTAGTTTACAAAGGAAGTTCAATGATAGCACTATTCTCTTCTTTACACTGCTTCTAGACAGCCTCTGATCCACAAATCACCAGGACAATGCAGTCCCATTTCTTAAGTGGCATTGGTCTAAAGCCAAACAAACAGGCATTTGTATTCAAAATTAAGAACAATTCAACTAAAACAGAAAATACAATAGTTCTACTTAAGCCAGAAAGTGTAACAGACTAAGATGACAAACTCTGACTATTAGAGACACAAGGAACTTTCCTGACTTCAGAGAGATTCATTAGGATCAGCACCGCAACTAAATAAATAGATGGATAAATAACTAAATAAAAGTAGATTTTAAGTTGTCACAGGTTGAGGCTGGTCTGGTCACCAAATGCATGACACATGCTCTCCATTAACCTCTCTCCCTTCTCAGAAGGGGAAAGGAAAGACAGTAAGAGAGACTTAGTTGTTAGAAAAGAATACTAAACCAGCTTTAATGTAACAGTAACAATAAAAAGTAAAGATAATAATATTACTAAGAAAACAATAAAATATATAAAAATAAATACAAAACCCACATCAAACTATCCCAAAGTCAAGGCTGGACTCCATGACAAAAGGAAAAGGGATTCAGGAACTCACAGACTGGGATCAAAGGCAGCAGAATGGATAAAATCTTCCTTGGATGCTGGCCACAGAAAAGGCTTGATCCTTGCGATCCCTCAGCTTTATACTGAAGGTGACATACATGGAATGAAATACTTTGTTGGTCAAGTTTGGGTCACCTGAACTGTCCACTCCTGCCTGTGAGTGCAACTTTTTTAATCACTCCCAACTCTTTCCCTTTCTGCACCCCCAGCATGAATTTAACAGTAACCTCAGTCTCCACAGGAGCAACTATAAGCAAGAGCCTTTCTGCAGCCTAGTCCTTTGCACTAACTCTGAACATCAAGTGTTATCACTGCTAGAAGCAGGCACTGTCTGCAAAAACATTCTGTTAACATCAGAAAGTGCATCAGTGAGAAGACACTGAGCTGAAAAGTGGCATCACTGAACAGAATTACTTTCAATTCAAACCAGGACAGAGAAAACTCCCTTCTTGTGGCTATCCTAATGGTTTACTGGATAGAGCATTTCACTGGTATATAGGACTTTCAGGGTTCACTCATAGAAGTACCCTGAGACATTCCCAATACCAAAGCCAACAAGCACAGAGAGGCCTAACTTCACTCTAGAAACATCTTTCAATCTCCAGAAAAGGTTAACTGCATGCAAACTGCCTAATGGAACAGTTTCTAAGGCACTCTGTGCCTTGAACTCTGCCCAGGCTCCTTAGGGAGCACTGGCTTAGGCCAACACATGCTAAAGAGCAAGCAAACAACTTAAGAGTAAGGCCAGTTCTCTTCCAGTGCCAGTAATGATTAAAACTTTCTTAGAAGAGAAATAATCACAGGCCTGGTTTCCAGATCTGTTGTTGTCTTCTCACAGCACTGTTCCTGTTTCATTAAGTAACACCATCTTCCAGTGGTGTTTTTTTCAAACAAAAAACCTAAACAACAATTTTTGAGATGCATATCCTTTGACAGGCCTTGGAGAATGTTGGTGGAAAGGGATGAACAAAGTCAGTATTTGTTAAGAACTGTTAATGCAAGGCCAAAGAGTGAACTAATTTATCTTACCTGTCAGTCTCATTGACTGTTCAGGGAACACTACTATGTGGAAAACACAAGGGATTTTTAAAGTATTCCAGCACAAATCACATTTCACATTTTCTGAAGATAACCACCAAGTTAGAGGTTAGATTGAGATGAAGAGAGAGCAGAAATGGTGACTAAGGCAAGACCAGAGTGAAAAGCAGTAAGGTACTGTAGAAGAAAGAAAAATTTCTAGAAAGCTGTCAGATAAAACTATCTAAGTTTCTAAATAAAGCTGAATGTGCAGGAAAGGCAGGTAGGCAAGAAAGAAAGGTAAACAAGAAAGGCAGAAAGGTAGGCAAATGAACAGACTGAAACACTATCCCACACAAACATATGACCTTTCAGACTCCCACCTACAAGTTAATTTCTGAGACTCCTTTTCCCAGCTTCCTTCCTCTCCTTGTCACCTATGATCCTGATGAGCTTTCTTTTCTCCCTTCCAAGCACAGAACTTTATTTTATCCATAACCACTTTTCATGGGAAAGTCAAGGGTGGCTGAAGATAGCAAACATTGAGATATTCCCTAACAGGTAAAGCAGGAGTTCATTGCTTTGATATGACAATAATGAGTCCACAGTTCACCTATTTTCATCTAAATATAAACTACAGCTCTAATATTTCCCATCCAAGTAAATGTCTTGGCAAACCAGAGCAGCAATTCATGATGCTATGACACATCATCTACTTGCTATCATTTCTATGCCAGACATCACCCTGTTCCCCAAACACAGCTTTTCTAGTTCACAGTATGAAATACTTCAGTACAAACCTGCTTTCATTAGTGAGTTACACAAATATGCCAATCCATGGAGTGACCATTGCCTTTTCCACCTGCCTAGTCATACTAATACGANTGACCTCCAGAAGTCCCTTCCAACCCAAACCATTCTATGATTCTATGATTTGCTAGAACCTTGTAAGCCACTTAGAAATCTCCACAAAGAGGTAAAGTCTCTAGAAAAATACCAACTTGCAGCATTGCTGCAGCCTCAGTCATATGAAGTACTATTTCGAGACAGTAAATTATAAACCAAGAGGCCAGAGCAGAGAATTCCAGCTAGTGAACCACCAAGAAGACACATGGGAGCAAAATGTTTAGGTAATCACTGTGATAGGTACAGATTAACTTGTGATTGCAGCACAGAATATTTATTCACATTTCGCAGGCACTGCAATGTAAATATGCCAACAGAGTAGCAGGCAAGGGGAGTTGAGATCTGTCTGCCTGGGACTGACGCAGTGTGCAGGGTCACATGCACTGACCACAGCCACTGACACATGACCATGGTCAGAGCTGATCACACACACCAAAGAAAGCACTTGATCTTCTGCCCAACAACCTCAAAACTCTTTACGTGGAGGTCACATCTGAAATGGGATTCCACACAGTGGCCCTCAGCAAGACAGAAGTACAGATGATGAGACTTCAAATGGTAGCAGCCACCCAGTCACCCACACAAAGGCTACTCATCTTTGGTCTAGCCCAAGTTTACTCCTCCTCTCCAGTTACTCAGACACATGCTCTTCAGTGTTTATGCAATTCTGGACACAGCTCTCCAGAGGCTTCAGCTGACTGAGACTCAACTGGGGACTTAAACAATAAATAAGTAAAAGGAGAAGAATCTCATTAACCATCTCAAAGGGTTGCATGAGTATAAAGTGTACCAGAAAACAATAGCTTTATCCTAGCTCTTCCTTACGCCTACTAATACAATTCTGTGAACACTGATAATTTCACTCATACTCATGTTGATCATCTTTAAATCTACACTCCCTACCTATCAACAGAGCTTTCCACTCACTTCATTGTATTAGTGCAGTTGCCTAGCACTGTACCACCAAAGCTCCATCTCATCAGAGTGTGTCTCGAATCCACCCACAGACTGCACATCGGCTCATCACAGTCTGATTTCTGGCTTTTATCTCTTTCGGCTTCACCTCTCTCCCCCTCAGAGAAGCAAAAGCACAGAAGGATTCTAATAATGAATACAAGGAGGGGAAAATTTATTTGGACAAGGCCATAACCTTCCAAACACAAAATAAGGAAGCTGGGTTTTACGCATGCAACATTTGCACTTCACAGCGGAGAATGAATCCTTGGTTGTAAGAGGTGTTACATACTGTCTGTACCCCTAAAATTTCTCTGGCAATGCAAGTTTTACACTGTGATACTAAAAAAAATGCAAAATCTGAGGATAACAGCATTCCTCACTTCACCTATACTGAGTGTGTCAGTGAACTTAGGTTTTACCGTAAAAGCTCAGATGTTTACTAGCAACGTAAGATCAGTGTGAAAATCCCTGCTGGCTGTATTCTGTGTGTGTATATCTCTATGGCAGCCCGAAGACCACACCATTTGATGGTCATTGCATAGGAAGTATGCACAAGCCCAAGTGGACAGAAGGAAGAAGGTGTCTGTACCCTCCTTCCTTATCTTACTCAACTAAATCAAATGCACCCAAAGCATATTAAAACCTCATGCAGATTTCCACAAAATGAATTAGAGTGTGTAGCTAAAAATCACTTGTTTGCTGTTTTTTAAAATAAAGGACATTCACATGAGATTTAAACATATGCTGCATATGTTGATTTCAAAACTCTACGTGATCAAACTTTTCTGACTATTCAACAGTACTAGTCACACCACAACACCTACCAGTTCAGTAATTTATGTATTATTTAAAGCACATTCATGACAGCGGGTCCTGGACTCTACTTCAGAACCCTCTAAAAGCAGGACTGTGACCCGGAACAATTTCAAGAAACTGATGAAATGAACAGAATTGGAAAGCATGCTGATATATCCTGCAGTTTTACACTTGCAGAAAGCATCTTATGCAGACCATAGAGAAGGAAAAGGTTGTTGCTCTTAACCGTCACACTATATCTAAGAGAGAACCCGAAGACATGGGAGCTATTTTAGACATCACTTTAACATATAGCTCTACTCCCTTCAGAGCTCCAGGAGAGAGAGAGCCTGAGGGTGAAAATGGACAGACCTAATCAGGCTAAAACAACAATCTCTTTCACACTACCAACAACAAAAAAATTTTTAGAAAAGTAGGTCCTATTATCTTAATTTGTTGTAGTAGATCAATATTGTTTTGCAGGTCTTTTTAGGGATCTCAGGGGAGCAGACTCATCTCTCACTATCCGGAATAAAACAAAACCTCAGCACATGGAATACTTTTCTGCTAGCATATACGCTGATAAATCATGCTCTTTCTGTAGTCCATGACCTGAGCGCTGGCAAAAGACTCCTCATTAGTAATAATCACATATATTCCCGAAGTGTCTGAGGACAAACCAAGGACACAGATGTATGTTGTTTGACCTGCAGAAAGGTAAAAAAAAAAGCCTCCGGAGGAGTCAACTTCTGTCTAACCTTCAGGCCATGAAGTAGGAACAGAACAGGCACAGTCACTCAGTATTTTAGTACAGCTACATTAATCTTACTCAGGGAAAGAGAACATGTCTCCACCACTGCCCTTTCCATTCCATCTCTGGTTTCTTGGTTGTTGTCTTTCCAATTATGCAAGGGAGCCTACATTATTAACAGGAAGAGTTCACTTTAAGCATCTATTCATAGAACTAAACACCTAATTGCTTGATTAAAACAGATTTCAAGCAGTAAAAGCTCTTTTCCCTGAAGAAAGGATAAATTCTCAGCCACCACTGGGAAAGACACTCAGCAAAGGAGCAGTTTAATTTGGACATCTACCAGACACAAGAAATGCTAGAAAAGGTTACACTCAGCCAAAGCAAATAAGGTATTTTACCAGCCATCAATAAAAGGGGGAAGGCTCAAACTTGTTGGTACTTGCAGGAAATCTGTGAAGAAACTTCCAGCTGAAAACCGGGAGAAGGAGAGGTGACATGGCTCCCCTAAGTTATCTCCTCAGTTTTGTCTGCTCAGCTGACTTATCTTATGCATGTATGTGTGTGTATCCGTACTTAGCTGCAAAGACAGTGACAAGCACCTCTAAGTAACTAAAAACCGAAAACCTAAGGGGAGCTGCAGCAGTGCAGCAGGCCACTGAGCTATAAATCCATGAAGACAATATTGGGCATACATTTCTGATACTACTAAGAATTTTTTTTTATAGCTGAACTAGGGGATATTGCTCAGTTCCTCAACAGAAAAATCAGTCTCTGCAACTTGCACGCCTCTTCTCATGGTTTCACATTCTACTTGAATGTTGACTACTTCCAGTTTATTCAAGTTATAGATCACTTAGCCATGAACAAAGAACTTTTAGCAGGTCCTGCATGTAGGAACTGTTGGAATTGCAGCATGCTCTGTACATGCCTACCTTCCTTCAAATGAAAGGAAGGAAACTATCCACATTAAGCCTGTTGCCAGAAGTCTTCATTTTTGATATGGAAAAGTAACTTCTCCAAATACTAATCAGGTGTCTGCAGTAGTAAAACTGTGCTAAGTAAATTCATCCATAAATCCAAGACAGTTTAGAGAAANCAAAAAGCCTGCAAAAACCCAAACAAAAAATTTAAAAGAAAACAACAAACCACAAATGCCCCCAGCATTTGGATAGAGTTCAACACCACTACTAGAACAAGCAGAGTCTTGTTTCATAATGTATCTAGCTGTAATTACTTTTGGATGTGCACAGAAAAATGAGTACAGCTTGTTGCAATCAAGAGAGTTTTCTTGCTTTGATTAAGAGTTCTTATAATTCAACACTTACTCTACCTGTGACAGATAATGTAAGAAACAGACAGTGCTACACTGCTGTCAGCAGCCAAAAGACAAGACTTCAGTACTAACAGAGATTTCAGAAAAAGTTTTTGTGTTTCTCTCTTACACAGAGAAGTTCATTATTACAATCCTTAAGATGTCCACCAACGCTTTGGTGACTGAGTAACTATTCTGCCTATATAAACTATATCATTATTACACACTGGAAGAAAAATGTGCAGCAGCAATATGTAAAGGATGAGTTTTTTTAAATACTGCCTAATAAAAGTTTCAAGAAGCTCCTTTCAACTTTAATGCTCAAGATGAACTCTGTACTGGAACACAAATGGGACTCTGGATTGCAGACTTCACTGCTTTCTCCTGATGCCTAAAATTTTGACTGCAGTGCTAACATTTATTTATTCAGAGCTGTAATGTGCAACACTTCCGGTCCACCAGACAGGTTACTAAATGCCTGTTTCTATAACCTGTGTATTTCACAGGTGACAGCCTGACCATTTCACTTTGTTAGCAGCACTGTATTGCACAGATGGGATCTGAAGATGTAGTTCAGAGATCAAGCTTGTGAAATCAACCTTTGTGTTTAAAACTAACTCCAACTCCAAGTGAGCTGGAAGTTCAGATACGTGCCTATTTCCAAGATGTGGATCTTAAGCTCCCTCAAGTCATCCCTCCAGAAATCCAAACACTACGTCCTCCCTCACTTCAATACTGTTAGTTCACTTACTGCTTCAGGGACAGTAAGAACACACATCTCACCAGCTTTTGGTGACCCAGGCAAGCACACATATCCAATATCCTGACAGCCTCAGGAATGCAATCTAGCCTTACAGTTAACAAAATCCAGATCCTAATTAAGCAGGCATAAATGCTAAGGGAATGCTGTGTCAAGAGATTCACCACTGAGTGTTCTAGTTAAAAAGTAGAGACTAATTTTCTTTTTGCTGCAGGAAAATGAGCAGTATTATGCCTGAAAATACAGGAAAGCTTATCCAGAGGCTACAGAACACTGAAAAATGAAGCCTTGATTTTTTTCTTTCCCCCCTCACCCACCTAAAAAGAGCAACTCTGAACTTTAACCTATTTCCTACATATGTACAAACTTGCTGCTCATTTCCCCTATGTTAGCAGTCTTTATGACTATTCATTAACAAATACGCAGCATGGACTAGTTTTAACAGAGAACTAGCTTTCAGCATTAGTAAAAAAAAGTTAAAAATAAAAAAAAGTATAGTATAACACACAAATCCCACTGCTAAGCTAACACAGAAGCACCGCAATAAGTCTGAAACACAGAGAGCACCATGAGCATGTACAAAGGTTTGGTCTGAAATTTGGTCTCAATTTCAGAGGGCAGGATTTAAAGACATCTCAGCATTGGTCTGTTTGTTTCAAAAGGCTCCTGTGAAGGGAGAAGGAACACTGCAGACATGCTTGGGAAAGGAAAACAAAATGGAAGTGTTGTGACTCACCCCTCCACTCATTCCACTGCAATTGTACAAGCTCTGTAAACTGCTCTCTCTGCACTCCTAGAACTCCTTTTGTGCAACTTGCCGTCTGAACTGATTCAGAGCTATCAAAAGGTATGTAGGTGGAAGGAGTTATTTGAGGATGAAGAACAGATGACAAGATTTACTATTGTTGTGAAATAAATCTGGCATCACAGGGGGAAAAGTCCTAGTTTCTCATGCCAATTCAGACAAATCCTGAAGCTCTACTTTGGAAATAACAACAGATAATTTTCTCACAACAAAAGATTGCTCCCTACAGTCACAGCAGCTATTCAACTGCTCATGTCAATGCATCTGGCTTTCAAATGCCAGTCTGAAAGCAGAACAAGTATGATAAGATTTCATCAACTCCAACTAGCTCTTACCAGAGTTTACTGGACAAGCTCCCTGGGGAGGCAAAGCTTCCACAAAACATTTTTAATTCAATTGTCTCTTTCAGAACAGTTTTCTACAAAAATGCTGATGAGGAGGAATCAAAACAAAAAAAAAAACAACAAACAAAACAAAATGCAACCAAAACTAAATAATCTCTTTCACAAGCTTCTGGTGTCCTGACCCTAGAATTGTGGGATGTTCCAATTCCTGCAAGGAAGTACAAAATACCTAAAGGAATCTTACAAAGTAACCACTCCCTAAAGCAGCATTGAAAGTAAGAACCCCAGAAAATCCTTATCTCCTACTCACACAAACTGGGAATTAAGGCTCCTTTTTAGCTTCTCTGTTTCAAAGGACGGAAAAGGATCACTCTTCATATCCTTCCAGCGATCTGAAGTGGATCATTACTTCAAGAAGGGAAAAAAATTCCAGCTATTATGTGGTGAAACCCTACAGTGAGTGACTGTGTTGGAAAACACTAGCAAAAGAGATTTGCTACTATTCTTAGTATTTAAATATTACTATCATTTCTTCTGTGGTTGCCTGTAATTACTATTTCAGCTCTTTGATCATGACTGTAAAAACTTCATCAAATAACATCAAAGTGTGAGTGTATTATCCTCTGCCAAATTACAATATCAGATGATTAAAAGTGCAGTTTGGAAGCCCTACAGTCTTCAGTTCAGCAGTAGGCTGTATAATATGCTCTGCAAAGGAACACTAAGTGATCAGACTCCTTTACACATTGAAAACGTCTACAGGAATTTCCTCTGTCATACAAAGTCCAGGATGAGTGAAGTATTGACAACTTTCCGAGTAACTACTCCTCACACACACCACAGACTCTGGAGAGCACAAGACTCAGCTGCACTTCCTACCCTATGCACATTAAATTCCTCTTACTTTCTTTGAAGAAGTAACAATCCCCAGAAGTTTATTAGGACATTCTGATGGAGCACAATTGCTTTTAAAGCAAAGCAATACTAAATAAACATTCCAATGTTAATATTTCTCTAGGGTGGTCTTCCTTTACTTCAGTATTGTGGATTGATAATGAGCCAGTCTGAACAATAGCAACAGCACGGAGTGTGCAGAGATATTAATTCAATTCCAGTTGTTTGGAGAGAATCCTCTGTTTCAGACCAAGTTTCCTGCTGATACCAATAAATACTGAAGTTCAGACCTCTCCATCTTTCCCCCCACCCAAGCACACACACCCACGCTAGCGTTAGAGGTGGAAATCAAATATCAAAGTACAACCTTCAGTTAAAAAGTAAGAGGAAACTGTGGTAGTGTTACGAAACATGGTAATGTTCTGTACAGATACATGAGGACTAATCCCAACATAGACCTAATGCAGAGCTTGAAACCAGGCATCTCCACAGCCACAGCCCTCAGCCAGGTTAGAATGCAAGGCAAATGCCTGCACTGCCACCACAGCTGTGCTGTGGAGCACCTGCACCTGCTGCGTTTGCCGTGAATGCAACACAGATGATTTCGTCACCCAGAACAACAATAACAAAAAAACCCGCAACTACTAAAACCTGTCACTTTACCTTAATACAGGCTACACCTTCCAATGCTTTTCTTCCATCCATTCTCTTACCTACTTACGTTAGGAGTTTTATTGGGGGTTTTTTGCAACACAGCAGTGTTGCCATGTGCTTGATGTGCACACTCTGCACTCTCCCCTAGTACTCAGACGTTACTGAAACATCGAAAGAGAATGCTGGAGTAGTTCCAGCAGGAAAATAAATGAAAAAGTTTTGCCTCGACGAGGAAGGGCTCCATAATCTCCCCCACACTCCCACTCTTCTCCTCTGGCTACATCCATTCTCCTTCCTCGGCTCAGCAAACGCTGACTCCCGTACCTGCCGTGAGCAGGCTCTAAGCCGGAGCTCGGAAGACACTAGGTTTCCTTTCGCCGGGGCCTGGTCAGCCCCTTCAGGGGCTCCCTGTCCCCTCGCAGCACATCCCCGGCTGCTCCTCGGAGAAGGTCTCACGAAGCCTCCCGAGGGGCTGCACTGCAAGAACCGCCTTCGCCTCGCAGCACCGAGCCGCTCCCTTCCAGCCCATACCCCTGGGGAGCCAGGGCCGGTCAACCCCCACCCATCCCACCGCCGGCCTGGCCTGGTCCAGCCCAGCCTTGCCTTGCCTTGCCGCCGATCCCCGCCCTGCTCCTGGGCCTCAGCTCTCCCCCGAGGGGCGCCCCTCAAACCCCCTCAGCTTCCCTCGCGGCCTGCAGGGCCTAGCGCCGCTGGGGAAGCGCCAGCGAAGAGCCCGAACCGCGCGCTGTCAGGTGCGGGGGAAAGCACGGCAGCCAGGGCCCGCACTCACCGCAGAACGAGAGGAAACAGAGTCGCCGCCGCTAACCGTAAGGGGCCGCCGGCCGCTGGGAGCGAAGGGGCAGGACCATGTGGCCCCGCCTCACCGCCCTCAAGGCTGACCGTGGCGGAGGGCTGCTGGTCCTGCTCAGCGGGGAGGAGGAAAGCCAGAAGGGAGGGCGGGCGAGCGGGCAGGCGAGCAGGCATCGGGGGCACGGAGACGGCCGGGCTTCCCCTTCCTGCCCGAAGGCCTGGCTCAAGCTCGCTTCTTAGGGTAGGGTGAGGGGACGAGACGGTAAAGCTCAGTGTGGAGAGGTGACATCCCCCCCCCCTCCGAGCGCAGAGGGGTGGCACCAGGGATGGGAGGGAGCTCTGGTCTGTCTGGAGAGGGGCAACCCCCCCCCCCCCCCCGGGGC
>VWZO01020971.1:321533-349004 GCA_013396975.1 Bucco capensis | reverse complement strand
TTCTGTGCATGAGCCACATGTCCCAGTGGGATACTGGGCCAGCAGATCTGTGCAGGGCTCAGGAGGTCACCCTGAGCAGTTCCCACAGGTGAAGGTCTGCAGCAAGGTGGGTGCATTACTGCTGAGCATCTCCTGGAGGCCTGGCCCAGGCTGGCAGCAGGGTGGATTCTCCTCTATGCATGCTGGTGCTTGGCTGCTGAGCCCCAACACTGTGTCCTGCAGCTGGATTGAGTTCCCAGTGGTTTTGAAGCAGAAATGTTGAGTTGTTTGGAAAGCAAACAAAGGCTGGAAGGAGAAATGGCTGTTAGCTGGTGATGACAACAGCCACTCCACGGTCAGGTGAGTCTGTTACCTCTGAAATGAAAGTGAGATCTTGATAAAGCACATGAGGACCTTGTCTGTCCCAACAGCACTCCCTTCTTCCTAGGAATGAGGCGTGGAAACGTGGGCTGGCCACAGCCCAAACCCCCAGATTGCTCTGGCAAACCCAAACCTTCTCCTGGGAGCAACTGGTGAAAGCAGGACCTGCCTGTGAACAGGAGAACCTGGACCTGGAGGAGAGCTGTGATGGAGGGAGCTGCCCTATGGGCCACCTCAGCCCCAGGACTTTGCTGGGAAGTCAAGCCTTACCCAAGGCTGTCCTGGTCCATGCAGCACTGAGCAGGCATGTTAGGCTTGATGATCCTTATGGGTCCCTTCCAACTCGGGTTGTTCTATGATTCCATCGCTCCTCAGGAGGCAGAGGAGCTGTGTGACCAGCTCCTGTGACCTCCAAACAAGGGAAAGTAGAGAAGTAGTCACCTTGTCTGCTTTTATTGCTTTTGTAAAGGACCTCACCAAGCCTTGAACAATGGAAATGTCTTTAGGTCACTGATCTCATCACTCCACAAGTGTCTGCAGTGGGAGAAGATGAGGAGGAATATGTGTGGAGGAGGCTGGTGCTTTCCTTGGCATCTCCTGGGTAGCAAAGAGATTTTTCCTCTTGTTTGCACTGATGGTAGTTGGGGGAGTTACAACTCCTCCTGTTCACCATCTCCTGTTGACCTTGCTCTGGAGCCTGGTCAGAGCAAAGCTGGAGGGTGAAGGAGGTAGGACCTGGTGGAGACAAGAAGGGCTGAGGAGTGGCTTGTTACCAGTGGTCCCAGCTAAAGCCTTTCAGCTCAGGCTGCTCAGTGAGCTTAGTGCCCACTCTCCCCTGTCCTGTGCTCTGTGGAATCCCAAGGTGGCTTGTCTTGCAGGGTCCTGGGTGGGGAACACACTGTGCTGTGTCAGTCAGGATGCTCCTGAGACAAGGACATCCTCTTCCAGGGAAGTGTTCAGGTTGGATGGAGCTTTGAGCCACCTGCTCTAGTGGAAGGTGTCCCTGCCCTATCACAGGGAGGTTGGAACTAGATGATCTTTAAGGTCCCTCCCAACCCACACCAGTCTGGGATTCTATAATCTTCCAGACAAAAACATCTACTAAGTCCCTGAGCAGTTTTTTTCCCCTTCTCTGCCAGCTTGGTGCATGGCCTGGTGCCCAGAGCCCAGGAGAGGAAGGTGCTGCTCTGCTCAGCACCACTGTGGGCACCAGCCCTGCCCTGGCACGTAGCTGTTGGCCCAGGCAAGATGCCTCCACTGGAGCTGGGGAAGGCTCTGAGCTAGAAAAGAGAGAGAGATGACTAATCATTTCTAAGGAATCCAACAGAAAATTAACCCTCCTGCGTGTTCTTCTCAATAAAGAATGCTCAGGACTTTCAGAGGCAGGGGAGAGGGAAAGAGCTGCAAAAGGCACTTGTGCAGCACAAAGTGCTTCCCAAAGCTTGCCCCGCTCTCAGGGAGCAATCCTACCTGCTTCTGGTGGTGGAGGAAGCTCCTGTGCCAGGGGCAGTGTCAGAGCAGCCAGGGGGGAGAGGGGACAGAGGTGTCCAAGCTCCTGCTTTAGATGCAGTGAGCTTGAAGAGCCAAATGCATGTGCAGTTTGGGGTGTGGATGCACGTGGAGAAGCCATCTGGATACCACTGCTCTGTGTGCTCCATGGGATGGGACAGGGACGTGAAGTGGAAAGAAGCCTGGAGCTACAAGATCTTTGTAGCCTGGGGCTGCTCTCCACGGAGAGAGGAGGTTTACAGAGCAGCCAAGCCCAGGAGGGAGGGCAGGACCAGAAATGGGACTGAGCAGAGCAAGCTAGGTGGGAGCCAGGCCAAAACAACAACAAAAAAGCACCTCCTGGTGCTGGCTGAGGAGTTGTTTTTCCCTTTGAATGTTTCCTGGTGTGTGCCCTGGGAGAACTGGGTCAGCCAAGCCTGGCAAGCTGCTTCCTCAGCACTCAGCAGAGCAGAGCAAGTGCAGGGGAGCAGGAGAAGGTGTTTTGTGGGATCTCTCCAGGGCTGTGAGCCAGGTGCTGGGGGACAGCAGGCTGAGAGAAGCTGCCTGGGGATGGAGTGCTGTGCCTGGGAGTATTGCAGCTGCTCCCTGGGATTCACTTCAGCTTTGCTGAACCTTCAGGCAGCTTGGGTGAATGTATGAAGTTGTTGTGTTGCTCTCCCATGCTTTAGAGGAAGGGTGGGCTGGCTCAGCCTAGAGAGGAGCTCTCTTGAGCTGGCTCAATGACAGGGCATTCCTGCCCAGGTCACATCGTCTGGAGCTGAGCTCCAGAGGCAGGTCTCATCTTCCTGAGGCTGTTCCTTTAAGACAAACCAGAGCCTGGCTCCTTGGCTGGAGCTGCTGCTGATTCCTAACATGTGTTGGCTACATGATCCTGGGTCAGGAAGAAGCAGCCCCTCAGGAGATGAAATCACTGCCTGCAGCTCAGGAGGCCCTTTGCTAACCTCCCTGCTATAATCCCTCAGAGGTTAGCCTTTCAGTTTAAGCTGTGCTGAGCTGGTTGTTTTTGGGGTGGACCTCCTCTTCCCCATCCCACCATCCTCATCTGCCCATCAGGTCACTCCCTGCCTTGGGCTGGGACCAGGCTTTGCTTCTCCCTGGAATCATGGGGGATGGAGTCCTTCCCTGCTTGGCTGCATCAGGCCATCTCCACAGCTGAGCCAGCTGCTCCAGCAGCAGTGTTGAGGCTGGAGGAGTTTGTGACCATCTTGAATGGGACCTGACAGCTTGGTCTGGATGGGCACAAGCTGTGCCTTGCTGACCAGAAACTCCCAGTCCCAGAATCTAATGTGTGTGTGTGTTTGGCTTCCTGATTTGGGCTGGTTTGGCTCAGCTTCTCCTCTCACACAGCACAGTTCAGCCCCAGCACCCATCCTGGCACCCCAAAGGAAGGTGTCCCCATCCTGGGGCTGCCTGAGCTAGGACACGATGCCTGGCTGCTGGGCTGCAGGGGGTGAAAGGGAGCTCTGGGTTGTTTTGACTCAGCACTTGGGTTTTGCAACCTCTTGGCAAGGCAGAGCATCAACAAAAAGAGAGGAAAAAGGCCAGCTGGGGTTTGGGGGGTGTCAGCTGTGAGCACACAGGATGTCTCATGGAGATGTAGTGCTGAGGGGACATGGCTTAGTGGTGACCTGGCAGTGCTGGCTAATGGTTGGACCTGATGATCTGAAAGGTCTCTTCCAACCAGAATGATTCTGTGATTCTCTGAGTGTGGTCATGACGTTTCTGCTCTAGTTGCTTTAAAACCTCAAGTGGGGAGAACACCTTGGGGAATTCCCCTTTTGAAGTAAGCCAACAAGGTGCATATCTCCACAGCTTCCATCAGCAATGCCTTCAAAACCTTTGTTCCTGAGGATGCCTTTGGCAGGAAACACATTCATCTCTTTCCAAGGGGAGATTCTGCTTGCATTTGGAGAAAGCAGTGTCAGAAATCCCCAGCTTAAAGGCAAAATCCAGCTCCCACTGATGAAGGTGTCACTGGAGGAATGCTGGGGCTCCATGGTGTTAGCCACACATGGTGGCAAGCTGGTGACAGAAACACCCTCAATCCCTTTTCTTCCAGAGATCCAGGCCTGGGAAAGGCTCTTCCTATGATGCTCAGCCTGGTTTTCATGCAGTGGGAAAAGGAGATGGACATCCCAGCTGCTTTCACCCTCCTGCTGCCTTGGGAGCTGTGGGCTGGAGTGGCTGAAGCTATCTTTGTGAGAGGAATTGGCTCCCTGAGGGGTGACAAACAAGGTAGGTGGAAGGAGCTGGGAGCATCTGGGGATTGCTGCTTGACCCCCCAGGAAATGCCAACCAGCACCTTAGCCTGCAGGCCAGCTTTGTGCTGCTTTGCCCAGACAGCTTCTGCTCTGGCCCTCCAAGTCCTCTGTTCTGATGTTTCTCCATACCTCTTCCACCACCACTCCCAGGAGAGCTTAGGCTCAGCAGGACAGGGCTGGGGGCAAGGGTCCAGATGTTTTCTTCTGCAGTTTAGCCCCATAGAGTAGCTCTGGTGGGGGATGAAGGGCCAGGCTCTGCCTGCAGCTCCTGCTCTGGGTTGGGCTCTTCCAGCCCAGCTCTTCCTCTTGGCTCCTCACCACTGATCTCCTCACTCCCTCTAGTGGGACCAGGCTGGGGCCTCCCGGGCAGCCACACACCTTTCTTCTCTGGCATCACGAGGTATTCCTGGAGATCTTCCTCTGCTCCTGCTCTCCCTGAGGTTTTGTGCATGCACAGATGCCCAGAAGTGTGAGTTCATCACCTGTGCTGCTGCTTGTGGCTAGTGCTGTGCCCCAGGGGTGAGTGCTGGGGCCAGGACTGTTCAATATATTCATTAATGATCTGGATGAAGGGGGAGAGTGTTCCCTCAGCAAGTTTGCAGATGATCCCAAGGTTGGAGCAGTGGCTGGCACACCAGGAGCTGTGCTGCCATCCAGAGTGACCTGGACAGGCTAGAGACATGGGCAGGGAGAAACTTGATGAAATATAACAAGGGTAAATGTAAAATACTGCATCTGGGAAAGAACAACCCCATGGATCAGTACAGGCTAGGAACTGATCTGTTGGAGAACAGCCCTGGGGAAAAAGCTCTAGGAGTGCTGGTGGCTAGGAGGATGCCCATGAGGCAGCAATGTGCCCTTGTGGCCAAGAGGCCAATGGCATCCTAGGATGCATTAAGAGGAGCGTGGCCAGCAGAGCCAGAGAGGTTCTTCTCCCCTCTCCTGTGCCCTGGGGAGGCCTCCCCTGGAATGCTGTGTCCAGTTGTGGGCCCCTCAGCTCCAGAAGGATAGGGAGCTGCTGGAGAGAGTCCAGCCCAGGGCCAGCAAGATCCTGAAAGGAGTGGAGCATGTGCCCTAGGAGGACAGGCTGAGAGAGCTGGGTCTCTTCAGCCTGGACAAGAGGAGACTGAGAGGAGACCTCAGGAATGGTTAGAAATATATTAAGGGTGAGTGTCAGGAGGAGAGAGCCAGGCTCTGCTCAATGGCATCCAATGGTAGGACAAGAGGGAATGGGAGCAAGTTGGATCACAGGAGGTTTAGTATTAACACGAGGAGAAACTTCTTTGCAGTGCAGGTGCCAGAGCACTGGCCCAGGCTGCCCAGGAGGCTGTGGAGTCTCCTTGTCTGGAGCCATTGCAGAGCTGCCTGGACACAGCTGCTCTGGCAGGGGGGTTGCACTAGATGATCTTTCTAGGTCCCTTCCAACCCCTAACATTCTGTAATACTGTGAAATTGAAGGAGTCTTCCCTTGCTTGCTTCCCCCAGGTACAGGTCTCCTCCACCTGTGCTCCCTCAGGCTTTCTCTTCTTTTCATTAACTCTGGGGGAGTTAAATGAGCTTCTCATTAACTGATGCAGGACATCAGTGAATCCCTGGGCTGGCCCTTGGCCTTGACCTAAGAGGATGACTTGGGCCACGACAGTGACAAAGAGCTGTCAGAAGAGCAAGGCATGGCCACCTACCCCATTCGGGTGTCCCCAGCCTCCTGAGCCTCCAGCAACACTCCCAGTTCCTGCAGGGATGGCTAATGCACAAACCCCTGCACACCCAGTTTGAGTTGCTTCTGAGGGAGACACTGGGAGGTTCCTCAAACACCAGCAGCCTCCCTCCACTCCTGAAGGCATCAGGAGGGGACCCAGAGGACCCAGCCACGATGGGTGTGGAGCTCTCTGTGTTCCTGAGGGTGCTTAGGGCTGAGGTGAGATGCTGTGGTGATGTCTGAACCTGCCTTGGACAGGAAGCTCTCCTGCACTGCAGGTTCTCAAACCAGTTTGGCTTGGCTTAGGTTATAGGTATCTATAAGCTATATATATATCTCTCTCCAAAGTTGGTTTCCCCAGTCTGTGTTGCTGTCATGGGCTCCTTCACCCACCCACAGGGTCCTGCATAGGGCCCATGGGGACAGGGAATGTGCCAGTGCCATTCCCCCAGTGTCCTTTCAGAGCTGGCATTTGGGTTTCTTTGCACCATGGCAAATGGAGATGGTACATGAGGGACAGCTGATGGCTTCTGCCTTTAGGCTCTTCCTGGCTCTTGAGTTTGGCCAGCCTAGGATGGAGAGAAGAGGAGGAGGAGGAGAATGTGTTTTGGACTGGGATAGAGTCAAGGTTCTTCCTTGTAGCTGCTCCAGTGCCATGTTTTGGATTCAGAGTGAGATGAAGGTAGAGATCAGAGGCTGGAGCACCTCTCCTATGAGGACAGGCTGAGAGAGTTGGGATTAGTCAGTCTGGAGAAGAGAAGACTCCCAGGAGACCTTCTTGTGGCCTTGCAGTACCTGCAGGGGCTCCAAGAGAGCTGGGGAAGGACTTTTTTAGCATGTCAGATAGGGGTAGGGCTAGGGGGAATGGATATAAGCTTGAGGAGGGAAGATTTAGGTTGGCTGTTGGGCAGAAGTTGTTCCCCAGGAGGGTGCTGAGCCACTGTGCCAGGTTGCCCAGAGAGGTGGTGGCAGCCCCAGCCCTGGCAGTGTTGCAGGCCAGGCTGGCTGGGGCTGGGAGCAAGCTGCTCTAGTGCCAGCTGTCCCTGCCCTTGGCAGGGGTGTTGGGACCAGATGAGCTTTAAGGTCCCTTCCAATCCTCACAATTCTGTGTTTCAACACACTGATGGTTTACTTGTTGCTAAGGACTCAAGGACTTCCCAACTTCCCATGCACAAGCAGCTGGGAGGGAGCATGGCCAAGAGAGCTGACCCAAAGTGGCCAAAGGGATATTCCATACTGTAAGGCATCATTCCCAGTATATAAATTGGGAGGAGGTGAATCACTGCTGGGACCTCACTCAGAGGGAAGTGAGCAAGTCCATCGTGCATCACTTGTCTGCTCCTGGGTCTTAGTTCTCTCTCTCTCTCTTTGTTAAATTCCTTTCCATTGTTGTATTTATGATATATTACATATTATTACTTATTGCACTTAGCTTTTAAGCTGTGCATATCTCAGCTCATCACTTTGACCTTCCCCCCCCCCCAAAGTCACTAGAGAGAGAGTGGCTGCAAGGGGCTGGGTTGCCACCTGGAGTTAAACCATGGTAGGAGAGGAGGAGGGAAGAGTAGAAGAGAGGGAGGAGGAGAGAGGGAAGAGAGGAAGAGGAGGACGAAGAAGAGAGGAAGAGGAGGAAGGGGAAGACAAAGAGCAGAGGAGGAAGATGAGAGAAGGAGATGAGAATAAGGAGAGGAGAAGAGGAGGAGTACGAGGAGGAGGAGAAGAGGAGGAGGAGCTGGAGAGGAAGCGGGGCCGGTCCGGGGCTCAGCAGCCCAACCCTCTGTCCCCTCCAGCCAATTCCCGGCGGTGCCCGGGGCAGGACCCAGCTCGGGGACACCGAGGTCAGCCGGAGAGCGGCAGCGGCCAGGGCCAGGGGGGCAGCTCCCCTTCCTCTCCCGCAACCCCAGCCCTCCACCCCGCAGATGTTACCTATCATCCTTCTCCTCCTCGCCAGCCCCGGCAGCTCTGCAGCCGGTCTGGGGCTCACAGGCAAGTCTGTACCCGAGCAAGGGGTATCTGGGACCCCCATGCCCTGGCTCCCTCCCCTTCGGTACCTTTTGGGGCTTTGGGTGACTTGGGAAGTGGCAGCCGGGGCTGACCGGTGGCAGGAGTCCGTCCCCAGGCTTCAGGGAACTTCTCGTGGCTCCTCTGAAAAGAAGCTAAAGCAATTCCCACTCCTTAGCCCCCTTCCTCCTCCTTCTCCTCCCCTCTACTCCTTCTCACCTTTTCCTCTCCTCCTTCTCCTCCTCTCTTTTCCTCCCCTTCTTCTCCTCTCTTTTCCTCCCCTTCTTCTCCTCCTCTCTTTTTCTCTTTCTCCTCTTCCCCAGATAAAAGCTTTACAGGAGGGACTGGGAAGGGGCTTCTGGCTTTTCCCATCTCCTAGAGCATTTTCTTGGCAGTGATCCTAGGGGGAAAAAGCTTGTGCACATTGAGGGCTTGTTTGGTTCCATCACCCCCTGGCAGAGAGGCAGGGAAGGGGCTCAATGGGAGGGTTTCTGCAGCCCAAGGAGGGATTTCTGCACCCAGGACATTTCATGTGCCCATGAAGAGCTTCATGGAGGATTCCTGTAGCTCAGGGAGATTAGTGCAGCCCAGGGAGGGTTTCCTGGAGGGTTCCTGCAGCCCCCTCCCAAGCAGAGGCAGCTGCATCTCAATACCAGGGAATAACCTGTCCTCTCCTCCCCAGCCCGCACGCTGCCTCCGTGCCACTCAGCAGACCTCAGGCCAGCGACGGAGAGCCTGGTGTCAGCCGTGGGCTGCACTGTGCTGCTGACAGCACCAGCACTGAGGGCCAGCAAAGTCATCCTCTGGGAATACAAATCTGGCCCAGGGGAAGGAGTCCTCCTCAGCCACGCTTTCAATGGCTCCACCAACACCTCTGACCCCTACCAGAACCGCACCAGGTTCAACCAGACAGACCTCTCGCTGCAGATGGTGCTGCAGCGGGGAGATGAGCGACTGTACCGCCTCAGCTCCGACGTGGAGGCCACGGCATGGTTCCAGCTCCAGGTGCTGGGTGAGTGAGGAGATCATAGAACCACAGAACCATAGAATGTCTTGAGTTGGAAGGACCCACAAGGATCATTGAACCCAGCTCCTGTCTCTGCACAGGACAATCCCAAAAGTCACACCATGTGCCTGAGGGCCTTGTCCAAATGCTTCTGGAGTTCTGTCAGGCTTGGTGCCATGACTGCTTCCCTAGGGAATCTGTTCCAGTGCTCCACCTCCCTCTGGGTGAAGAACCTTTTCCTCATGTCCAACCTAACCCTCTCCTGACTCAGCTTCATGCTGTTCCCCTGCCTCCTATCACTGGTCTCCAGAGAGTAGAGATCAGTTCCTGCCCCTTTGCTTTCCTCATCAGGAAGTTCTAGACCACAATGAGGTCTCCTCTCAGTCTTCTCCAGGCTGAACAAACCAAGAGACTTCAGCCACTCCTCATGCAGCATCCCCTCTAGACCCTTCACCATCTTCATGGTCCTCTGGATGCTCTCCAACAACTTCACATCCTCCTTACATGGTGGTGCTCAAAGCTGCACCCAGTGCCCGAGGTGAGGCCACAGCAGCACAGAGCAGAGTGGGACAATCCCTCACCTCTCTTGACCACCTTGATGGCAAAGCTTCCCCTGAATCCAGCTCTGGCAGCTGGGGATCCAAGGCTTTGAACACTGACTGTCACTCCCATCTCTCTCAGAACCTCTATCTGAGCCAGAAATCGTGGGCAACTCATCTGTGAAGGAAGGAGACAACACCAAACTGGTTTGCAAGGTCCTGGAAGGGCANGAGAGGGAAGAGAGGAAGAGGAGGACGAAGAAGAGAGGAAGAGGAGGAAGGGGAAGACAAAGAGCAGAGGAGGAAGATGAGAGAAGGAGATGAGAATAAGGAGAGGAGAAGAGGAGGAGTACGAGGAGGAGGAGAAGAGGAGGAGGAGCTGGAGAGGAAGCGGGGCCGGTCCGGGGCTCAGCAGCCCAACCCTCTGTCCCCTCCAGCCAATTCCCGGCGGTGCCCGGGGCAGGACCCAGCTCGGGGACACCGAGGTCAGCCGGAGAGCGGCAGCGGCCAGGGCCAGGGGGGCAGCTCCCCTTCCTCTCCCGCAACCCCAGCCCTCCACCCCGCAGATGTTACCTATCATCCTTCTCCTCCTCGCCAGCCCCGGCAGCTCTGCAGCCGGTCTGGGGCTCACAGGCAAGTCTGTACCCGAGCAAGGGGTATCTGGGACCCCCATGCCCTGGCTCCCTCCCCTTCGGTACCTTTTGGGGCTTTGGGTGACTTGGGAAGTGGCAGCCGGGGCTGACCGGTGGCAGGAGTCCGTCCCCAGGCTTCAGGGAACTTCTCGTGGCTCCTCTGAAAAGAAGCTAAAGCAATTCCCACTCCTTAGCCCCCTTCCTCCTCCTTCTCCTCCCCTCTACTCCTTCTCACCTTTTCCTCTCCTCCTTCTCCTCCTCTCTTTTCCTCCCCTTCTTCTCCTCTCTTTTCCTCCCCTTCTTCTCCTCCTCTCTTTTTCTCTTTCTCCTCTTCCCCAGATAAAAGCTTTACAGGAGGGACTGGGAAGGGGCTTCTGGCTTTTCCCATCTCCTAGAGCATTTTCTTGGCGGTGATCCCAGGGGGAAAAAGCTTGTGCACATTGAGGGCTTGTTTGGTTCCATCACCCCCTGGCAGAGAGGGAGGGAAGGGGCTCAATGGGAGGGTTTCTGCAGCCCAAGGAGGGATTTCTGCACCCAGGACATTTCATGTGCCCATGAAGAGCTTCATGGAGGATTCCTGTAGCTCAGGGAGATTCGTGCAGCCCAGAGAGGGTTTCCTGGAGGGTTCCTGCAGCCCCCTCCCAGGCAGAGGCAGCTGCATCTCAATACCAGGGAATAACCTGTCCTCTCCTCCCCAGCCCGCACGCTGCCTCCGTGCCACTCAGCAGACCTCAGGCCAGCGACGGAGAGCCTGGTGTCAGCCGTGGGCTGCACTGTGCTGCTGACAGCACCAGCACTGAGGGCCAGCAAAGTCATCCTCTGGGAATACAAATCTGGCCCAGGGGAAGGAGTCCTCCTCAGCCACGCTTTCAATGGCTCCACCAACACCTCTGACCCCTACCAGAACCGCACCAGGTTCAACCAGACAGACCTCTCGCTGCAGATGGTGCTGCAGCGGGGAGATGAGCGACTGTACCGCCTCAGCTCCGACGTGGAGGCCACGGCATGGTTCCAGCTCCAGGTGCTGGGTGAGTGAGGAGATCATAGAACCACAGAACCATAGAATGTCTTGAGTTGGAAGGACCCACAAGGATCATTGAACCCAGCTCCTGTCTCTGCACAGGACAATCCCAAAAGTCACACCATGTGCCTGAGGGCCTTGTCCAAATGCTTCTGGAGTTCTGTCAGGCTTGGTGCCATGACTGCTTCCCTAGGGAATCTGTTCCAGTGCTCCACCTCCCTCTGGGTGAAGAACCTTTTCCTCATGTCCAACCTAACCCTCTCCTGACTCAGCTTCATGCTGTTCCCCTGCCTCCTATCGCTGGTCTCCAGAGAGTAGAGATCAGTTCCTGCCCCTTTGCTTTCCTCATCAGGAAGTTCTAGACCACAATGAGGTCTCCTCTCAGTCTTCTCCAGGCTGAACAAACCAAGAGACTTCAGCCACTCCTCATGCAGCATCCCCTCTAGACCCTTCACCATCTTCATGGTCCTCTGGATGCTCTCCAACAACTTCACATCCTCCTTACATGGTGGTGCTCAAAGCTGCACCCAGTGCCCGAGGTGAGGCCACAGCAGCACAGAGCAGAGTGGGACAATCCCTCACCTCTCTTGACCACCTTGATGGCAAAGCTTCCCCTGAATCCAGCTCTGGCAGCTGGGGATCCAAGGCTTTGAACACTGACTGTCACTCCCATCTCTCTCAGAACCTCTATCTGAGCCAGAAATCGTGGGCAACTCATCTGTGAAGGAAGGAGACAACACCAAACTGGTTTGCAAGGTCCTGGAAGGGCAGGTGGACTCATACTGGTGGAAGAAGAATGGGGAAGTACTTGTGGGCAGTGAGCACATCCAGACTGTGGACAGCAGCACCTTGTGCATCCTGCGAGCCTCCATGAACGACAGTGGCTACTACAGCTGCGTGGTGCGCAACCAGGTCAGCCAGAATGAGACCTCCTTCCTGCTCCACGTCCAGAGTAAGTCAGGATTGCTTCCTGAGGCCTGGGATCCTGCCCCCAAAACCCTCAGGAGCTGCTGGGTGGCAGGGCTTTCTTGGAGGGGGTGGGCAGGAGGTGAACTCCAGCCTGGCTGCAGGGACTCTGGGTTCTCTCCGTTGCAGGTGCTGCTGATGCGATGCTACCTGTGGCCCTGGGCTGTGTGGTCATTGGCTCGCTGGCAGGTCAGTGCTGGGCTGCCTCCTTCCTCCTCATTTTTGGGTGGGAGTCTCTGAGCTTGCTGATGTGGGATGGCCTTGCTGGGACCTGTTTTTGCCACCCTCATCCCATGGACAGAAGCAAGGGTCTTGTCACAGCTGTTATTCCAGTCAGGGTGTCCCCATTCCAAGGAGGTGGTAGTGTCCTTCCCTTGCCTCCCTGCTCCCAGATGTGGGAGGGAAGATTCTCACCAAAACACCTCCCATGTGCCCACAGCAGGCATGAGATTAGTCTCCTTGTCTGGGCTGACCCCCTCCCCAAGTCCTATGGGCACTGGGGGATGTCACACATCCTTTCTAGGATGAGAGCTCTGACCACCCCCACTCAGCATCTGCTGAGGTTTTCTGCTCACAGAAGGTTCATTGTGCTTCCTCACTCCATGGCCCTGCTTCTCCTCCTTTTTTGGAGCTGCAGAGCATTTTTCCTGGCCCATCCCCAGGTCCTGGCCAAGAAGGGATTTTAATCCTCAGAACTGCAAACTGGGAGGGGATAAAAATCCACCAGAAACACCCAGATCCAGACCTGAGGAGAGGCTCTGGCAGCTGCCAACAGGAGTAGGAGGTTCTCCCTGGTGACTGCTCTGTCTGTTTTGGGATTGCACAAAGATTTCAGGTTTTTCCTGTGAGAAGCCTCCAGGCATTGGGTAGGTGCTGGAGGAGCTCACTGGTGTGGCCTTGCTCTTGTCATCCCTGTGACACTGCCCTGCTCCCTGCTCACACCTGGCCAGAGCTGGTGGCCAGACCTCTGCTCCTTGGCTGGGGCCATCAGTACCTGTGGAGCAGTGTGGGGATGGTTCCTCCAGACCCCAGACCCCCACCCAGACTCTGGCTGATCACCATCTCCAGGGTGTTTAATGGAGCTACTGGTTTGTCCCCAGGTGTCTTCATGTGGTGCAGGAGAAGGGATCGCCAGCGCCTGTAGGTAAGACTTGGTCTTCACCATGGTTCCTGACCTGGAATGCTTCCAGGGATGGGACATGTACCACCTCTCTGGGCAACCTGGGCCAGCCTTTGATAACCCTTTCCATGAAGATAGGATCTGGAGATGTCCTCTTCTGAGCCCTAACCGTATGGGTCACACAAGGGCAGGTGCAGCTTGTCCTTTCCCTTCCCTTCTGCCACTGTGGTGGCTAATGGTGGACCTGGTCTGCTTTGATATGGGCAACCAACCCTGCTTCCAGCCTCTGCTCCTGCTCCTCCCTTCCCCAAGCTGCTCCTCCTGAGCTTTGCTTGTGACAGGGCCATTGTTTGTTCCTAGAGCCTGGAGACACAACTGGCATCTTTAACCTGGAGAAAACTGGATGCTCTCCAAGGAGTGCTGGACCCCTTGCTGATCACCAGGCCTGGGCTGTTTGCACCCATCTTTGAGGGTCAGGTTGGTTGGGGCTCTGAGCAACCTGCTCTAGTTGGAGATGTTCCTGCTGAGTGCAGGGGGTTGAACTAGATGACCTTGGAAGGTCCCTTCCCACCCAACCCACTCTGTGACTCTATGATCTTTCATTCTGATGGGGACAAGCTCCCTCCCCCCAGCCCAGCACCTCTGTGGGCCCAGGCATTTTGGGTGCCCTGCTCTCTAGCAGCTGGTGGTGGTGAGGTGGCTTGGGGACCTCTCCTTGCTCTGAGCCAGAGTCAGCAACTGGAGGAGGAGGTAGGGGTAGATGTTTGTGTTGTAGACCTGCTCCTGCAGCCAAGGTCTTTGCTGGCCAGGGGAGAGGTGGCTTAAGAGCACAAAAGGATGCAGAGCAGTTTGAGTGGAGTAAACTGGATTTCAGCCTCATGTTTCAGCTGCAGTGCAGGTTGTGCAGGTCCTTGCTGCACAGGCAGGTCTAACCCAAAGGTGTCCTGCAGGATCCATTTCTCTAAACCTTCTGGGGAATTATCTGTGAACCATTTTGGAGACTTGGTAGCTGTTTGGGTTTTTTAATGTCTGTTGCTGCTAATAAAAGCTCCTGTGTTAGCTCAGGTGCTGCTGTCATCTTCAGGGTGGGCAATAACCCCTCAGGGGGACCTGTGGCAGCTAAGGGCTCTGCCTCCTGCTGCCAGACCCTGTGTGGGTTTCAGTGGTGGGTTGCAGCTGGTGGTAGCCCTTGGAGAGATGCTGGGTTTAGCCCAGCTCTGAGGGAAGGTTGTTTACTATCACTCTGTGAGCTTCTGCATCCCTACCCCCATCCCTCAGCCAGCTCCTCCTGCAGCAGTCAGAGCTTGTGGGGGGACTGAGCTGGGCTTAAAACCAACCTGCTGACCTTCTTTGGAAGCTGGGTGAGGATATTTTTAACCTCTCCCAGTTCCCTGAGTCACTGGGACCTGGCAAGCAGCTGCCTTGGCAACTCCCATATTCCCAGGGGCAGCTGGACTTACTTGAGAAGGTGCTACCCAAGTGAGACAGGGTCAGGGATGCTGCTGGGGTTCACTCTCTGGGTGCTTTTCTTAGGGCAGGTTTTAGCTTCCAGGTCTATCTGGTGGCCTTTGTCTGCAGGTTTATGGGTGATGGCCTGTGGCTGTCATCTGAAAAGCCTCCTGAGGTTGTAGGACATATCTTGGTGTGTGGTAGCAGCTTAGCCTGGAGAAACCAGCACAAGTTTATATGTGCCCTGAGTCAACAGGTGCCTCTTAGGTCCATAGGGAACATGTCAGATGTGCTGGGATGCTCCTGTGGAAGAGATATTGCCAGCATCCAGCTCGTCCTGCTTGTGCCTTCATGTTCTCACACGTCTCTTCCCTTTCCCCATGAAACCTTGGCAGCTTCATGCACCTTACACCCAGTTAGCAGGTTCATTAGCTAAAGACTCTGAAATTCAATCACTTTGCTGCTGCAGGGGAGGGCAGTGCTGGAGTCCCCATCCCTGGAGGGGTTTCAGAGCCATGGAGATGTGGTGCTGAGGGACATGGTTCAGTGGTGAGCTGGCAGTGCTGGTTCATGGTTGGACTGGATGAACTTGAAGGTCTTTTCCAACCCAAACAATTTGGTGATTCTGTGATGCTAAGGCAAGCTGGAGAGGAAGGTGTGAGCCCCCCCTGAGAACACCAGCCCAGCATGCTGCACCTGCCAAAGGACCTGATGAGGCTGCAGGAGGAAGCGGTGCAGAAAGCAGCACAGATGAGGGTGGAGACACTGAAATCCTCACAGAGTCCAGCAGAGGACTCCAGACAGCAAACCAACATCAGCTTAGAGCTTCAGGAGCCCAGGCAGGGCAGCTCTGGCAGCAGCAGATCACAGCAGGGCTTGGGCAGTGTCAGAGACACCTCTTCTCTACTGGAACCTGGCCAGCAGACAAAAGGGGAGATAAAGACTATATGGAAGGAAGAAATGTTCTACACTGAGGGTGGTGAGAGCCTGGCCCAGGTTGCCCAGAGAGGTAGGAGATGTCCCATCCCAGGGCAGGTTGTTAGGGGCTCTGAGCAACCTGCTCCAGTTGGAGATGTCCCTGCTGAGTGCAGGGGGTTTGGACTAGATGACTTTTAAGGTCACAGAATCACAGAATATCCTGAGTTGGAATGGACTCACAAGGATCATCGAGTCCAACTCCTATTTAGGCACATGACAACCCCAAAGTGACACTCTGCGTCTAAGAGCATTGTCCAAGTGCTGCTTAAACTCCATGAGAGTTGGAGCCATGAGTGCCTCCATGGGGAGCCTGTGCCAATGCTCTACCACTCTCTGGGTAAAGAATCTTTTCCTAACATCCAACCTGACCTTCCCCTAGCACAGCTTCATGCCATTGCCCCAGCTCCTGTCGCTGGTCACCAAAGAGGTCAGCACCCACCCCTCCATCTCTGCTGAGGAAGTTATAAACCACAATGAGCTCTCCCCTCCGTCTCCTCTTCTCCAGGCTGAAGAGGCCAAGTGATTTCAGCCTTTCCTCATATGACTTCCCCTCCAAGCCCTTGACCATCTTTGTGGCCCTCCTCTGAACACTCTCCAGCAATTTGTTCTGTTGGCATATAATGGGAAACAACTGAACTCATAGGGGTAAAAGGGTAATAATGTCTCATGAGCTGGAAGGGGGTAGGGGACAGTATGACACATGACAATGAGGAGGGATGGGTTGGCTCCTCAAGGTTTGTGGGACTAAGTGCAGGTAAGATACTTTTGCCTGATTCAAAGAATAGTGAATGTAAAGGGTCACTCTTGAAATGTTATTATACCAACGCATGCAGCATGAGGAATAAGCAGGAGGAACTTGAAGTTCTAGCCCAGTCTCAGAGTTATGACATTATTGGACTATGTGAAACATGGTGGGATGAGTCCTGTGAATGGATGGGGGGTATAAAGCCTTCAGGAAACATAGGCAGGGTAGAAGAGGAGGAGGGGTGGCATTGTATGTAGCTGAGGAGCTGCAAGGCTCCCAACTCACTATTGATTGTGATAAGGTGGAGAGTGTCTGAGTGAGGATCAAAGCACAATCAAATAAAGCTGATATGGTTGTGAGAGTCTGTTACAGATCACCTAGTCAGGGTGAAGATAGTGATGAATTATTTTTTGAGGAGCTAAGGGTTACTACCTTGTCCTTAGGGGTGACTTCAATTTGCCAGATGTTAATTGGGAATATCATAGAGCTGGTACTAATAGGGCTAGAAGGTATCTGAAACACATTGATGATTGCTTCTTAGTGCAAGTAATAAAGGAACTGACAAGGATGGGTGCTCTCCTTGTTAACAGAGAGGGCCTTGTGAGGGATGTGATCATAGGAGGCTGACTTGGCCTCAGTGATCATGAGGTGATAGTNAAATATGTTAATAGTAAGAGGAAGATCAGGAATGATATTGGTCCATTACTAAATAAGGATGATGACCTTACAAATAGTGACATTGACAAAGCAGAGTTATTCAATACTTTCTTTGCTTCTGTCTTTCATGAGGCAGATGGGATTTGCAATACCCAGTGTCATGAGACAAACTGGAAACATAACATCTGGCAGTGTTATAGCTGTAGTGGTGCATGATTTGCTCCTCCAATTAGACCCTTAGAAGTCTATGGGGCCTGATGGAATCCATCCAAGAGTCCTTCAAGAGATGGCTGATGTCCTAGCAGGCCCTCTCATGATGATTTTTCAGTGCTCTTGGGAATCTGGAGAGGTCCCAATGGACTGGAAGCGTGCTAATGTAGTTCCCATTTTCAAGAAGGGTAACAGGAATGACCCTGGTAATTACAGGCCTGTTAGTCTTACTTCTATACCAGGCAAAATTATGGAGAGGATCATTCTGGGAACCATAGATAAGCACCTGTCAGACAATGCTAATATTAGTCTTAGCCAGCATGGCTTCATAAAAGGAAAGTCTTGTTTGCAAACTTGATTTCCTTTTACAATGAAATCACCTATCTAGTTGATCAAGGGAGACCAGCTGATGTCATCTTCTTGGACTTTAGTAAAGCTTTTGACACTGTCTCCCATAGTATTCTTTTGGATAAAATGTCAAGCATTAAGCTAGATAAAAAAAATCATCAGGTGGCTATACAACTGGCTCAGAGACAGAGCCCAGAGGGTTGTGGTGATTGGAGGAAATTTGGGCTGGAGGCAGGTGATGAGTGGGGACCTCAGGGATCCAGCTTGGGACCAGTGCTGTTTAATAGCTTTATAAATGACTTGGATCTAGGATTTGAAGGACTAGTAAGTAAGTTTGCAGATGACACTAAGTTGGGGGTGCTGTGGACTCCACTGGAGGATGTGAGATCCCCCCTCAGTCTTCTCTTCTCCAGACTGAACAGTCCAAGTGATTTCAGCCTTTCTTCATAAGTCTTCCCCTCCAAGCCCCTAAACTATCTTTGTGGTGCCCAGAACTGCACACAATCCTCCAGGTGAGGCTGCACCAGTGCCCAGTAAAGTGGAACTGTCATTGGCTAGTGATGGAGTACTTGATGCACCCCAGCACCCAGTTGGCCCTTTTGGCTGCCAGGGCACACTCCTGATCCATCTTTAACTTACTATCTATTAATACTCCCAGATCCCTCTCTGCAGTGCTGCTTTCCAGTCTCTCATCCCCCAGTAGGTAGGTAGTTTTTGGGTTGCCCCTTCCCAAATACACAACCTGGCACTTGCCCTTGCTAAGCTTCATATGATTAGTGACAGCCCAGTCCTCCAATGTATCTAGATCTCTCTGCCTTCACTGGAGCCACCAGCACCTGCCAACTTACTTATTAGCCCTTCAAGTCCTACATTCAAGTCACTGATAAAGATATTAGAGTATTGGCCCTAAGATGGATCCCTGTGGGACTCCACTTGTCACCTGTCACCCACCTGAGGTAGCTATAACTTTTTGAGCTTGACCCCTCAGCCAGTTGTGTATCCACCTCGTGATGTTCTTATCAAGCTGGATGCTTGACATTTTGTTCATTAGGATGCTGTGGGAGACAGTATCAAAAGCCTTACTGAAGTCCAAAAAGATGACATCAACTGGTTTCCCTTGATAGGTAATCTTGTCATAAAAGGAAATCAAGTTTGTTAAGCATGACTTCCCTTTCATAAAGCCGTGCTGGCTGTGACCAGTGACTGTGTCGTCTGCCAGATGCTTACCCATAGCTCCCAGAATAATCTTCTCCATCCTTTTATCAGGCACAGAAGTGAGACTGACAGGCCTGTAGTTACCAGGGTCATTTCTGTTGCCCTTCTTGAAAAGTGGAACTACATTTGCCTGTTTCCAGTCAGTTGGGACCTCCCCAGATTGCCAAGAGTGTTGCATCAAGAGAGGACTCCCCATGACATCTGCTTTGCTTCAGCTGATGGCAGCTTTCCAGCTCTTCAGGGCTTGACCACTGTGTGTCAGGACACCAAGCTGGCTGGAAGGATGGCTCATCCCTCCCCTTCCTGCCTCTGGCCTTGGGATTCCTCCAGAACCTGTGGAAAACACAAGGGCAGTGTCCTTCAGAGGCACAAAAAGGAGCAGGAGCTCTTCAGTCACACTTGTGAAGCATCCCAGAGCCATGCTGCTGGGGCTGGGGAGGGAGCTGCTTGTCCCAGCCATGGGATGAGCAACCTCCAGCACTTGGTGCTGTTGTACTTGGACATCCCAGTCCCTCTTAAACATCCCAAACCCTCTTGGACATCCCAACCCCCCCTTAACTATCCTAAACCATCTTAGACATCCCAATCTCTTTTAGACATCCAAATCCCTCTTAAACATCCCAAACCCTCTTGGACATCCCAACCCCCCCTTAACTATCCTAAACCATCTTAGACATCTCAATCTCCTTTAGACATCCCAATCCCTCTTGGACATCCCAATCTCTCAACCACCCCAGATGAGGTCCCTGCAGCTGCACAAGCACCAGCACCCCAAAAATGCAGAGGTGCAACATCAGCCTTCTCCATGCTAACACCAAGGCCCAGGCTCAGCTGCAGGAGAAGCCAGGGAAGGTCTCCCCTGACCCTCAAACCCTTCTGGCACCTCTGAGATGAGGAGGTAGGAGAGGAAGGTGGAAAGGAGGGAGGGAGGGAGGTCTCTGGAGCAGAGCAGGGTGGAAGAGGCAGAAGGTGAAGCCCACACAGGATGTGTGTGTGTGTATTTGGTGGGTGAAGGACCTGTGGCTTCCTGTGTCTTATTTTGAAGCTATTTTGGGTCAGGTGAAGCAGAAGGTGGTGATGTTTATACCCAACTCTAACTGCAGCAAACCTGAGAAGTGGCAGGCTAGGGCCATAGGGATGTTTCCTCCAGGCAGTCCCTGCAGTGTTGCCTTGGGCAGGTGAAAGAGCAGAGCTTGGAGCATCACCCACCTCAGCCCAAGAATCCAGGAAAGCTGCCCAAGATGTGGCAGGGAGTCTCATGGGACCAAGCTGAAGCATGGCACCAACCACCCAGAGTGAGAAGCAAGCCCACAGCATCCTGCAGGAAGCCTGCCAGTTGCTTCCTTGTTATGAATTACAGATCTGGAGTCCTTATCCCTGGAGGGATCTAAAAGCTCTGGAGATGTGATGCTGAGGGAAATAGCTTAGTGCTGGTTAATGGTTGGACTGGATGATCTGAAAGGTCTCTTTCCACCAAGATGCATTCCCATTAGGAACTCAATATCCATCATGAGCTCCCAGGATGTCCCCCAGTGGGGAAGAAGCTGGGGGCAGGGAGTTACCGTGGTGCCTGTGACTTGGGGGTTGTCCGTGCTGCGCTGGCTTCTCTTCTTCTCCTTTCCGTTTCTCCAGCGATCTGGAAATAAAGGAAAAGCCAAGTAACTCCTGAGCTTCCCACAGTACTCTGGGAATTTGGGCTGCAGGCTGTGTTTTGCGGGATGGGAGAAGAGGAGCTGGCTGCAGAGAGTGGTGATGGTGCAGCCCTTCAGTGGGCAGAGCTCCCTCTGTCTCCAGAGCCAGGAGAGCCCCATGCTGGGGGAGGAAACAAGAAGGCAGCATGGAGAGTGGACTTCTGCCAGCAACACCCACCCACCTTGCCCACATGTCCCCACAGCTCTGACCTACCTCCCTCTGCTGTATGGACTCACTGGAGTGTTTCCCACATTTCCAACTTGGAAATAGAACCATAGATTCATTTTGGTTGGAAAAGATCTCTAAGGCCATCAAGTCCAAGCAAAATCCTTTTGGGGATGAAATTGTTCCTCATCTCCAACCTCAACCTCCCCTAGAGCAACTTGAGGCTCTTTCCTCTTGTCCCATCACTTGTCATCTGATCTCTTCCCTCCCATCCCAGAGCTGGAGGGATGGAAAAGGAACTGCCTGAGCTCACTGGGCTGACTGCTCAGCTGCTCTCCTGGGTCACGAGATGTTCCCAGAGCTCTTTCTCCCTGTCTATCAGATAGTTTTCTCCTCCCAAAACCTTCCCTGGTTGAGGGTTATTTGACCAGGGTTGTTCATGGTAGGACACTCTAGAGGAGTACCTTGCTTCCCTTGAGCACAAAGTAGAGGTGCTGGCAAGGACCACAGGCAGGCATCAGTGCCTGCTGTGGCTTTCCTAAAAGGATGGACACCAGAGGTGGGTCCTCAGCTGCTCTGGACACTCCTGCTCTGTAGGTTTGGCTTTGATCTAACTGAAGGCACCTTTCCTTGTACCTGCTAGCCAGGAAAGGTGTCACAGCTGAGCCCAAGGAGGGGTCTCAGTGGCCAAGCAGCTTGTCATGATCCCTGGAAGGAAACCATGGAGGTACTTACACCTGCAGAATAGGATCAGAAACATCACAAGGACTGCTACAGTAGCGACGATGAAGCTGGGCACCAGGTCAACATCCTCTGAGCAGCCTCGCTCTGCCAAGGAGAAGGGGAGAACGTGTGAGCAGTAGCTCCTCTGGCCAACACCCACCTTGGAACACTGAAAGACCAGGATTTTAATCCTGTGTGATGGAGAGGGTGGATCCCTCTGTTTCCAATCAGGGAACCACCAAGGTGAGCCTTGCTTTGCTACCTAAGAGCTATGACCTCCACACTCAGCAGGATGCTGCCATGACTATGTCAGCTACAGAATCCCCAAATCCCAGCAAGCTGGGGGTTGGAAGGGACCTCTGGGGATCATCTACTCCAATCCTCCTGCTCCAGCAGGGTCACCCACAGCAGCTTGCCCAGGATCAACCCCTGTAGCTGGGGTTGGAATCTCTCCAGAGAAGGAGACTCCACAAGCTCTCTGGGCAGCCTGGGCCAGGGCTCTGCAAGTTTCTCCTCCTGGTCAAGGTTTCTGGCAGGACCAGCCATACAAAGCCACCTGAGGACCCTCTCTGCCCTGTGTGAAGCCAAATCCCTCCTCAGATACCCCACTGCTCCCCAGAAGAAAGATGAACAAAGGGCACAAGTGGTGCAGACCCAGGCCATTCCTTACTGTGGAGCTGCTGGATGTTGTGGATCAAGAGGACAGAGGACAACAAGTTGACAATGATAGCTGTGAGTACTGTTGATTTCCGGAAGACACGGTACCCTGGAAGAGGGAAAAATCCCTGATGGATGAGAGGGAAATGGGTAAGGAGCACAGGCTGGCACCTGGAGGGCCTGGGCTTCAGTGGGAGGGACAGCAAGGAGTGGACAACATCTCTGGACATGTCCCACAGCAGCACGCTGAGCCTCTGCAACCTCCTGGGAGTGAAAACCTGAGGAGGTTCCTCCTGGCCTCTTCTCAGAGGTTTGGGTCACAAGCAGCAACTTACAGGCCTGTTTTTGGAAGCAGCTGAGAGCTGCTGGTCTCCACAGCACTGCTGCTCCTGCCCAGGCAGTTCCTATTATTGCGATGCAGAAGAACAGGCTAAGCAACATGAAGACAGCAGAAAAGCCTGTGGGAGCAGAAGTAAACCAGAAGGTGAGATGGCACATGGTGGAGGCAGTACACTGAGAACAAGGCAAGGTGAAGTGGCCACCCTGCACCCAACTGCTGCTGGACATGATCCTGGGCACCCTGCTGTGGGTGACCCTGCTGGAGCAGGGGCAGGTGGACTAGATTCCCAGAGGTCACTTCCAGCTGGCTACAGAGCAGAGAACTTCAATTTCTCCAGATGAAATACCACTGCACTGGAGATGTCAAGACCTGGAGAAAGCAGACAGGTGAGACACTGAAGCACAAATCAAGTTAAATGAGTCCTACCTTCTGTCTTCATCCAGATAATGGAGGAGGTAAGCAGGAGGACAGAGGAGGGGCACAGCAGCAGGTGGATGGCCAGGAGGATGTATTTCTGTGTTTTATTTCCTGGGAAAAAAGGCAAATAACCCTCAGCACCAGAAGAACAGGATGGGTGCAGCCTGCCAGGGGAAGATGAGCAAGCAGCAGAGGTCTTCTTTGGAAAGAACTGGATCCCTGAGGTTTAGAAACCCTGGTGAACCTACAAGGGCTTGCTTTGACTTCAGGAGGAAGTTTCCTCCCACCACACAAGTGGATAACAGGAGAAGGAGCTTGGCTGAGGCTTCCAGCCATCTGCCCTGGCCATGGTGGGGAGAGAAGATCTTATCTTGGGGGCACTGGGGTCAGCCCTGGCACTCACCAGAACTATGGTCCTTTCTGCACAGGATCCTGATGATGAAGAGGATGGAGGAGAGGATGATGAAGATGATTGCGATGATGACCAATCTCTGCACGTGGTGTAGAGTTGGTGCCAGACCTGCAAGGCAGGGCAGGAGGAGACCCCATGCTGGGGACAACCCCAAGAGGCACAGAGGCCATCCCAGGAAATGGTAAAAGGCTGGAAAACTCAAGCCTTGGCTCTTCCTGGCTCAGGGAAGCCCATGAGAGAGCTGCACCCTGTGAGGTGGACCTGCAGCAACACACCAGAGCCACCAGGGCAAGGCAAGGCTCACCTGTCACTGTCAGGGTGACAGTTGCCTCCTTCCAGGTTAACCTGTTGCTGATATTGCAGGAGTAGGAGCCACAGTCTGACTTCTCTCCTTGCCTTATCCACAGCTTGGTCATCTGCAATGAGAGCAGGCATTGCTTCTCGGGGGGAAGAGGACGTCCATCCTTCTTCCAGGAGATGGAATCCACTGTTCCCTCTGGCACCAAACAGAACAGCTCGATGGGTGACCCTGCCTGGTTGGAGCTGTACTGGAGCTCAGGCTGGGGCACAGGCTCTGGAAAACAGAGAGCAGTGTGGTAGCACCTCCAGGACCATCATCACAGCATCACAGAAGATCTTGAGTTGAAAGGGACATGTAAGGATCATCCAGTCCAACTGCCTGCTCCTCACAGGACTACCTAACACTTGCTTTGGGAGAGAAGACGTTGCAGGAGCAGGGCAACATCCACCAAGTTCAAAGCAGAAAGCAGATGTCCCCAGCCCAGGATGGATACTACCAACCCTTGGAGCTCAAGCACACCACCCTGGTCTCAGGGATACCAACAGGTTCTGCTGCAGAGAAGGACCTAGGAATGGTGGATGATAAGTCCACCAGGACCCAGCAATGCGCTCTGATGGCCAAGAGGGTCAGTGGACTCCTGGGGTGCATTAAGAAGAGTGTGACCAGCAGGTCCAAGGAGGTTCTCCTCCTCCTCTCCTCTGCCCTAGCGAGGCCACATCTGGAGTCCTGGGTCCAGTTTTGGGCTCCCTAGTTGAAGAGAGTCAGGGAACTACTGGAGAGAGTCACATGGTTTAGTGTTAGGCATTGATGTGAGGAGCAGGGAGTTGGACTCAATCATCCTCATGGCTCCAGCTGGAGATGTTCTCTGTTTCTATGACAATCCTGGTTACCATCTGGTGCACATGTCTGGTGGATCCTTCCCTAAGGAACCCACCCTCTCCCCACAGCTGACTCACCAATGACTTCAAGGGCAGTTTTCCTGGCTTTGTTCTCCATCAGATCCACAGTTGCTTTATAGACACCACTGTCTGCCTCCTGCAGCCCCTGCAGCAGAAGGGAGCCGTTCTGGGGGTAGAAGAGCACCCTGCCTTCATAAGCTCCATAGATGGTGGGAGCCTTGAGGTTCAGGTAGTGCTGCAGGATGAGGACAGCAGTGGTGCCCCTGGTGAACTCCCACTCGATGAGATTCTTGTTCGTGATGTCAGGTGCATCCAGCAGAACAGAGGATCCCACTGCCACGAGTTTGCTCTCCGTGTTCTCCAGCACCGTGGAGGACACTTGCAGAACCAGCAAGAGGGCTGGCAAGGGGAGAGAGGCCACAGCATGGGGGGGTTAGCTTCAACACCGAAGCCACAGAGGGATTTAATCTGCTTGTAACTCCTATGTTTGATTACTGGGTTTTTTTGGTGGCTGTTAGGGGGTATATAAAAAGGAAATCTGGTATCCATTTTTCTTCTTCTTCCTCCCCGAATTGTGCTGTTTTGGTTTTGAACTGTGTGTGTGGGGGGGGTGCATCAGGATCTGCTACCAGGAACCATAACCAGTTTGGCTTCACCTCTGGGTCATAGAATCATGGAATGGCTTGGGTAGGAAGGAACCTTAAAGGTCATCTAGTCCAACCCCCCTGCAGTCAGCAGGGACATCTCCAACTAGAGCACGTTGCTCAGACCCCCAACCACCCCTGACCTGGAATGGTTCTACCACCTTTCTGGGCAACCTGGGACAGGGTCTCACCTCCCTCATAGTAAAGACACAGAAGGTCACCCATGTGAAGAGGAAAGATGATGGAGAGGAGGCTCAGAGAAGGTTCATCATGGTTGGAGAGCAGAGAAGAGGCTCACAGAGAAGCAATCCTTAGGCATGCAGTAGAGGAGAGCTCCTTGTGAGAGGTGGTGGTGATGGTATGCAGCTATGGTGATGCTGCAGCACTTGCAGGAAAGGTGGCACCTGGTGGGATGCCTTCACCACCACTGCCATAGGCTGGAGCAGAGATGCAAGGAGAGCATGGGAATGCTGCAAGCAGGTGCATGGCCAGTGCAAGCTCTGCATACTCACAGCCTGCAAAGTTCACAAGCAGCCAGGTGGACATGAGCTCCTTCAAACAGTAGGAGAGGTGAGCTCCTTGGGATGGTGATGTATTCTTGGAATGGCTCCTCTAGGGGTGAGCTCCTTGGGATGACCACTCTGGGCGTGATAGACTGACCTGTGAAGGACACCACGAGAAGCATTGTCTCTACACTGTGTTACCTTCCATTGGAACAGAATCCACAGGGAAGGGCTGGAGCAGGAGCACTCCAGCGGAAACTCCTGCTGGAGGTTTACAGAGGGGCCTCTTTAAGGAAGATCCTTAGGATTTCCACACCAAAGCAGGTGCAGGAAGCGTGTCCAAGGTCCTTTGGCTTTCCTCCCTCTCCTCCTCCTCCTCCCTCTCCTTCTCCTCCTCCTCCTCCTCAGTGGGCTGAGTGCACCACAGCTGTTTGCAGCTGCCCAGGGCTGAGAGGAGCCCAAGGCGTTGCTGTGGTCAGGGCTGAGTTCACACACCCTTGTCCCATGCTTTGCTGCCAGCTCCAGGGTTATCATGCCACCAGCCCCAACCCAAGGGAAGGGAGGACAATGCCAAGAGGAGATATGGTTGTTAACAGCCCCTGGCAAGGGCAGCTGGGGGTGGGGTCTGGGCCAGGTGTTACCAAGCAGGGCTGGCTCCATGCGGGATGTGGCTGCTGCAGCACCACCATTACCTGGAAGGACATCTCCAAACAAGCAAGGCACCACCAGCTCCTGCAGGACATGGCCATGTCCTCCTGCACAACAGTTGGGCTGGCCTCAGCAGGCCTGTCCTTCCCCCTCACCTCTGAGCCAGGCCAGTGGGCTGTGTGATGTGCCAGGAGCACAGGCACGTGCTGGACAAGGGGGGGGACTAGGAACGTTAGAACCACCATGTGCTCCTTCTGCTCTTCTGGAAGAGGAATGACTGTTGGTCTTTACCACCAAGGTGAAACCAGAGATGCAAATCATTCTGTTACAGATCTTCCCACAGCTTTGAAAGGCAAAACCATCACACCAGCAAATGTGAAACACAAGCAAAACCTAGCTGCTGAGGGACAGAAGGGAGAAGTGCAGCAGGGGAAGGGCTGCAGCTGGTGATGAGGAGAGAAACTCGACTACCACAAGGCAGCCATTGTTTGCATGGAAGAGGAAACACCTTCAGCTAAAACCCTGAGCCCCCTGGAAATGGTGTGGGATTATTGTGAACTTTCTCCATGGCTCTGTCCATTCCAATCTGGAATGTCACAGAGTCTGCTGCTCAAAAGCAAAAGTGAAAGTAGCAAAAGAACCAAAACCAAAAACACCCCAACCAGCAGATAATTTCACTCTGGAAAAACGCAGTTTTCAAAGTCAAGCTCTAAATAAACCATGAATCTCCTTACTCGTAAACAATCTATGGGTTACTTCAGAGTCTGTAGTGACCTCAGCCTGCCCTTGTCCTGATGCTTTTCAAGCCCTGTGTGGTCAGAGCCTGCTAAGCTTGGCAAAGAGTCCTGGGATCGAGAAACCCTAATCAAAAAGATAAAAGGCCACCAACGGCAACCGTGAGAAATTCCTCCATGAGTGAGAGGGCTTCAGGCAACTCTGAGGGTGAACAGGGCTGGGCAAGGGGAACGGGTGACCATGAGGGTAGCCAGACTGCAGCTGCTCAAGCCAAGCTGTGCCCAAAGAACCGGGTGTGGGTTGGGAGGGGGGTGGTGGTGATTTAGGAGCTGGATAAACAGCACTGGAAAGATGAATCCACCTCTCCAGTCCTCCTCCCCCGTCCTTCCCCCCCTCCCCCCAGTCCCTCATGGCACTCCCGAGGTTCCTGCCCTCTCCCGGTCCCGGTTGTGTCGCCCCGGGCTCCCCTCGACACTCACCGCGCTCGCCGTGGCTGTTCGCCTGCTCCAGCCAGGTACAGCGAGGGAGCAGGAGGAGGGCGGGACGGGGGCGGACACAGAGCTGGGAGGGAGCGTTCGCTTCGGCCTGCGCTTTTCTTTAAGGGGATGGAGGGGCTGGG
>VWZO01020971.1:286421-311352 GCA_013396975.1 Bucco capensis | reverse complement strand
CAAGCTCTCTGGGCAGCCTGGGCCAGGGCTCTGCACCCTCACACCTAACAAGTTTCTCCTCCTGTTCAGATGGAACCTGCTGGGTTCCAGTGTGTGCCCATTGCCCCTTGGCCTGGCCCTGGGCACCACTGAGCACAGTGTGGCCCATGGAGTTCTCCAGAGCCCTTTGTGTGTTGATGGCCATACACAGTCACCTAACAGCCCAGGTCTGCTTGCCTCCATCCCCCTGCTCCTCCCTCCTGTGCCCACCACTTACTAAGGACTTCCAGCAGGACCTTCAGGCTCTCCCTGACTCCCATGTTGACTGTCACTTTGTAGATGCCACTGTCACTTTCTTGGACATCCTCCAGCAAGAGGGATCCATTGGATGGATGGAAAATCACTCGTCCCAGGTAAGGCATGTGGATGGCTGGGTGCTGAGAGCCTCTGGAGTGCTGCAGGATGGTGTGGGAGCTGGTGCCATTGAGGTACTCCCACCATGTGGAGGTGGAGGTGATGTTAGCTGGCCCAGGGAGCAGCACTGAGGATCCCACAGCAGCAACTTTTCTCTGGAGGGGTCCTGCTGCTTCTGCAGCCTGTGGCACAGGCACCAGCAGCAGCCCTGGATGGCAGAGGAAGAGATGATGAGTTGTGGAGATGGAGCTAGGCAGCTGCTGCCACCTCTGGGAAGGATCCCTTGTGCTCCAAGCTGGGGCTTCAGGGAATTGCTCAAGTGGGAAAGAAAAGTAGGTGTCACAGACCCTACTCATCCCTCCCAAGCTGGAGAAGGTTTCATGGCTGTGCCTTCCTCCTCCTTTCCCCAGACTCCATGGTGTGCAGGGAGGAGAAACAATCTCACCTCTGGAATTCCCATTTCTCCAGGAAAACCTTATTTACCCAGGAGAGGCAAGTGAAGACATCTCATCACAGGCATCTCCCAACACTGCAACACCCACAGCTCACCCTCCAGCCCCTCCAGCAGAGCTCACTAACCCCATGGCACCTAAGATCTGGGGATTTTCTGGGGAGTTTCCTTCCTTGTTGAGAGGCAATCTTTGTCCAAAATTGGGTTTCCTCTCTATTTGAGATGCTCACCTGGAAAAATCCGTACTCCAGGGCAGGGAGTCTATGCTGAAAGACCACACTGGCACTGCTCACATGAGTGTAACTACAATAAACTCTGTGTTCTTGCATCTCTCAGCCCCAGAGTTAATCTGCTCTGCAGTAGACCTCAGCACCATGCCTGGCTCTTGAGCTGCTTCTAACTCCTCTCCCTTCAGGCAGGGAAGCACAGACATCTATTCCCTTTGGGATTAAACATTTTAGCCCAGCTAAGAAGTCTAGTTTACAGGGACCAGAGATCCTCATGCACAGCCACAAAGCTCTGCTGGAGCTTCAGGATCTCCAGGAGTTTGGAATGGGTGAGGATCTGGCCTGGAGCCCACCAGAGGGAACCCACCTCACTCAGCCTGGGAAGGATTTACCTGCAAGGAGCATCCAGATGGTGCCCAGCAGCTCCATGGGATGACTCTGCAGCACCTGTTGAGGAGAAGCAGCTCAGAACCTGCCAGGATGGTAAAACAGCTCCTGGAATTCCACCCTGCAGGAGGAGAAGGGATCAGGCTGTACCCTGGGAGGAGCTCTCACTGTCTCAAGGATGCTCACGAGTGCTGTGGATGCTCCTAGCCTGGATTGGTCCCAGCCTCACTGTTTTCCTGCTGATTGCTCCTCTCCTTCCCTGCTGCCAGGAGACCCTTCCTGGGAGCCTTCCTGCTCTCACTGCCGAGCTCACGAACGCGGCTGCTCCCCAGCGCTGCGGGAGGGCAGCGGGCAAAGGAAGAGCTGCTGCAGCACTGCTGGAGCACTGACAGATTGCTACTGGATCGCTGCTGGATCACTGCTGTGATCATAGCTGGATGACTGCCAGCTTGCTACTGGTTCACTGACAGAATGCTACAGGATCACTGCTGGATCATGGCTGGATCACTGACAGATTGCTACTGGATCACTGCTGGATCACTGTCAGGCTGCTACTGGATCACTGCCAGCTTGCTACTGGATCACTGCTGGAACACTGACAGAATGCTACAGGATCACTGCCAGGTTGCTACTGGATCACTGCCAGATCACTGCCAGATTGCTACTGGATCACTGCTGGAGCACTGCCAGATTGCTACAGGATCACTGCTGGATCACTGCCAGATTGCTGGTAGATCACTGCTGGATCATGGCTGGATCACTGCCAGATTGCTACAGGATCACTGCTAGATCACTGACAGAATGCTACAGGATCACTGCTGGATCACTGCCAGGTTGTTACAGGATCACTGCTGGATCACTGACAGAATGCTACTGGATTGCTGCTAGATCACTGACAGAATGCTACAGGATCACTGCTGGATCACTGCCAGGTTGCTGCTGGATCACTGCTGGATCACTGCCAGGTTGCTCCCAGAACACTGCCTGGGAGCAGCAGCTGGAGCCTGGGACAGGTGGGTGGATGCAGAAGTCCTGATGTCCAGAGCACCAACATGGTAATCCAGGCTGGGATCAATCCAGGCTAGGAGCATCCACAGCACTCATGAGCATCCTTGAGACAGTGAGAGCTCCTCCCAGGGTACAGCCTGATCCCTTCTCCTCCTGCAGGGTGGAATTCCAGGAGCTGCTTTACCATCCTGGCAGGTTCTGAGCTGCTTCTCCTCAACAGGTGCTGCAGAGTCATCCCATGGAGCTGCTGGGCACCATCTGGATGCTCCTTGCAGGTAAATCCTTCCCAGGCTGAGTGAGGTGGGTTCCCTCTGGTGGGCTCCAGGCCAGATCCTCACCCATTCCAAACTCCTGGAGATCCTGAAGCTCCAGCAGAGCTTTGTGGTTTTGCACTAGCACATTGGACCCATAGCTCATGGTCAGCCTGAGGGTGACCTTGCCATCTCTTTCCCATTTCTTGACCCTTCCTTTCTCCACCTGCTTCCTTCCAAATCAACATGCCTGCAACTACTTTCTCCCTACTGGTCCTAATTTTGCTACATCCATTCCCAAATTCAGCATTCCTGACACCATACCAGGACAATCTCAGCTTTAGCTGGTGTTGCCAGGTGTTTACCTGGCTCTGCACATCATCTCCTCAAGAGGTCTGCAGTGCTCCTCACGGTCATCTGAGAAGTTTCTCACCGCCCTCACCTTGGCCACAGCTACACCTCATGCACCAGGTCCTAGCTGTGAGGATGCTCCAAGTTGTGGTTCTCCTCATGCTCTGATCCACCACATCTGCTGTTTCTGGTAGTGCCCTAGAGCCTGGTCAGGTCTGTAGAGAGCAGGCAGTGGTTGTGTCCTCTCCCTGCAGCTCCAGCAGGCAGGACAAGGCATTTTCACACAGGAAAGACAATGACCTTTAAGACAAATGGAGCTTGCAGCTATAGCTCATTACAAGGTGGGTGCCCAGCATGACTTTTTGGGGTTATTTTGGGTGTTCAAGAGGAGGTTGCTCCCACCCAGGCTCTGCCTTTCCCCTTGTCTTGTGGTCATCTAGGCACTTGCAGTGTTGATTCACCTTCTCTTTCTGCCCACGCGAGGCAGAGTGAAGGTTCTCTGTTCCCATCCTCTTGGCTGATGTGTGAGGCCAGGGCCAGGTCTTTCTGTTGTCCTCACAATGAAGTGCTGCTGGGCTCTGCCTGCAACTTACCTGAGCTTGGGGTGTCTGAGGAGCTTAAACCAACTGGAAAACATCCAAGACAGCAGTAGAAAAATGCAAGGTGTGCAAAGGAACTCTCCCAGGGACATTCCCTCCCTTGGGAAGCAGTTGGCAGATGCAATGGAGGCATCAAGGTGCAACAGCAATACTTGAGCTGAGCATTCACCCAAAGGCACCTTCAGGAAGATGCTGAAGGATGAAACTTCCCTTCTCCAAGAAAACATGTCATTTATTCACAGAAAGGAGAAGCTGCTGTAGGTAAGTGTTGCCCACTCACTGCTCCCACACAGAAACACTGAGGTTCTAAAGACCTTTAAGATCATCAAGTTCAACCAGCAACCCAACAGTGCCATGGCCACTAAAGCATGCCATGAAGTGCCACATCTCCACCTGCTCGGAGCCCCTGCAGGGATGGGCACTCCACCAGTGCCCTGGGCCAGTGCCTAACCAAGCTCTTGCCTTGGCTGCTCCACACAGTCACCCTGGGCACTCAGCTCCTCTGGCCATCTTCATCCTCCCAGGCTGCTGGAGAGAAACTTCACAACCATGTTCACTCAGACAACCTGCAGGAGACCCCAGGGTAGGTTTCTGCAGCAGTTTAGCTCCTTTCTCAAGTGCTTTAAAAGCTTCTCCAGCCCTTGCCTTGGCCATGCCCTTTGTCACCAGGTCCCCAGCCACTCATCACCACCCTCAAAGGATGCTCTTCAGCCACGTGGCATGGATTGGAAGGAGGAAGAATCAAGTATGAGGAGCAGCAAGGCTGCTGAGAGGACCAAGGTGTCCTATGAAGCCTAAAGTGCAAGGGTAGCTGTGTCCAGAGGGAGGAAGCTAGCTGAGATGCAGCCAGCGAGCACCTGAGCTCTGCAAGCACTGAGCCCTTGCAGCCACAAGGAAAGCCACACTGACCTTGAAGAGGTTCAGAGAGGCAAGAGAGAAGGTGCTGGGGGCAAAGGCCTGTGAAGAAGCTGCTCAGGGAAGGAAATGAAAGGGCAGAGGCAGCTGGAAGGGCTGCAGTGTGCTTAGAGCCTGGGCCAGGAGCAGCAGCAGAGGTGAAGAGCAAAGCTCTGCTGTGCTGGCAGCTCAGGGCAGCAAAGAACTGAAGGGAGCAAGAGCATGATGGAGCAAGGGTGTCCAGCCTGCTCTCCTCCTGCTTTCCTGGCTGTGGCCCCACTCATGTCTGCAGCTTCCTCTCTGTCTTGCAGGCACCCAGCAGCATCCAAGAGCTGCAGAGGTGAGCCCTTGGCTGCAGCTCTGCTGGCACTGGCAGAGCAGCTGTGGCTTTGCTGGCAGGAGCTCTCAGCTGCTCAGCTGCATGAGGTGAGCCCAGGACAGGCTTTCCAGGCTGCAGGAAGAGTGTCAGCAGCAGGCCAAGGGAGCTTCTCCTCCCCCTGCTCTCCTCTGCCCTGGTCAGGCCACAGCTGGAGTCCTGGCTCCAGTTCTGGGCTCCTCAGGTCAAGAGAGAAAAGGAACTGCTGGAGAGTCCAGCAGAGGCTCCCATGATGCTGAGGGCACTGGAGCATCTGTAGCATGAGGAAAGGCTGAGAGCCCTGGGATTGCTTAGCCTGGAGAAGAGCAGAGCCAGAGGGGAGCTGCTCCATGCTGAGCAAGAGCTGCAGGGTGCAGGGGGCAAGAGGCTGGGGCCACACTCTGCTCAGTGGTGCCCATGGCCAGGCCAAGGGGCAATGGGCACACACTGGAACCCAGCAGGTTCCATCGGAACAGGAGGGCAAAGAGCCAAAGCCTGGCAGCTCCAGGGCAGGCATGTGATGGAGGAGCCTGGTTTTCCTGGCTGGCACCTTGGGCAATGCCAGGCACATCACGCAACTGGCCAAAGCAAATGAGAGCAAGTGGCACCCCAAATCTTGCACCTCCAGGAAGTGTCCACTTGAAAGCAGAACCAACTCATCCCACAGACTCCCGAGAGATGGTGGTTTGGGGCAAACAAATCCATTTGTGGGCTCAGCTGCCCCAACTCGTTTACTGGAGGCTGAAGAGCTGCTGCAAGGGGAGCAGTGAGGGACAGAGCCAGCAGCAGCAGCAAGCCCAGGGCCTCTGGGCTCTGAGGCATGACTACACCTTCTGCACAGCTCCCAGAGCCAGCTCAGCAAGTGGTAGAGCCCAGGGGCTGTGTGCTGGGCCAGGAGCAATGATGGATGCATACACAGGCTCTGGGGTTGGCCTTGGCTCTGCCTGTTCCAAGGTGGCTCCAACTGTGGCATAAATGGCTGCCGTGCCCCTCTCCACAGAGCTCTCCATGCAGGTCTGCTCCACACCTGAGACCTAGAGAAGGACACAGATAACACCCAAGATGAGATAAAGCCTTCTCTGAGGCTCTGTTGGGATCCGGAGAAATTCTTCACTATTGAGGGTGGGGAGAGCCTGGCCCTGGGCAGCCTTGGCCAGGCCTTGACTACTGTTTTGGGGTAGAAATTGCTCCTCCTGTCCAATCTTAACCTCCCCTGGTCCATCTTGAGGCTGTTTCCTCTTGTCCTATCACTTGTTCCTCAGGAGAACAGACTAATCCCCATCTGGCTGCAGCCTCCTGTCTGGAAGCTGCAGACAGCAAGGTCTCTACCGAGCCTCCTCTAGGGTTGGTGATGGGAAGGTTCATGTTGGTTTGAGTTCTGACCAGGAGGGAGGTGGAGGGGAAGTGTGCAGCTGGGGAAAGGTCAGGCACTTTGTAGCTTTCCCTTACAGCACTAAATTAACTTCCCAATTTCACATCCCTCATCCAGCTGTCACAGCTCAGTTCCCCAGCTGCCTGTGCCCAAGAGCTTTCTGATGTTCCTCTGTACCTGCTGCTCTTCCACCATTCTCTTCTGCTGCCAAACTGCACCTAGGAAAAATAGAATGTGACCATCACATGGATGCTCTTCACCTTCTTCCCTCCCAGTTCTGGAGCACTACTAAACCATATTCCCCAGCACCACATCTCCATGGCATTTAGATCCCTGCAGGGATGGTGACTGCAGCCCTGCTCTGGGCAACCTGTCAGAGGGTGCACTGCAGAGTCCATACACCTGTACCACTTTCTCTTGCAGTATCCTGATTGTGGTCCCAGCACCAGAGGACATGAGCTCTCCAGAAAGTCACTGCACAGCCTCCTGCTGTGCTTCTGCTTCATGAAAGCTGCAGCAGCTGCATGTGTGCTCAGCAGCTCTCCTGGCTGCAAGGGGGGGGCACATTCATAGGCACACAGGATGCTTTGGGGGGAAGGGGCCTTTGGAGACCATCCAGTCCAGCCCCCTGCACTCAGCAGGGACATCTCCAAGGAGAGCAGGGTGTCAGAGCCCATCTGCAGCTGCTCTGCAGAAGGGATCACTTCAGCAGGAAGAGCAGAACCCAGGGGACTCCTGAGCCCTCCACTGTCTTCAATAGCCAAGGACAGCCCTGGGTGAGCTGCAGGATAAGAGCAGGAGGAGCTGCCCTCACCTCGGCACCGTATGCAGCTGAAGAGCAGCAGCAAGGAGACTGAAGAACCAACTCCAATTAGCAAGTAATAGATATAGTCCTGCTTCTTGGTATCTGCTGTGAGAGAGAGCAAAGGGAGAGTCAGTTTGTGCTAGAGCAGAGATTACAGAGGTCTCCAGAGGAGCTGGAGAGCAGCACTGTGGGCACACAGGTCAAAGGCAATACTGCACTGCTGTAAGCCCATCCACATCTACAGCTCCAGNTCTCTGGCTCTGCTGGCCATGCTTCTCTTGCTGCAGCCCAGGATGTGAGCATGAAGGGGTTCCCCTTCCTGCTGCTTCCTTGGGCTGCTGAGATGGTGTCCGATAGCTTCACCCCACACTGGCCAGAGGCTGGAGTTTCTATCTCAGCCCAGAAAATCTCAGAGATATTTCTATTCTAGATAGAACCTCCCAATTCCAGCATGGTGGGGGTCGGAAGGGACCTCTGGAGATCATCTAGACCAACCCCCTAAAAGAGCAGGAGAACCTAGAGCAGCTTGCACAGGATGCTCCAGAGATGGAGACTCCAGCACCTCCCTGGGCAGCCTGGGCCAGTGCTCTACCACCATCAAAGGAAAAAAGCTCCTCCTCCTGTTCAGATGGAACTTGCTGGGTGCTAGTTTGTGCCCATTGCCTCTAGCCCTGTCCCTGGGTACCACAGAACAAAGCCTGGCCCCATCCTCCTGACCCCCACCCTTTAAGTATTGCTAAGCATTGCTAAGCTCTCCCCTCAGGCTGCTCTGCTCCAGGCTAACCAGCCCCAGCTCTCTCAGCCTCTCTGCACAAGGGAGGTGCTCAAGTCCACTCATCATTTTAGTAACCCTTCTCTGGACCCTCTCCAGAAGTTCCCTATCTCTCTTAAACAAGGCAGACCAGAACTGAACACAATCCTCCAGCTGTGGCCTCACCAGGGCAGAGTAGAGAGGGAGGAGAAACTCCCTGGACCTGGTGGCCACACTCTTCTTGATCTTTTCCTCATACCCAAACTAATCTTCCCCAGGCTCAGCCTCATGCTGTTCCCTCAGGTCCTGTTGCTGGTCAGCAGAGAGAAGAGAAGTCTGGGCTGAGCACACTCACCTGGATGCTCAGCAGGGATGGGCTGCTGCTGCTGCACAGTCAGGGTGAGGTTCCTGGTTTGGCTGAGGTGCCTGCTTTGGTGTGAATATCTGAAGGTGACAGTGTAGAGCCCAGTGTCACTGAGCTGCAGCTCCTGCAGCAGCAGGGACCCATTGTGGGGGAAGAACTCAACAGCACCACGGGAGGTGCTATTGGGGAAGCAATGTGCAGAGCAGTTCCTGGGAGCTGCCCCAGCATCCAGGGAGCAGCTGAACACTGTGCAGCTGAGGAGTGTCTCTGAGCAGTTCCTGCATCTCCAGACAATGGACAGTGGGAAGGCAGCAACACCAGCACCTGTCAAGTTGTAGGAGACAGGCAGGAGCACAGACTGCCCCACTGTGCCCTGGATCAACTCCTGATGGATTTGGACGTGCACACCAAGGCTTCCCCCTGCAAAGGAGGGCAAGGGGCAGCTCAGGGACACTTTCCACCCCACAGCACGAGAGCAGAGGATGGGCCTGCTGCCCCTTCCCCTCTCTGAGCCCAGCCCTGTGTAGATGTTCACCCCACACCTCACCCCAGCACCCTGCATGCTGCAGCTCCACGCACAGGAGCTGCTTCTCAGTGACACATGAGCTGCTGCTTCCACGCTTTTGGAGGGTTTTGTGGAGGACCCAAGCTCTGGCAATGAAGCTCTCTGCCTCTGCAGGGCTGAGCCTGCTCATGGGCCAAGGCAGCAGCACTGCAGAAGGCTGATGGATGGGCTGCAGCCACCCAACCCTCCCAGTGGTGCTCACCCTTTGGCACTTCAGCACATGGAGCCATTTCATGGCTGAGTTTCTCTCTCTGCCCATCAACACCTGAAGAAGCTTCCAGTCCTTGTGCCCTGATAGGAAATGGGGAGGAGAAGGCACAGCCTCCTCCTGCTCCTCATCTCCTGCTGAATGGAGCAGACCCTGTCTCCATGACCCTGCCTGGCATTGGCATCAGAGCAGCTTCCTGGTGACATGTATCATGGGGACAAGAGTCCTGGTGGCCATCACCCCACAGAAGGCCCCAGAGCAGCAGCACCCTCCATGGCAGCCCCGAGCCCCCTAGCCCAGCCCCAACTCACCCAGCAGCAGCAGCAGGAGGATGCTGAGGCTCCAGCAGTGCTGGCCAGGGCACATCTCTAGGGGCTGGGGCCAGCCCCAGCAGAAGAGCAGCAGTGGGTGCTGTGGTCAGCTGCTCAGCAGGCCTCTGGGACAGCCTCAGAGCCACCAGGCTCCAGCAGCATCGCGGAGCCGTCGCTGTCACCTCAGCAAGGGGAGGAAGTTGCGACTCTTCAGGGTTTATCTGAGTGGCTGAGCCCTGGGGGCTTCCTGTGCCCAGCAATCCCAGCTCCTGTGGGAGTGCTAAGTGCTAAGCAGGAACATCTGAGCTTCTGTGCAGGTTCCTTGGTGTCTGCTCCTTTTACCCAGTGTCTCTCTTCTCAGCTGCTGCTGTTAGACCTTTAAAGTCCTCCTTGGAGATGTGATGTTGGTGGACTGGTGTTGCTACACTGCTGATGGGAAGTGCCTGTTCCCAGTTCACTCCAGTTCATTAACTGCATTGTTATAGAATAACAGAATGGTTTGGGTTGGAAGAGACCTTTAAGGTCATTGAGTCCAACCATGAGCCAGCACTGCCAGGTCACACTAAATCATGCCCCTCAGCAGCTGAGGGAACTGGGCTTGATTAGGCTGGAGAAGAGGAGGCTCAGGGGAGACCTTCTCAGTCTCTGTAACTACCAGAAAGGAGGTGGGAGCCAGGTGGGAGGTTGGTCTCTTCCCCAAGGGAACAAGTGACAGGACAAGAGGAAACAGCCTCAAGTTGCATGAGGGCAGGTTTAGGTTGGATGTGAGGAACAATTTCTTCTCTGATTGAGTGGTTAGGCATTGGCACAGCTTGCCCATGGCAGTGGTGGAGTCACCATCCCTGGAGGGGTTCAAAAGACATGTAGACATGACACTTGGGGACATGGTTTGATAGCATGGAGGTGTTGACAGTTGGACTTGATGATCTCAGAGCCCTTCTGCAACCTAAACAATTCTATGATTGATCCTAACTTGGGGAGCAGGAGCTGTGGCACTGGATCTCCTGTCCTGCTCCAAACCTGCCCTTGGCTCTGCACCTCTGCCTGGTGCCAACCATCTTCCCTGCGTGATGGCCAGCAGTGAGTGGGGCAAAGGAGTGGAATTGGCTCTTCCCTGGCAACCCAGGAGCCAAGCTAGGCTGTTCTCCAGCAGGGACCTCCCTTCTTCCCCAGGTGCCAGCCTGGTGGCAGCCCAGGAGCTGGGATTGCTGGGCACAGATAAACCCTGAAGAGTCACAACTTCCTCCCCTTGAGAGGCGACAGACAGCTCTGAGATGCTGCAACAGGAGTTGGAGTCAATGAGTCTTGTGGGTCCTTCCATCTCAGGCCATTCTATGGTTCTGTGGTTCACATACCTCCTGCCTGTGGCCGTGGCTGCTGCCAGAGTCTTTGTCCTTCCTCTTCAAGGGGTTAGCTGTTGCTCATGCAGGAACATCTGCTGTGATGCTGTAGGTCTCCTTTCATGGNCGGGCAGAGGAGAGCAGGGGGAGGAGAAGCTCCCTTGGCCTGCTGCTGACACTCTTCCTGCAGCCTGGAAANGCTTCCTCCCCTTGAGAGGCGACAGACAGCTCTGAGATGCTGCAACAGGAGTTGGAGTCAATGAGTCTTGTGGGTCCTTCCATCTCAGGCCATTCTATGGTTCTGTGGTTCACATACCTCCTGCCTGTGGCCGTGGCTGCTGCCAGAGTCTTTGTCCTTCCTCTTCAAGGGGTTAGCTGTTGCTCATGCAGGAACATCTGCTGTGATGCTGTAGGTCTCCTTTCATGGCAGGAAACTCTTCCTGTCCAGCACTGCCCCCTTCAGTGGTGTGAGGGCTTCCTTCTGCAGCTGCTTGTCTCTACCTGTGAGATGCTCTTGTGTTGGAGCAGGGTGAGATGAGAGAGACTGGGCTGAGAAACCTGAGCTCTGGGTTTGGGCCTTGTACTGGAACAAAGCCATTGTTCTCTGGGAGGAACAGGGCACTCAAACTGCCCCAGCCTACCTGGCCCAAATGTGTCAGCCAGGAAAACCAGGCTCCTCCATCACATGCCTGCTCTGGAACTGCCAGGCTTTGGCTGTTTGCCCTCCTGTTCAGATGGAACCTGCTGGGTTCCAGTGTGTGCCCATTGCCCCTTGGCCTGGCCCTGGGCACCACTGAGCACAGTGTGGCCCCAGCCTCTTGTCCCCTGTATCCTTTAGCTCTTGCTTCAGCATGAAGCAGCTCCCCTCTGGCTCTGCTCTTCTCCAGGCTCAGCAGCCCCAGGGCTCTCAGCCTTTCCTCCTGCCACAGATGCTCCAGTGCCCTCAGCATCTTCCTAGCCTCTGCTGGACTCTGCAGCAGTTCCTTGTCTCTTGACCTGAGGAGCCCAGAACTGGAGCCAGGACTCCGGGCAGAGGAGAGCAGGGGGAGGAGAAGTTCCCTTGGCCTGCTGCTGACACTCTTCCTGCAGCCTGGAAAGCCTGTCCTGGGCTCACCTCATGCAGCTGAGAGCTCCTGCCAGCAAAGCCACAGCTGCTCTGCCAGTGCCAGCAGAGCTGCAGCCAAGGGCTCACCTCTGCAGCTCTTGGATGCTGCTGGGTGCCTGCAAGACAGAGAGGAAGCTGCAGACATGAGTGGGGCCACAGCCAGGAAAGCAGGAGGAGAGCAGGCTGGACACCCTTGCTCCATCATGCTCTTGCTCCCTTCAGTTCTTTGCTGCCCTGAGCTGCCAGCACAGCAGAGCTTTGCTCTTCACCTCTGCTGCTGCTCCTGGCCCAGGCTCTAAGCACACTGCAGCCCTTCCAGCTGCCTCTGCCCTTTCATTTCCTTCCCTGAGCAGCTTCTTCACAGGCCTTTGCCCCCAGCACCTTCTCTCTTGCCTCTCTGAACCTCTTCAAGGTCAGTGTGGCTTTCCTTGTGGCTGCAAGGGCTCAGTGCTTGCAGAGCTCAGGTGCTTGCTGGCTGCATCTCAGCTAGCTTCCTCCCTCTGGACACAGCTACCCTTGCACTTTAGGCTTCATAGGACACCTTGGTCCTCTCAGCAGCCTTGCTGCTCCTCATACTTGATTCTTCCTCCTTCCAATCCATGCCACGTGGCTGAAGAGCATCCTTTGAGGGTGGTGATGAGTGGCTGGGGACCTGGTGACAAAGGGCATGGCCAAGGCAAGGGCTGGAGAAGCTTTTAAAGCACTTGAGAAAGGAGCTAAACTGCTGCAGAAACCTACCCTGGGGTCTCCTGCAGGTTGTCTGAGTGAACATGGTTGTGAAGTTTCTCTCCAGCAGCCTGGGAGGATGAAGATGGCCAGAGGAGCTGAGTGCCCAGGGTGACTGTGTGGAGCAGCCAAGGCAAGAGCTTGGTTAGGCACTGGCCCAGGGCACTGGTGGAGTGCCCATCCCTGCAGGGGCTCCAAGCAGGTGGAGATGTGGCACTTCATGGCATGCTTTAGTGGCCATGGCACTGTTGGGTTGCTGGTTGAACTTGATGATCTTAAAAGTCATACCCAACCTTTGTGATTCCGTGTGGGAGCAGTGAGTGGGCAACACTTACCTACAACAGCTCCTCCTGTGGGTGAGCAGGAAGCTCCCTGGGAGGAAACCAAGGAGCTCTGGGACATACTGGAGGGAAAAAGAGATTCCTCATGCACCCAGCTGGTCAATGGGAGCAGGGCTCTGGTTTCACCAGAGAATTGAGCATCTCTGGAGAACATCCAGGAGTGCCTGTCCTGCACACCCACAAGGTTCATGGTTTGGGTGAATTGCCAACGAGCGATTCCTGGGATTGGGGGGAGGAAAGGGCTAGAGCAGGGCAGGAGGAACAGAAGCAGCAGCACTGCTCAACTACTTCTGATGGCATCTTCTGCCATCGTGTGGCTAGAGGGAGAATGAAGGAGGAGAAGTCAGAGAGGCTTTTGTTTCCTGCTCCTCCTTTATTCCAACTCTGATGGGTAAACACAGATTTATTTCCAAGTTCACAACAGCTGGAAAGATCTATTTGGTTAAGTTGATCACTTTCTCAATCTGAAGACTTGATTTCTTAGTCTTAGCCCTGTCCAGTGGCTCAGCAGGGTGGTGGGAAAGAGAGGGAAAGAGTTCATCCTTTGTTGGCTGAGAGAACTGGAAAAAGCTCCCTTCCCAAACCTGCTCCCACGTCAGAGAGCAAAGAGAAGCTGCTCTGTAACATAGCCCAAGCCCTGCCGGTGCCAGACAGGCAGCTGCTGGTGCTTCACATGAAGTTTGGATGCTTCACAAGCTCCTTTGGCAGAGTTTAGCCCTCTTGGGAAGTTAGGGAGAGGTGAAGGCCAAGGTCTAAGCAAAGCCCTCTCCTCTCCCCCTTGCATTGTTGGGGGTGGTTAAATGCATCTGAGGAACACCCCTGAGGCAATGTGTTTCTTCTACATTCCCCATGAACAATTCCAGCCCCTGGAGGGCTTGGAGTTAGCTCATGAGAAGAGGCTGGGGTCTGCAGCCCACAGCCCCTGGCAGAAGCAGCAGGAGGCATTGCTCCGGTCCCCACATTCCTTGTCAGAAAGGCACCTGTGTCACAAAGACCTGTCCCCAACAGGCTGGGGGGGCTTCTCCCTGGTGCCACCCCTGGCCCTGCACACTCCTGCTGAGGGCAGCAGCAGCTCTTCAGATGGAGATGCCCCTGAGCAGCAGAAGGTAACACTGATCTCACTAAGAGAAGGTTTCCACATTACCCAAGAGCTTTCCCTTGTATCCCAGGGAGGCCAAAAACTGCTCAGAACCCCTAGCCCTAGAGATACGCTCAAATAATTTCAGAGAGGGCTCAGAAGTTTCAAACATTGCTCAGGATCCTTTGTCAGCTAAAGCAGAGCTTGGGGTTGGTCACCTCTTCCCCCAGGCTCCAGGCCCTGGCTTGACCCAGCAGCAGAGGATGAAGCCAATGCCAACCACTGGAACTGAGCTGTGTGAGGGACAGTGGACACAACCCCTGAGCTTTGCTACCTCCACAGGACCAACCAAGAGCTGTAAAGCTTCACTTCTGAGTTAGGTGGCACCTAAGGAGAAGCTGGAAATGAAATGCCTGATAGAGGAAGGAACAGAGTATGTGCTGCAGGATGCTCGAGGGATTTGCTGGCTCAGCCTGGAGGAAGATCCAAGTTCCTGTGGCTCTGGGAGATGCATCTGAGAGCAAGCAGCTCACTTCATGCTTCACTACCTGCCACCACTGCTCACCTTTCACTGCCTCACTTACCCTCTGACCAACAGCCTCCTGCCAAGCCTTCCCTCAGAAACCCCTTTCAGCTCCTGATGGCTGCAGCCACAGCTCACTGAGCGTGGGAAAAGGCATCAGGAAGCTCAGCCCACACAAGGAGAAGCTTCAGGAGTACCTCCACACTTGGATCACTCCATTCAGGCTTTGGATTCAATGAGGGCAGTGAGTTTAGTGCACAAACATCTGTGCTGCACTTGTACCCTGGACACAAGAGCATCTTGATCATGCAGGGACCAGCCCTGTGCAGCTCTAGTCAGACAACAGTGAACACCTCCAGAGGTATAGAAGAATGAAACCATAAATCGCCACATATCCCCTGCTGGGCCTAAAATTCCAGTGTTTCTGAGAACAACAGGATCTGCTTTTGTTCCTTACACTGTGGCCCTGAAATGTGCCAGACTGATTGATCCTGCCAGGAGCCAAAAGGCACCTAAGTGTTTGTTACCCTCACAGGCAGGAGAGCCTGGTGGAAAAATCCCCTCAAAGGTCAATCTCAGCAGGAGTAAAGATGATCTATATAAACTCCTCCTTTAGAAAAGGTGGGAAATCTGTCAGCAAATACTGTAGCTGCTGAGCCTTCAGCCTTGGTACAAGCCCAGTGCAAAAGGTACATTGAATATAAGTGTCACCTTCCTGGAGGTGAAGGTAAGGTGAGGAACACCTCCCTCAGCTAACAGAGTCATCTCTCCTTCCCAACACACACATCTTGCTACTTCCCCTTTTCCTTCCAAGCTAAACCTTGTCAGAATCACCCTCCCTGTACCTGGCTCTCCCTCCAGGCCACCCCTCCAGCAGCACAGCTTGCAGCAGGGACTGTTTTGAGGCTATAGAGTACATTTAGGAAGTCACTGCAAGATGCCACCAGTCCTTGGTCTGACTAATGGCATTTTCACTTTGTCTAGAAGGGGGAAAAGTCCAGCCTGGGAGATCTCCATCCTACTAAAGCAGAACTGTCAGCTGACAAAAAAGGCTGAAGAGGGAAAAACCACCATGGTTTCAACTCCTGAAGGCACTTGACTGGAGAAGCACTTCCCATGGCGTGATCATCTCAGAGCTGAGACAGAGAGACTGGAAAACCAGCCTGGGGCACAGAGAGCAAGAGCTGACCATGCTCAGAAAGGTAGAACATGGTCCCACAAAGCTCCCACCACCTTTGGCTTCCACATGCTCCCTCTCCCGAGGGGCACACTGAAAACTTCTGGAGGAGGATGGAGGTGTCTGAGGTATGTGAGACATCTTGGGCATGGGTGAAGCAGCAGCAAAGGTGGTGCTGGAGGTCTGAGGGCCTCTCCCTGGAGGTGTTCTGGGCTAAGCCTGGAGGCCCAGCAGCCTTGCAGTGTTCAGCACATCATCTCTTGTCAGGTAGCAGCCACAGAGCTGCCGGTAACCCGTGAACGCTTCCCGCCCATGCAGGACACGCCAGTTATCCACAAACAGAGCCTGCAGGAGAAGGGAAAAGGCTGTCAGGAGAAGGGCAACCACTGCAGGGAGGGTCAGGAGACCCTGACAGAGCAGGTCCTGGCACTGGAGAACCCCAGAGAGTGGAAGAGGAAGTAAGAGTATGCCATGGAGGGTATGATCTTTCCTGTTCACTGTCAGAGACAGTAGAAGAGGCCAGAGCCAAATGAGCTGTTGTACCTGCAGCCAGCAGCTCTGTTCTGCTGCATGTTAGCACATAGACCCATAGAATTGTTTGGGTTGGAAGAGACCTTTAAGATCATGCAGTCCAACCATTAGCCAGCACTGCCAGGTCACCACTGAACCATGTCCCTCAGCACCACATCTCCATGGCTTTTGAACTCCTCCAGGAATGGCGACTCTACCGTTGCCCTGGGCAGCCTGGGCCAGGGCTTGACAACCCTTTTGGGGAAGAAATTATTCCTAATAGCCAATCTAAACCTCCCCTGGCACCACCTGAGGCTGTTTCCTCTTGCCCTATAGTTTCTTCCTTGAGAGAAAAGACCAACTCCCACCTGCCTCCAACCTCCTTTCAGAACAGCTCTGAAGAGACAAACCTGCAGCACACAGAAGCTTGCCTGAATTGGCACCAAGGCTGCACATGGGAAGAGAAGCACCCTGCTCCCCCTTCCTGTTCCCTGAGCCTCCCAGCTTCCAAGCCCTACCTTGCCTGGCTTCAGTTTGACCCAGAGTTCATTTTCAGGCCTCCTGAGCTCTGCGGTGAGCGTGCGGTGAGCAGCGTACCAGCGATGCACCACATCGTAAGGCACCGTGTTGATGACAGCACGGTCGTAGTTGTTGTACCTGGAAGGGAAGGAGAGGGAAAAGCCTGGCCAGCTGCTTCCAAAGGGAACCTCAGGAGCCTGGAGGGTTACTCAGTATTTAAGGGAAGGCTCTAGAGTTGAGCCCCAAGGGAGGCTATGCTGGAAGTCAGGAGATTTCACAATACTAGGAGCAAGGAGCCGTGTTAAATAAAACTATTCATAGAACCACAGAAACTCTTTTGGTTGGAAGAGACCTCTAAGATAATCANACCTAAAGGGAACTTCCAAGCAGGCTGCAGAGGGCCTGTTTGCAAAGGCCTGCAGTGAAAGGACAAGGGGCAATGGTTTTAAATTGGAGAAGAGTAGATTTAAACTGGACATTAGAAAGAAGTTCCTCCCCACAAGGGTGGTGGAACACTGGAACAGGTTGCCTAGGTTGGTGGTTGAGTTCCCATCCCTGGAGGCATTCAAGGTGAGGCTTGCCAGGGCTCTGGGCAAGCTGATGTAGTTGGGGATGTCCTTGCACACTGCAGGGGGGTTGGGCTAGATGAGCTCCAGAGGTCCCTTCCAACCCAAACCATTCTAGGATTCTATGGTAAGTCCAACTGTTAGCCAGCACTGCCAGCTCACCACCAAACCATATCCCTCAGCACTGTTTAGTGAGTTAACTCCCATCTGCCACCATCCCTTCTCCTCGCCACAAACCAGAGACCTCCAGTCGATGTTACCTGATCAGATAAAGCTCGTTGTTCCAGGGATAAACATTGAGGACTGGCCCAACTCCAATCATGTGGTTGTGACACCCTCCCACGTTCTCCATGTACTCATGCTTCAAGGGCACCTTGCTGAGGAGCTCAAAGTGCTCCGGGGCTTGCTGCAGCACCTGCTGTGCCGCGTAGAAGCCATCGACCAGCAGCGTCCGCCCGCCCGTGCCCTCGTGCTTCAGGCAGTGGAACACCTGGATGCTGCAGGGGTGAGAGAACCCACAGCCCATCAGAAAAGACCTTGGCTGCCTGTCCCTTAGAGAGAAGATGCTCCTCAAGGACCCAGAGAGATGTAGAGGGATGCACCACCCTTCTAATTTCACTGGAGACAGAGCAGCAGCAACTGGCTGTACCTGCGCTCTCCTCAGGCCCAAACTCATATTTTTAGCTCTCTAACTGCCTCCCAAATCAAGTGATGTAGAGCCTGAGGAAACCTCAAATGGTGTAGGATCAGACCTGTGTGTCCCCCACAGTCCCTCCAGGCAGAAGGATGCAGAGGTTTCAATGCATCAAGAGGCCACTTAAAGAAGTGTTGGTGGTACTGCTGAGGTCTCCAGGGACTGCAAGGGGAGTCTAGGGTGATTCTCCCTCAAATGGACATCATAGAGTGCCAAGAAGTCCCTCAAGGCAACACACTAAAGACCCTTTGGAAAGCCTGGAGCAGGGCAGTTCCCAGTGAGAAGGCTACCTACAGGGACATTCCCTAGCTAGCAGGAAGCCATCAACTCAGCTTTTTCCTGCTGTTTCTACTCTGAAGCTTCTTCTTCCTTTCATCCAAGCAAAGGAGGCACTGAACTGTTAGGAACAGCCACCCAGGAGCTGCCTCAAGCCACCTACTCCAAGCAGGTAAAGCACCAGCTTCATTTGTTAGCAAATTAACTGTGACCTTCTGGGAAAGCCTTTCCCTTCAGGGCCTCTCAACCTAGTCCCACAGCAAGTGATGGGGCAGGAGCTCCCAGCCCCACCTTCAGCAGCACCTTTTCACCTGGGTGCTCAAAGCACACATTCAGGATAACTACAGAGTCAGTGAAGAGCAAAGGACACTCCATGCCTCCAAGGCAACAACCTTCTCCCACAGCTCTGAGAAAACCTCTTCTGAGGGAGGAGGATGGGTCAGATGGTCACAGTCCTGCCCAGAGCTTGGGGAGTGTCTACCCTTGGCACTAATTTCACTGGGACTTGGCAGATTTGGCTCATTTCAGGGGAAAGGCAACATTCAAATGAACACATCTTTCCTGATGAACACCTCACTTCATTTAGGAGCAGGTCAAAGGCTGTTTCAAGTGTTTTGGATGCCAGGCTGGGAAGATGGGATATCTGGCATAGATGGGAGCTGAGTAAAGCCAGAAATTCATGTTCTTCCTGCACAGCTGTGGCTCTGCAGAACTTCAAGCATTTCTAGTTCATTCTGCTCATTTAGCCCATGCTGCCACTGCCTGATGTACTTCAGTTGGCTGTAGAGGAGAACACACCTACCTGAAGGGAACCCTTCCAAGGGCAAAAGGTACAAAAATAGCTAATGAGCTCTACAACTCTGGCACTGAGCAGTTGAATCACAGCTCTTTTGGAGGCTGACCTCCTGATTACTTATTATTTTGTGTCTATTATTTGATTTTGGGGAAGATTTTATCAGCTCCTGAAAACATGTCAGCCAAGCTTCCAGGTTAAATCCCAGTTCCCTCAGCTGCTCCTCACCACACTTGTGCTCTAGACCTTTCCCCACCTTCCTTGCCCTTCTCTGCACACACTCCAGCACCTCAATATCCTTCTTGGAGTGAGGAGCCCAAAGCTGAGCCCAGGATTGGAGCTGTGGCCTCTCCAGAGCCCAGTCCAGGGGCAGAACCCCTGCTGCCTTCATGTGTATGTGAGGCAAGAGCACTTACCCACAGGGCTCCTGGAAGTAGGTGGTGTCAGTGTGACGGTCCAGAGCCAGCTTGGTGTAGGCTGTGTCTCCCCTAGAGAAGTCAGAGGTGAGGTACCACATCCTCCCATAAATAGTCTCCCTGCAAGAGACAGGCAAGTTCTCAAAGTGCTGCAGGGCTGAGTGTGGTGGGAAAGCAGATCCTCTCCTCTATTTGAGGTTACCTCCCTCCATCCTCTAAACAGAGTTAACTAAACAAAATTGGCATTGTCAAGAGCTGGTCCTTCTAATGCCTCCTCTAGTATTTAGCTTCTCTCTCTCCTCCCCAAAAGATTGATGGCAACAAGTCTTGCTTCCCCTGCACAAACACATCAGGCCCAGGCAAACCAAGGAAGCCACTGAGGCACAATGCTGAGTTCCCAGAGCACAGCTAGCCCTTGCCTGTGCCCACTATAGGGCACAATAATCCCATCTCTTGGCCTCAGGACCCTGCATTTTCACCCACCTCCCCTCTGCAGCAAGCACAGACAGGAACAGACACAAAAGAAGGACAAACAGTACTAAGGGGCTATAGGGTGAGGGGACCTGGAGACAAAAAGTTGGCTGGATACTCCTTGGAGCCACTCATTGCTCTCTGGAGTGACTACTGACTAAAAGAAATCACTGGACCAAGGCAAGTTAAACTGTTTCTGAAGCTTAGATAAAAGTGGGGACTCCAGCCCCAGCTTGCCCTACTGTTGGGGTGTTTGAAACAGACACAAGAGAAGCATTTCCCAATGTTTTTCTTTAGGGAGAGCTATGGATTGTTTTGATCTCCCTGGCTCCCAGGGCCAGGGCTGCCCTCCTAACCTCTCAAGTCATAACAGGAAATGTCTCTCCTCACACAGCTCCAGCCTTCCCAGACAGCCCATTTCCTCCAGGCACTCCTCTGCCTCCAGTCTCACCATCACAAGAGTCATCATGAGCTCCCAAGACAGCTCTCCTCAGGACTCCAGGCTCTTCTCTATACCAAGGTCAGATGCCACTCCAAAATACTCCAGCCCAGTTTAAGTGGAGTGGCCAGACCTTTTGTTTGCAAAGCAGGTCATGCTGCACAATAGACAGGATAAAGCTGCAGCACCTTTCCATACAGCAGGAAAACAACAGTCTGCCCTTCATGGCTTCTCTACAAGCTGTCTGTGGCCTTGGAATCATAACATCCCAGGCTGGTTTGGGTTGGAAGGACCTTTCCAGGTCATCCCCCACCTGGAGTACTGCATCCAGTTCTGGGGTCCTCAACATAAAAAAAAAGATGTGGCCCTTTTGGAGTGAGTCCAGAGGAGGCCACAAAGATGATTAAAGGATTGGGGAACCTCCCCTACAAAGATAGGCTTAGAGAGTTGGGATTGTTCAGCCTGGAGAAGAGAAGGCTTCAAGGGGATCTTATAGCACTTTTCCAGTACCTAAAGGGGGATTATAAGATAGAAAGAGAGACACTTTTTAGGTGGTCTGATTGTAATAGGATAAGGGGGAATGGTTATAAGCTGAAGGAGGGGAAATTTAGATTGGAGATTAGAAGCAAGTTCTTTACCCAGAGGGTGGTTAGGCACTGGAACAGGTTGCCCAGAGAGGTTGTGGATGCCTCATCCCTGGCAGTGTTCAAGGCCAGGCTGGATGTGGCCCTAGGCAACCTGGTCTAGTGATTGGCATCCCTGCTCATGGCAGGGGCGTTGGAACTAGATGATCTCTAAGGTCCCTTCCAACCTGCCCATTCTATAAATTTATGAATCTATGAATCCAGTCCAACCCCCCTACACTCAGCAGGGACATCTCCAACTACAGCAGGTTGCTCAGAGCCCCAACCAACCTGACCCAGAATGGTTCCAGGGATGGGACATCCCCCACCTCTCTGAGCAACCTGAGCCAGGCTCTCCCCACCTTCAGCGTGGAACATTTCTTCCTTTGATCCATTCTGCCTTTCCCAGTTACCTGATCAAGCTGATCCTCTCTGCTAGGATTTCTGTGTCCTCTTTGGTGGGGCTGACATTCTCCACAAAAGCAATGCCATACAAGAGGAAGTTCTGCAGGAACTCCTTGAGGCCCTCATCAGTCTCCAGGAAGCTGCGGCAGTCGACGGAAGGGACCTGAGCCTGCCGGTAGATCTCAGCATTCCACAGCATCCTGGGGTGCATCACCTGCTGCTTCTGCCCCTCATAGCTGTTCTTCACCAGCCACTCCAGCCCATACCTTGTCACGTGTCCATCGGGCCCTGGGACAATGGAGAAGAGTCACAGGCAGAGAGAATCATCATTGGAGAGGTTGGAAAAGAGCTTTAAGATCATGGAGTCTAAGCATTAACTAGCGCTGCCAGGTCACCACTGAACCATGTTCCTCAGCACCACATCTCCATGGCTCTGAAACCCCTCCAGGGATGGGGACTCCAGCACTGCCCTGGGCAGCCTGGGACAGGCCTTGACAAGCCTTTCACAGTCACAGTGAACAGCCCAGTCAGTGCAGCTATCAGCCTAGGACAGCCCTCACCCTTTTGATTTTGTCTAGTGATGGAATCCCTGCACCCTGATGCCACCCAAAATATTACCTGGTTAAGGCCACAAGTCCTAAAAGCTTTGTCAGTGCTGCAACAGCTCAGTGTTTCAACTTCAGTGGCTTTGTTCACTATTAACAAGATCCCAAGGAGAAGCACAGCCCATAAATAAAGCTAAGTGACAAGAAAAGGAAGAAGGCAGCCAGGAAGCTGAAGAGAAAGGACAGAAAATGTGAATTCTGATCAAGTATAGCAGCTCAGGCAGGACAGAGTAAGGAAACCCAACCATTTCTTGACCATTCTGTTCATTACCTGCATTGCTACTGCCTTCAAACACACTGATAAGACACCCAGACACTGCAGATAAACATCTCCACTCAGAAAAGGGGCTGAGGGGAGGAAAACCAGACACAGCTTTAAGCCTGAGGCATGTTTACAGTGGCATGCTCAGAAGAGCAATGCTTAAACTCTGCTTACAGCTAAATCTCTTCCCAAAGCAGCAGCTGATTTAGAGATAACACTGCTATTCCTCTCTCTCTCCCCCCCAGCAAACCCAAGGGTGGGATTCATCACCAAAGCTCCCTTTCCCCAAGCAGGCCGGGGCTGGTGGTCCATAAAGCATGTAGAACACAGCCCTTTGGCTACTCACAGGTGAGGAAGAGGGTGGTCTCATCCACCCTGACAGCCTTGGGCTTGATGGCCAGGTCCACGCTGGCTGTGTCCAGGCTGCGCTGGTTGGTCTTGGTGTTGTAGCAGGAGGCAGAGCGGCAGTGGTCCCGCAGCCACACGAAGTTGAAGCGCATCAGCGTGTTGGCATACCTCAGCTCTGCCAGGAGGCACAGGGAGCAGCTTAGAATCACAGAATGGTTTGGGTTGGAAGGGACCTCTGTAGCTCATCTAGTCCAACCCCCCTGCAGTGGACACAAACATCCCCAACTAGAGCAAGTTGCCCAGAGCCCTGGCAAGCCTCACCTTGAATGCCTCCAGGGATGGGAACTCAACCACCTCCCTGGGCAACATGGTCCAGTGTTCCACCACCCTCATGGGGAGGAACTTCTTTCTAATGTCCAGTTTAAATCTATTCCTCTCCAATTTAAAACCATTGCCCCTTGTCCTTTCCCTCCAGGCCTTTGCAAACAGGCCCTCTGCAGCCTGCTTGGAAGTTCCCTTTAGGTACTGGAAGGTCACTAGTAGGTCCCCCTGAAGTCTTCTCTTCTCCAGGCTGAACAATCCCAGCTCCCTCNAAATATTAAACAGTCCAGGCCCCAGTACAGAGCCCTGAGGGACACCACTTGTCACTGATCTCCAGCTGGAGATCAAGCCATTGACCACTACCCTCTGGATTAGTTGGACTTGATGAGCTTAGAGGTCTCTTCCAACCTTAAGGATTCTATGACCAACAGCACAGGATCAGGGAAGATTGGAAAAGATCTCTGAGATCATTGAGCCCAGCTAAGATCACCACTAAACCCTGTCCCTCCACACCACATCTGCAGGGGTGGTGACTCCACCACTGCCCAGGGCAGTTTGACAACCCTTTCCATGACAAAACTGTTCCTAATGTCCAACCTAAGCCTCCCCTGGTGCCACTGGAGGTTGCTTCCTTTTGTCCTATCACTTCTTCCTTGGGAGAAGGGACCAACCCCCACCTGGCTCCAGTCTCCTTTCAGGGAGGTGTGGAAAGTGAGAAGGTCTCCCCTGAGCCTCCTCTTCTCCACACTAACCAACCCTAGTTCCCTCAGCTGCTCCTCACCACACTTGTGCTCTAGACCCCTCACCACGTTCCTTGCCCTTCTCTGGCCACACTCCAGCACCTCAATATCCTTCTGGGAGTGAAGGACCCAAACCTGACCCTAGGATTGGAGCTGTGGCCTCCCCAGTGCCCAGTCCAGGAGGACAATCCCCGCTCTAGCCCTGCTGCCACACTAGTGGTGATCCAAGCCAGGATGCTTTTGGCCTTCTTAGCCACCTGGGTACTCTGCTGGACTGTATTCGGCCAGGAACCTCAACTTCTTCCTTGGGAGAAGAGCCCAATCCCCACCTGACTCCAACCTCCTTTCAGGAAGTTGGGAGAGAAGATGCACTAGTGTGAATGGTGAGAAAACACAGCTAAGAACTGAACCTGAGAACTCCCAAGTGGTGATTCTCCTCACAGGGGTGCAGAGGCTGTCAGAATTAGCACCTTGACCCAAATGAACCTTGTCACATGATGAAGAGCAGGCAGGATATTTTCCTAGAAGGTCTGGCTGTTGTGAGCATGCCATGGTCTTGCTTCTCATCAATTACAAACTGGTTTGGGTGGGAAGAGACCTTTCAAGATCATCCAGTCCAACCCCCCTGCACTCAGCAGGGACACCTCTAACTAGAGCAGGTTGCTCAGAGCCCCAAACAACCTGACCTGGGATGGTTCCAGGGATGGGACATCTCCCACCTCTCTGGGCACCCTTCTCCCTCCTCTCCCTTGAGAGACCCAAAGCAGGTACACATGCCCCCCCCACACCTTACCTAGATGGTCACCATGTAACTGCCAGGCACACTTGAGGGACTCTGGGGCTGTGTGATGCCAGTGAGCTGCAGCAGCCAGGCCAGTTCTTCTGTCCCGGGGCAGCCAGGGTGAGCGATGTCCACTGCCACCACCCAGCCATCCTGGCACCTCCAGGAGACACAGCAGCCTCCTGCACCACATCCTGAGGGAGAGAACAAGGTGGGATCATCCTCCACAATGGTCATTCAGTAACAAGAGGGGAGTGAGAACTAGTCCCTTGAGGAGGAGAAGTGGGCACAGTGACTGGAGGCCTGCCATGATATCCTCATTGCCAAACTTGAGAAGTGTGGATTGGGAGACTGTGAAGTGAGATGGATTGGGAACTGGCTGAAGGACAGAGCCCAGAGAGTTGTGGTCAGTGGAGCAGAGTCTAACTGGAGGCCTGTGACTAGTGGTGTGCCCCAGGGGTCAGTGCTGGGGCCAGGACTGTTCAATATATTCATTAATGATCTGGATGAAGGGGGAGAGTGTTCCCTCAGCAAGTTTGCAGATGATCCCAAGCTTGGAGCAGTGGCTGGCACACCAGGA
>VWZO01020971.1:273987-286279 GCA_013396975.1 Bucco capensis | reverse complement strand
GGTGCCAGAGCACTGGCCCAGGCTGCCCAGGAGGCTGTGGAGTCTCCTTGTCTGGAGCCATTGCAGAGCTGCCTGGACACATTCCTGTGTGATCTGGTCTAGGTGCTCCTGCTCTGGCAGGGGGGTTGCACTAGATGATCTTTCTAGGTCCCTTCCAACCCCTGACATACTGGGATACTGTGATATCTCCCATGTGCCATCTAGACATGAGAAATAACCAAACACAAGGTTTGGAGTCTTGGATTAAACACCTGCAGTGCCAAGGCAGTGAAGCTGGCTGTCCTCACCAGCTGCAGGTGATGGGAGCAATGGGGAATGAACCCTTAGGGGAGCTAAATCCTATCAGCACACAGCAGCTGGAAACAGGAGGAGGAGGGATGAGAGCTCCTCATCTGCCACAGCAGGAAAGAGAAGCAAGAAATGGGATCTCAGGATTTATCAGGCAAAGCAATTCCAGAAGAGAACAGCTGTGTGTGAAAGGCTCTTGTGGACAACACTGTCAAAGCCTCATCTGTCCCCAGTTTGGCCTTCCCAGTTGCAACTCACCATTCCTGGGCAGAACTACAAGGATCAGGGAAGGAGAGAAAAGTGACCTTGGTTAGGAGAAGCAAGAACTAGAGGAATCCAGTAATTAGGTCAGTTCCAGAAAAAGAATGCAAAACAATGAGAAGGAGGAAGATCTCTGCTCCTGTTGAAGGACACTGCTGGCAGGGAAGAGAAAGCAAGTGTGGTTAATTTTAGGCTAGAGACTGGAAAGTGATTTCTCTGAGGGAGATTTGTAACAACTCCTCAGTACAAAAAAGCAAAGGCAAAAAAATGTGACAAGTTTTAAGACATGCTCTAAACACTCTTTGTGCTTATTCATGTCTGAGGTCAGGCCTAGACCCAGCAGGATTTGAACAGCACTTTGGTCTGAAGCACACAGAAATGTCACACCATGAGATAACACACAGCCTCTGAAAGTGTTTCTTATCCCAGACCTCTGATTTTCCTTCATCTCCTTATCTGAGGAGAACAGACACTGGTGCTCTGGCTGTCCAACCTGCTTCTGCACCTCAGAGCTGACTCAGGGCAGAGATCTCCACAGCTAGCAGGAAGAGGGAGACCAGCAGAGGTGCCACAGTGCCAGACAGTGACTTGATAAGCACTAAATAAAGATACAGCCAGCTGGAGGGAGAAAAAGTGGGAATGCTGTTGTTATTGCAAAGTTGTTGGCCACAGCCTGTGCCAAGCCACTGGGAGCTTCAGTGCTGCAGAGAGATTTCAACTGGGAAGCTTCTGATCTCTGTAGCTCCTCAGCAGGCTGCAGGAGATGAGCTTGTCCTGCAAGCCGTGGACTCACAGCATCGTTTGGCTTGGAAGAGACCTTTCAGATCATCCAGTCCAACTGCTAACCAGCACTGCCAGGGCAGATCATCCAGTCCAACTGCTAACCAGCACTGCCAGGGCACCACTAAACTGCATCCCTCAGCACCACATCTCCAGGGCTTTGAAACCTCTCCAGGGATGGAGACTCCAGCACTGCCCTGGGCAGCCTGGGCCAAGGATTGACAACCCTTCTGGGGAAAAAATTGTTCCTCATGTCCAACCTAAGCCTCCCCTGGAGCAACTCAAGGCTGTTTCCTCTCATCCTATCACTTGTTCCCTGGGAGAAGAGACCAACCCCCACCTGGCTCCAACCTCCTCTCAGGGAGTTGTTGAGACTAAGGTCTCCCCTGAGCCTCCTCTTCTCCTACCCTCCAGCAGATCAACATTTCCACCCAGCTTGGTGTCATCTGATCCTCTCCTCCAGACCACTGATAAAGACCCTGTCAGGATCTTTATCAAGGAGCAGAGCAGAAGCTGATGTTTTCCTCCACACAGCAGGAAGGAAGGCACTGGGAGCTCCTTGCTTACTGCTTGACACTTGCAGTGACTGAGCTCTCTGCTAGCACAACTGACCTGGCAACTTCAAACACTGCTCCAAGGACTGTGGAACTCTTTATGGATGCTGACTGAGCTGCAACAGCCTGAAAAAGACTCAAACCTTCTGGAAACTGGGACAGCAGGAGCCTGCACAGCCTAAGCCAGCATCACCAGGCATCTGCAGACACACACAAGATACTCACTTTTCCCTTTGGTGGTCTCCAGCCAGCCAGAAGATCAAGATTTTGTAGGAGCACCAATGTCAGGTTCTGGGACAGAGCTTCTCCTCCTCCTCAGCTTTGAAGAGTTATTCTAGGAGAAAGAATTTGATTTGCAAATTTAATAAGTAAGTGGAGAAAAATCAACCAGGAGTTCATGATGATGTTTATTTGCTTTATATAAAGCTGAAAGAACTAATTTAACTCCCTGAACCATGATGACTCCCAAAGCTTAAGATTCTTGTTTGAGTAAGAGACACAGGAGGGAAGACTCTGTCCAGTTTGGCATCAAGGATCTCCACTAACCCAACAGCAAGCTTCTGTGCACGCACCCAGTATCTCCTCACACAGGACCCAAAAACTGATAGGAAAAGCTCATCTACAGATCCATTTCAAAGTGGCCTCTGCCTGGGGCAGCTCCAGGCACAGTTATCTCTTTCTGCACGTTTCCTTTTATCTTCTCCTCTTCCAACATCCAAATTTACCAGAGAATAAACACAGGGAATGCTATGTGACCCAGATACTTCATCTAATCCAGGAGACCTCTTGCTTCTCCTTCTGCTCCTGCTAGAAGCAGACACCACTAACAGCTCACAGAGAAGCCTCAGATGTAATCTTCCCAAGAGATACTAAAACCAAGAGGAGCTGAGAACAAAACTAACCTCTCTAATCAGAGAGGATTAACATTTTGCCTCTGTTTCACCAGAGCTAACAGCTCTCTCCTGGCTGGCTTTAGGTGTCTGAACAGCCAACTCCTTCCCTCAGTCCTCCTGTTCACCTCATCTTTGTGCTGCTGCTGTGGGACTCATCCCATCCAAGAGTTCACCAGGAAGTGGATGGAAAGCAGGAGCATGCACAAAGCCCATGCTAGAGGTGACAGAGGAGGAAGAGAGCTCTGCATTTCCCTCTGGCACCCACAGAACTCCAATATATTGTCATTTGAGGAACTATCCTAGAGTCTCCTGAGAGAAGAGACAACAAACATGCTGTGAAAGGAGGAGGAAGGAAGAATGAGCTGCATGAGGGGCTCATCCATCCAGGAGACTTCCTGCCTGGCCCTTCAGCAGTTGTTTCACTGCTGACACAAGAAGCATTTGAAGTAGCCAACTCTGTTTCTTAAGCCCTTGGATAAAAAGCCACAATCCCCATTCTGAGGGAAAAAAAAAAAAGATGGAAAAACTACTACCCAAAGAGTTTTAGCAATGAAAACAGCATCCTGGCTTGGATCAGCACTAGTGTAGCAGCAGGACTAGGGTAGGGATTGTCCTCCTGGGCTGGGCACTGGGGAGGCCGGAGCTCCAAGTCTGGGCTCAGCTTTGGGCTCCTCACTCCCACAAGGACATTGAGGTGCTGCAGTGTGTCCAGAGAAGGGCAAGGAAGCTGGGGAAGGGTCTAGAGCACAAGTGTGGTGAGGAACAACTGAGGGAACTGGGGTTGGTTAGGCTGGAGAAGAGGAGACTCAGGGGAGACCTTCTTGCCCTCTACAACTCCCTGAAAAGAGGCTGGAGCCAGGTGAAGGTTGGTCTCTTCTCCCAAGGAACAAGCAACAGGACAAGAGAAAACAGCCTCAAGTTGTGCCAGGGGAGGTTTAAGACAAACACTAGGAACACTTGGGATCTTTTCAATGCTGATCAATATCAAAAGGGTGCAGGGGGCAAGAGGCTGGGGCCAAACTCTGCTCAGTGGTGCCCAGGGCCAGGCCAAGGGGCAATGGGCACAAACTGGTACCCAAGAGGTTCCACCTGAACAGGAGGAGAAACTTGTTTGGTGTGAGGGTGCAGAGCCCTGGCCCAGGCTGCCCAGAGAGCTTGGGGAGTCTCCTTCTCTGGAGAGATTCCCAAGGCACCTAGAGGTGATGCTGGGCAAGCTGCTGTGGGTGAGCCTGCTGGAGCAGGGGGTTGGACTGGGTGATCTCCAGAGGTCCCTTCCAACCCCCACCATGCTAGGATTGTGTGAATCTGGCAGAGTTAAAGGTTTAACAGCCCAAGCTGCCCTGGCTTACCTATTAATTACAACAGAAAAACAAGACAGCTCAGCTGTCCCCTGCTGAGAAAGGCTCCTGCCCCCCTGCAGACCTCCTGCTGCAACAGACAACTCTATTAGATCTTGGCTGTCAGGAATCAGCCAACCCTTCCCCTCAAGGGACTTCAATTAAATTAAGGAGCTAATAAAGACATCCCAGACACTGCCAGCTTCACAGCTACTTCATTTTCCTAGAAGTAAAGATAATTATCTGCTCCCCTCCACGTACAACACCAACCACCTGACTCCAGACCTCCCTTCCCATAACCTCATTGCCATCTCCTGCCTGCAGTTTCCTCCTCCATCTCCAGCAAAGCCTTTTCAGGCTCCACAGTTTAACAGAAACAGGCTCTAATTCTTTTTTCCAGCCAAGCAGCCAACCCTGGTTGTGTGTCCCTCCCAGGAAGGCTTATTGCAGTAAGCTCCCATGACTAAATCACTGCATTCACCCACTCTGGGTCCTGCCCTGACAGGCAGCAGCCAAGCAGCTCTCCCAGGCAGGGAGGGGTTGCCTTATAGCAGGGAAGGAGAGAGAAAAACCAGCTCTGCCCATGAGCTGCAAGCTTTCATTCAGAGGCTAGAGGGATGTGACTTCTTAACTGAACTCTAGGTCAGCTAATGTTACCTGGGAGGAAAAGATGGAGTGAGGCTGCAGATAGGCTTAGGATGTAGAAGAAACAACTTCTGGTGGTGGTCACAGCTCTCCCCTGCCTCCTCCTGCTCCCTGCACCTACCAGGCCACTGCTGGGAAGCTTTTACACATTGAGTGCTGCTTGTACTTCAGGAGGCTGATGCTGCTCAAGGAACCAAGGCTCTCAGTTCAGTGTCTCGCTGACCTTTTCAGGACAAAAAGCAAACAAACAAAAATCGCTATTACCTTGTGAAGGCAAAACCTCACTCCAAATAACGAAAAAGCCACGTTATGAGCTTCATTTTGAGCTCCCGCCTCCCTCAGCTGGGGCAGCCCCAAAGCAGCTCCCAGGCCTCCCGCTCCCTCCTCGGCAGTAGCACAGGAGGCTCCGGCATAGGAGGCCGAGCTCCGGTGAGCGCCAGGCCCGGCCCCGGTACGACCCCCGCGCTCCAAGGAACCGGGACCGCTCCGACTCCCTTCCGCCCCTCAGGCCCTGACCCCCCTCGGCAGCTCCCCCCGGAGCTCGGAGCCGCCCCGGCTCCTCCCGAGCGGCTTTACCGGGCCCCGGGGCTGCGGCGGGAGCGGGCCGGGGAGCAGCGGCGGCTGGGCCAGGGCCGCCCCGGGGCGGGGCCGCAGCGGGCGGGCTCGGCTAGAGCGTCCGCAAGCAGAGAGGCGGTGGGAGGGCCCTACAGCCGCGGGATGCTTGGGGCGGGAAGGGACCTTGAAAGCTCTCCTAGTCCAACTCCCTGCGGTCAGTAGAGCCATCTGCAACTAGAGCAGGGTGCGCACAGCCCCACACAAACTGAACCAAGCTACCCCGCGGTGTTCCGCTGCTCGGGGTAGGGGGACCGGCACGGCTGCCTAGGAGCAGCCCCGGACACCTTCGGGGCTGGGAATATGACCCCGGTGTGGCGCAGGGAGGGCGAAGGGCTGCAGCGGTCTGCCCGGATCCGCGCCTCCCCTCAGCCTCCCTCCCTCGACGTTCCAGTTCCTTTAGCTAAAACCCAGCATTTTATATCCCGAAAGGTCGCATCTAACTCCTCCCTTCCAGTGCTGGCAGCTCCCGAGGGCTCAGCCCGACCCCGCTCCCTGCCCCGTCGTTCCCCACGCGCAGGGCGATGGAAGCGGTGAGGCAGGACCCCTGAGGGCCGGTCCCAGCCCCGAGGTCACCGGTAACATGGTGAGCATCCCCCCCAGAGCCACGCGCACACGCCACCTCCCGCCCAGCTCTCTGTGGTACTTTCGGCGCTCTATATGAGGCCTCCAAATCTCCATGGTGCCCGGGGACGCTCTACCCATGGGAACGCTCTAGCCCAGGCCTCCCAGTACTCTGTGGTTCATGCGGCCACTGTACCCGAAGTCTCCCAGCTGTCAGTCGCCGCCGGTGCTGCTGTCCCTGTCTCTCTCGGGCTAAGTCTCCCCCGTGAGCTCTCCGTCCTCGGCGGCTCCATGGCCAGGTGGAGCTCGGGGACAGGTCGTGTCCCTCTGGGCTTCACACTGGCACCAGTGCTGGTTGATGGCATTGGCAGTGTGTCTGTGGGATCGAGTCACCCTCAGCAGATGGCATCCAGCTGAGTGGTGCATGGACACGATCCCTGTCAGATTGGATATTAGGAACAATTTCTTCCCCAAAAGGGTTGTCAAGGCCTGTCGCAGGCTGTCCAGGGCACTGGTGGAGTCCCCATCCCTGAAGAGGTTGAAAAGCCATGGAGATGTGGTGCTGAGGGACATGGTTTAGTGGTGACCTGGCAGTGTTACATTAATGGTTGGACTCAAGGAGCTTATAAAGGTCTCTTCTCAACCAAAACAAAAACGATTCTCTGGTTGGTGGCTTTGTTTCCTAGCTGAGCCACCCTTTGGGATGTGGAGAATTGTTTCTGGAGCTCACCAGGCTTTGTGGTCCCTCCTGTCCTTGCAGAGCTGAGCCCCTGCTGCTGCCATGTACGTGCTGGGTCTCATGGCTGAGGGAACCCCTCAAGGTCCACTGCCCAGCTGCCCTCTCCTCTAGCTGCTCAGTGCTTTGGACCTGCACCTGCTGCTGGGCCCCAACATGTAGGATCCGGTGTGCTGGGAAAGAAAACTCCTGGGAGCTTTCTGGGCATTTCCCGGGGAGAGTTGGGATCTGGGAATTTATGCCCTCCCCCTTCCTCCACTATCATGCTCCTCCCGGGGTCACAAACAGCTTTCAATAAAGCAAGGAGCCCACACAATGCTCTTCCCTTCTCCAACAGGAGCTGGTGATGAGGCACAGCATCCGGCCTGGAGGATCCAGAATTAGCCCTTGGTCTGGGAAAGGCCCTGCCATTCCCAGCCAGCAGTTCCCTGCCCTGGGGCTCTGGGCTCAGTGGCAGAGCAAAGTGACTCTGCATCCCACAGGTGCATCCTCCAGTGGTGGAACTACTCTCTCCTCCCTGCTCCTGAGGTTTCTTGGTGGTGGCATTGCTGGGGCTGATGTCACAGGGTGCATTTGGTGACGTTGAGGGCACACACAGCTTGGTCTATTCAGGTGGCTTCAGTACTAGTACAAACTGGGGGATATTTCCACAGGGGGAGTTCCATGTTTTACAGGAAATGTGGTGATATCCAGTGGGAAGAGAGGGTGGCTGAGTCCATAGGAGATGTGCCTGGGAGTGGGTGTAGGACAAGGAGTCTGAAAGTGTCCATGTGGCTGTAGGAATTTTCAATTTTGGTGTACAAACGATGCTAGGGCATGAAGGTCACCATCCAGCCTACCTCAACCCAACCTAATAGGAATGACCCAACCCAATCTAACAGGAATGACCCAACCCAACAGGAATGACCCAACACAACCTAACAGGAATGACCCAACACAACCTAACAGGAATGACCCAACACAACCCAACAGGAATGACCCAACACAACCCAACAGGAATGACCCAACACAACCCAACAGGAATGACCCAACACAACCTAACAGGAATGACCCAACCCAACCCAATATGAGTGACCCAACACACCACAAATGACCCAACACAACAAAAAATAACCCAACCAGCCCAACAGGACTGACCCAACACAAAACAACCCAACAGGAATGACCAAACCCAACAAGAATAACCTGACCCAACCCAACATGAATGACCCAAGCCAACCCAAACGACTCAAGACAACCCAATCCAACCCAACATGAATGATGCACTCCAGCCCAACTCAACCCAGCCCCATCTTGGATGACACAGCACAGCAAGATCAGAGGAAAAGACCTTTTAGAAAGGAGACGAGGTCCTGTGGACTGGAACCCAGTTGGTGACTAGCCCTAACCTACCTGTGCTGCAAGGCTGTTGTAATGGAAGAGAAAGCAGAACAACCTCTGCCCACCAGGACTTCCCCTCTAAACAGGCTGTGCACTGGTGAAATGTGGCTGTGTGTTGTGGACCTGAGAGTCCAAGGGCATCTTCTGGTGTGTAATAAGGAGTTGAGCCTCTCTGCTCCTCCTAACTCCTTTGATGACACTTACTAGGACTCAAATCACCTCAGCTTCTCTCTCTTACAGTGAGGTTGGTCAGGGATTTCAAGAGGACTGAGGGAACAGAGCCCAGCAGGAGAACCTGGAGCACACAACCACGTGAAATAAGTGAGCTGGAAGCTGAAGCAAAGCCCCTGATGGAGCTGTGCTCCCACCTATGGTCTGTGGCCACCTTGTCCAGTGCTTGATCCAGGGGACAATGCCAGGTCCTCCCAGGTGGGCTACCTGTGTGGCTTCACTGCTCCAGTGACTTCTCCCTGAGGCCAAGCTCCCGCTCTCAACAATGCATCCCGTCCCCATGGAAACACAAATGCTTGTTTATTTGGTTTGTTTCAGTATGTTAGATATTTAATCTCATTCTCTCTCTCACTCTTTTTTGTGGTTTTTGGAAGGAAGGAAGGAAGCCCAAACTCGGATGTTTGTTTGTTCCCTTGCTGGTGCTCCAGTGGCTGATAAAGTGGCAGGGCATGGGAGTGTGGAGCACAGCAGAGCCTGGGAAAGGTCAGGACCTGGCTTCCCTCTGCCTGATGTCACCATTCCTCTGTGAGGAGCTGCCAGCTGCTCTGCTGCCTCCACTCCTCCTCAGGCAGGCCTCCTGCTGCAAGGAAGACACCTCTCTGCAATCCAGCTTCTCTCCACCCTGCCCAGGTCTCATCTTCTGAGCCCCTGGCCCATGGTGTGGTTGGACCCATGGCTCACTCTTGGCTGTAGGCCCATGGAAAGGAAGAAGCCAGCAGGGAATCTGGGCTGGGGTGTGAGCTCTGCTCTTCTCACAGACCTTCACCCAGGAAGGTCCCACTCAACTATGGGCAGCCAGTGATGGCTGAAGCTATTAAAGATTCCAGAGAGAGGAAGAGAGGGTGCTTGAGGGTCTGAGCAATCAGTCAGGAGCTCATCCTGCAGCTCCTGATGGGACCCATTAGGTTGGAACATCTCCCCTTCCTCCAAGCTGGAATANCTAGATGAGCTCCAGAGGTCCCTTCCAACCCAAACCATTCTAGGATTCTCTGATTCTATGATTTGCTCAATGTGGCCTGTAAGTGGCACATATTTATGGGCTACTGAATATGTGCCATGGATAGGGGAGCTGGAGGCTTTGTGGTCCTCCTGATCCCTGTTGATGGTCCTCAGAGGTCCCTTTGAACCCTCACCATGCTGGGATTGAGGGATTCTGCCTCTCTGCCCACCCTCCACACCTCCCCTGCCATGGTCCCAGCATCCCTTGGCAGATCCCCCAGCTCTGCTTCCTCTCTCCCAGGCACCCAGACCTGTGCAGCCTCTCCCTGTGCAGGAGGGTGCTGGACACTGGGTGACCATGGGGGGATGTTCTGGGGGGTCTGTTGGAGGCCAGGTCACCCCCAGACCATGCAGCACAGCAGCCACTCACTGCTCTGGCTCTGTGCCTGCTGGCAGGCTCCCTCCTTCCAGAAGATAATATATAGCTCTGATGCTGCTAATTGGAGCTCTCTCCTTTTGCTTCCTCCTTCCCATCCTCCTCCACCCTGCAGGGTCAATAAGTGATTCCCATTAAAGCAGAGTCTGGTTTGGTTCCCCTGTGGCTACAGCAGTTGGGTCTGGGGGAGGAGGAGGCTGCATCCACAGGGTGAATCCTCCAGACCCTCCCTGGATGGGAGGCAAATCCTTGCAGGTCTCCTCCATCCAAACCTTCTCCTGCCACACAGCCCTGCTGCCTTTCCTCCCCCCCCCCAACCCTCTGGGATCCCTGGATGGGAGATAAATCCTTGGCAGGCTGGAGGTGGGAGCAGACCACCCCTCAGGCCTGACCTGGAGACCCTCAGACACCTCAGCTTGAGGTGGCTTGAGGCATCTTCTGCTGCACTGTGTGGATGTGCCTAGGGGATTTTTGGGGTCCCCAGGGAGGTGGGAGAGGAGGAGCTGTGTTTTGGGGGGGAGGGGCAGAGAGGTTTGGGGTGTCAGTGGGAGATCCCAGCTGTGGGGCAGAGCCTCTCAAGCTCAACAGAGAGGTGAGAGAAGGTCAGAAAAGTTTGTGGGTTTCTTTTTCTTCCTGGCCCAAAAGCTCTTAGGCAGGAGGGGCCAGAGCCTCCAGATAACCACTGTTATTTAATTGATTTATTTATTTATTTTCCCTAAATCAAAAAAAGGAAGGAAGTTAATAAATAATGTAAAGTGGAGAATGCATTAATGAAAGGGAGAGAGAGGAAGGGACGAGGCAGAGCTGAGAGTGTTGGAGGAGGGAGGGAAGGAGGAGAGATATTCCTGCCTCTATCGATTGGATATGATTACATTAGAGCTATCAAATATTCATACTACATTCCACAAGAGGTCATTGTGTGTGTTCCTCTAATTTAGCTCTGCCTTGGCACAGGGAACAGGCTCCGAGTGGGAGAAGAAAGGGATGTGCTACCTCCTGTGGCTCCACAGCCCTGAGGCCACAGGGCTGTCACCCCACTGGGTGACAGGGTCCTGCTGGGGCTTGGTAGGGATGCTAGAGGGGATGCTGAGCTGCCTGCTGGCCCTCTGGGTGCTTTGCAAAGCCCTTGAGGGCTGGGGGTTGTTGTGTGGGTGCAGCTCTCACTGCTCAAAGAGCTGGGAGGAAACCTTTGTCCCAGCTCCAGCTCCTTGCTCTTCCCTCACAAGCTCTTCTGGTGCCTCCATGGGGACACTCAGCAGCTGATGGTCACTGCTAGGACCTGTTCCTGGCCCAGGAGCAGCAGCTGGTGGTCACTGCTAGGAGCTCTTCCTTGCCCCCCAGGAGCACCTTCATGGGAGGTTTTAGTTGGGATGTCCCTTCCCCAGCCAGGAAGGGTCAGCCCAGAGCATGGAGACAGGCAGGAGGGGGATGAGATGCTGCCACTCTGCTGCCCACCTGCAAGGGCACAGTGGCTCCTCTCACTCTGCCTCCATCCCCTCCATGCTGCTTTTGCTGGCCAGGATCTTTGCAGAGAAGAGACCCCTGAGGAGAGGACCACAGAGGAGAAGGACCTGCAGCATCAGTCCTCTTGTCTCAGGTGGCTTTCAAGGCCCACAGGAAGGTTCCAAGATGGGCTGAGCCCACCTTCCTAAATCCACCCCTGACTATCCCTTCACCTTGGGAAGGCAGCAGCCCAACTTGACTTCCACAGCATCCCCATCCCCACTGCCATCCCCACAGCCCCCCTCTGTTGAGCTGTCCTCCTGCTGGCTTTGGCCCTGAGCAGCAGGAGCCAGAGCTGCCTTCTCTCCTTACATTAATGAAACTTTTAGAGCAGGGTGGCAGGAAATGCATTTTCAGTTCATCTGCAGCAGAGATTAGATTACCAGGAAATGGCTGGCTGGCTGGCAGCCAGGGCCAGCACACCCAGCCCGGGGCCAGCAGCAGCAGGCCAGGGCAGAGAGAGCCCATGCTGCTGGGGAGCTCTGGCCTGAGCTGCTGACACTGCTCCAGAGCTCCTCAGGGGCTGCCAGGCTGATGCTCCGAGGGATGGATCTGTTCCCTGCTGCTTTGGGGTGGGCTGAGATGTTCAGTTTGGCACATCAGGAATGATTTCTTTCCCCAAAAGGGTTTCCCCAGGCTGCCCAGGGCAGTGCTGCAGTCTCCATCCCTGGAGGGGTTTCAAAGCCATGGAGATGTGATGCTGAGGGCCATGGTTCAGTGGTGAGCTGGCAGTGCTGGGGGACAGTTGGACTGGATGAGCTTAAAGGTCTCTTCCAAGCTAAACAATGATTGTGTGATGAACCTCTTCTCCATCCAAGTTCCAGCAGAGCCCTTTTGTTGAGGCTTGGGCTGTGCTGGGACCAGAGAAATGGGGATGGTTTGGGGCTGGGACTCATGTAGTGAGCTGGGAAGGTCTCTGCAGAGGTTTGGTTGTGGCAAGCTGTGGGATTTGGGGCTGCCAGGCTGGGTTGGAGTCAGGAGGAGCATGGGAAGGAGATTAAGTTTGTGTTGTCTTCAGAGAAGCCAGGCAGGAGGAGGAGGAGAGGGGAGGTGAGGTGCCTATAAATACCTCCAAGGTGGCAGAGCTAATGAAGAGAGGGAATTGTGAGCAGCCCCTTGGAGAGGAGAGGAGA
>VWZO01020971.1:208405-266789 GCA_013396975.1 Bucco capensis | reverse complement strand
TGCTGCTGCTGCTGCTGCTGCTGCTGGTGCTGTGGTCATTATCTGGGGAGCGGATGCCCAAGGCTCTATGGGGACCACTAATGGGCAGATTCAATTTCAACTGGATGACGCCACTTAGGTAAAGCGTTAAGAGCTCCAGCTCCGGGAAGGAGAACGGCAGAGAGAGGGAGAGATGCTAAGGGGCAGCGATAAATCCCTCCCTCCCTCCCATCCTCCACGCTGTCCCCATTCACAAGGAGCGCCGGGGAGCAGGCAGCCCCCCCGGGCTCTCCCCAGCTCCATGCCCACCACCCTCGGACCCCCCTAAAAGCAAACCCCCNCATGGGTGAGGTGTCTGTGGTAAGGAGATGGGGGTCCAGGGAACGAGTGAGGTATCTGTGGCAAGGAGATGAGGGTCCTGGACAGGAGTGGGGTGTCCGTGGCAAGGAGATGGGGTCCAAGGCATGAGTAGGCTAATTGCCAAGGGGAAGTGGGTCCCTGGATGTCCATGGGCTGTGAGTGTGGGATGATGCTGGGGTACATGGAGATGGGGGTTTTGGACCAGCGTGGAGTGTCCATGTCAAGGGGATGGGAGTGTTTGGATGTGCATGGGCTGTGAGTGTGCAATGATGCTGGAGTAGGTGAGGGTGGGGGTCTTGGACACGAGTGGGGTGTCCACATCGAGGGGATGTGGGTTCTGGACACACGTGGGGTGTGCATGTCAAGGGACAGGGCTCCTGGGCATGGGTGGGATAATTGCCAAGGAGATTGGAGTCCTGGACACATCCCTGGATGTGCATGGGCTGGGAGTGTGGGCTGGGGCTGGGGAGCCCTGGGCATGTGGGAGGGGTCCATGTCGAGGGGATGTGGCTCCTGGACACGTGTGGGGGGTGTTTGCCAAGGGAATGTGGGTCCCTGGATGTGCACAGGCTGTGGGATCAGGCTAAGGTATGTGGGGCTGGGGGTCCTGGCCATGGGTGAGCTGTGGCTGTGGGATGATGCTGAGGTAGGTGGGGGATGTGAGTCCTGCACCTGTGTGGGGTGTGTGCCTGTGGGGCTGGGGCTAGGTGTGGGTCAGTCACACGTGGGCTGTGCTGCGTGGAGGAGCTGAGAGCTGTGGGATGGATCTGGATGTGGATCCATGTGTGGGTTGTGCTGCACAGAGGGGCTGAGGCAGGCAGCACATGGTGCTGGGGCTGTGCACAGGGTGCTGTGACCCCAGATTGGGACCATGCATGGGCTGGGGGATCAGCATCCCACCAGCACCTCACAGCACCCAGGATGCTCACCTACCTGGTCACCCAGGGCAGCTCACCCCCAACCTCCAGCCACCTCCAGCCTGGACATGATTTGCTTTCACAATGCTTCCTCTGGCCCTTTATCACCCCAGCTTCACATCTTTGGGGCTGCTGGTGGCCATAAAGCTCTCCCAGTTTCCAAGGCTGGCATGTCTGCCTTGCAGGCAGGTTGGGAGGAAGAGGTGGAGAAGGTTGGGGACATGCTGTCCTGGTGTACCCCAAGATGGGCAGGTAGGCAGGCAGGGATGCAGCACTGCCTTGGGGATGGTTGGACCAGTTGGGGTTGAGATATGGATTGGTTTCAGCCCTGGGATGTGAACTGGTTGCAGCTCCAGAGTAAGGCTAAATTATGGAGGACCAGGAGTGGGTTGGGGGCAGTGGGGTCCCCTGGAGAGAGGGGAACAGATGGAAGGTCCCAACTCTGGTCATTCAGTCCCCTTCCTACGCCCCCCCCACCCCCCCACTGGACTGCAGGACCTCTAGACCCTCTGCCTCACATCCCTTTGGGTCCCACAGGGACCTTTGCCTCCCCACGGCCAGCAAGTCTAACCCCTGTGCCTGGAGATCCTGCTCCAGGAGTATTCAGACCCCAGTTCAATGCTGAGAGTCCTCCCAGGACTTCTCTTTCCTGGGAAGCTGTGTCCAAGCCCTGGACCTGGGTACTAAGTGTCCAGATTGCAATGCACTGCTTGGCCCAATTGCCAGCTCCTCTCTCTGCTGTCCCCAGGGCTCTGTTCCTCCTCTGTGTCCCCTGCTCCTCTCCATCTCCTCTTGCCTAAGCATGGCTCACGAGGCTCCTCGTGTCTCCTGAGCTGCAGATCTTGCACAGGGAACTGGATGTGGCTGTACTGGGTCTGCTCTTTGGCTGCCCTTCATCTGCCAGTTCCACAACTTCCATCATAGCAGGAGCCCCCACTGCCTTGGCCTTGCCCTTTGGTCCAAGCCCCACACGGAGACTTCATGGGAGTCTCTCTGGCTGAGTCCTGACTCCCAAGTACTGCCAAATCCTAGTGCCCAGGTTAGAGGGGATGGACATCCAGATGGGAGAGATCCTGCCTGGCTGTAAATCAGCATAGTGGGATCTGGGCCATGAGGGAACCCATGTTCTCTGCTCCCCTCTGCATGGACCTCACTGCAGGCTGAGATGTCTCACATCTCTTCATGGGCCCAGGGAGACTTCAGGTCACCAGTGTGTGAGACCTTCATGGGTGAGGAGCTCAGTGGCAGCAGGTAGCAGCTCACAAGAGGCTGTTTAACCTCCGTGGCCCATTCTCACCCTGGCAGTGTGCTCACAAAGTCTTCTCTGGACCAGCCATGACCTCCTAATTCACCTTCACGGTGGTCCAAACCGATGGTGAGTGGCCCAGGAGAGTGACTCCTCCACTGCCTGCTGCTCCCTGCACTGGGTGAGCATCTCCCTGGAGATCTCTGGGAGAGGGCAGTAAGTGGGCTCTATGTGCAGGAAAAACCCAAATCTAAGCAGATCAGTTGCCTTTTCTTTCCGGGGAGGGGGATGGGAGAGAGAAGATCTTGCTTGAGCAGTCAAAGGAAAGTTGCCTTTGCTTCTCCCTTTGCTCTTCAAGGTCAGCCTAGCTAATGAAAATCAATCTTCCCTTGGCCTCTCTCTGCTGCATGAGCAGATTCTACCTATGGCCCCTCACCTCCTTGAAAGCCTTGGCTGCTGCTGGTCTCCTGGCCTGCTGGCCATGGCCAATGCTGCTGGGGAGCTTCCTAGAGGAACAGAGTCTTCCTGCAGGCCTGGGCACCGTGACAATGGCTGTGGCACTGAGAGAGCTCTCCTCTGCTCTGCCAGGGCAGGGAATGGCTTTGTCCCAGGGAAGTTGGCTGTGCATGGTGAGCACAAACCCAACACTGAGCCATGGAAGATCTGCAGGAAAGCTCTTGGCTGGGGGCTGGCATGCAACGAGTGGCTTCTGTCCTCTGGAGCTCCTGGGCAGCAATGCTTGGCAGGTGCCAGGAGAGGAACTTCAGGGATGAAATTGTTCCTAATGTCCAACCTGAAGCTCCCCTGGTGTGACTTGAGGTCATTTTCTCTTGTTCTATCACCTGTTCCTTGAGAGAAGACACCAACCCCCACCTGGCTCCAACTTTCTTTCAGGTTGCTGGAGAGAGTGAGGAGGTCTCCCCTGAGCCTCCTCTTCTCCAGACTAACCAACCCCAGTTCCCTCAGCTGCTCCTCACCACACTTGTGCTCCAGACCCTTCCCCAGCTTCCTTGCCCTTCTCTGCACACACTCCAGCACCTCAATGTCCCTCTTGGAGTGAGGAGCCCAAAGTTGACCCCAGGCACAAGCACTTCCCCAGTCACTTCAGATGGTCCCAGCCTTCCCTCTGGATAAGGCAGACTCAGAAACAGAACAGCAGACAGGATGGTAGCCATGGGGCAAGGAGCAAGATGGGACTTGCCCTCTGTGAAATCCAACCCAGGGTTGGAGAGGACCCTTCTGTGTCTTCCTGATGGGGGTAAATGGGTTCCTGGGCTAGTTTGGGCATGGGAAAAGGCGATACTGCAGTAAGAACCACCAGGACTCAGGGAATCTGTGGGCTTGGTTCTCATTGGCCTGTGTGGCTCTCATTTGTTGCTTTTTTTTCCTGCTGATGCTGCCTGAACTCAAAGGTGTCCAGATATCCACCATTCCCATGCCCTTGGTGTGTGTGCAGGGTACAGCACCAGGAGGCTGCTCAGGATGTGCTGGGAAGCCCCAAACCAGAGTCTCCTGCTTCAGAGGAGATGCTGTTCCCAGTTCTTGTCACTGGCCCTGGAGAAGTCACAGCTTGAAGGTTCTCCTCTAGAGAGGGCTAGCACCTTCCCCTGGGGAAGGAGAGGGAGGACAGACAGGGTCCCTCGGTACTAGCAGGGACTGGGTAGGCCTCTGGAAGGACACAAGAATCTCAGAAGTAGGGGGAGATGCTGTGCCCACCTATTGCAAGGGGCAGATCTCATGACTCTTGCCTTTTGGACATCTCCAGCCTAAGTCTACCCAGGCACAGAAGGACTTTGAGTCTGGTTGCTGAGAATAACTTCATTAGGAGTTCTCCAGCCAGTCTTTGCTTCCTGCTTGGTGTGGATTGAGCACACCAACATTTTCTCTGCCTTCCTTTCACATCCTTTAGGATTTCCAGATGTGCCCTGATGCCACAGGGTCTCCTGGCTCCTGGCAATGCAGCTCTCTTCCAGCGTGGCTGAACTCCGCTGCGACGAGACGATGGAGCCACCCGCCGAGGACTTCCAGCAGGTGCTGTCCATTGACCAAATCCGCTCCATCCGCGCCAGCAACAACTATGTGGAGAGACCTGCTGCCTGCTTCCAGCAAGCCCGCTCCAACCCATCCCTCTCCCAGCCACCCCACAAGCAAGAGTGGCCGCAGGAGCGCCTGGCGTCTTCCACCTTCCAGGACCTTCACCGCAGCCACAGCCAACAGCACCAGATGCCACCTCTGCAGCAGCAGCAGCAGCACATGAGCCATTCCAGCACGGCCAGCTCCATCTCCCAAAGCACCACCACCTCCGACCAGCGCCTCCTCGGCAGCCTCACGCCTTCCCACTCCGGCCATTCCCTCATCCGGACGCAACCCGGCGCCGGCGAGCCGAAAGCCGAGGAGTCTCCGCTGAAAGGGGCGGCGGAGAAGCCAGCGCCGCTGCACGGTGGCCACCTCCTGGTGTGCGAGGAGTGCGGGCGCTGCAAGTGCCCCCGCTGCACGGCCGCCCGCAGCCTGCCCTCCTGCTGGCTCTGCAACCAGCGCTGCCTCTGCTCCCCCGAGAGCCTCCTCGACTACGGGACCTGCCTCTGCTGCGTCAAGGGGCTCTTCTACCACTGCTCCACAGACGACGAGGACACCTGCGCCGACGACCCTTGCTCCTGCGGGCCGGGTTCCTGCTGCGCCCGCTGGGCTGCCATGAGCTTCCTCTCCCTCCTCATGCCCTGCCTCTGCTGCTACTTCCCGACCCTGGGGTGCCTCAAGCTTTGCCAGCGGGGTTACGACGGTCTCAAACGACCCGGCTGCCGCTGCCAGAGCCACACCAACACCGTCTGCAGGAAGATCTCCTCCTCCAGCGGCACGCCTTTCCCCAAGACGCTGGACAAGCCGGTATGACCCTCCCGGGGAGGAGAAGCAGGCTTTCCTCCTCCTCCACCTCCTCCTCTCCCTCCTCCTCCTGTCACCCCGTTCTCCTTCAGCTCCCTCCTGCTCTGCAGCGCTCCCTGCTACCCACCACCACCCCGACTTCACCTCTCATTCCTGTTGGGGTCCTCCAGCCTCTGGGAGCACCAAGGTGACCAGAGATGCTGGCACCAGGCTGGTGAAACACGGTGGTTTTGCACAGGCAAAGGTGAGGGATCAGGAGAGGCAGAGAGAGCTGGGGGTGCTCTCCCTGGCCACGTCCCATGGCCAAGGGTGACTTGGAGGGTCCTCGGGACTCTGCTCTTAGAGAATTTTAGGAGCTGCCACTGCCCCATGGTGTGGTCCTTTCTGATGAGGGGAAGAGGCAGGTCAACTCATCCCCTGGGTAAGAGTCCCCCAGGAGCCAGACCTCCTCCTCTCTCTCTCTTTATCTTGCCTCAGCACTTTTCATGGGTGGCCTCTCTCCTCTGATGTGGCCATAGGTCCACCTTCCTCCAGGGGCTGAGGTCTCACCAGTGGCAGTGGCTTCCCTCTGGGCTTGGAAGCTGCTGGGAGAAGCAAGAGAGCTTCAGAATGAGGTGGCATCGCATTTTTCTGTCTCAGAGAGGAAGGGAAGGTGTGGGAAGCTTTAGAAACCTTCTGGCAGGGGAAGGAGCTCTCGGAGGCAGCCCAGCCCACTCGCTTCTGCCCGACTGCAGTGAGGGAAAGGTCCCCTCTGGGATTTGGCTGAGAACAAGAAGCTGGTTAGAAATTGCCATTCATTTCTTGATGCCTTGAGGGGCTGCCTCCAGATCACAAACCCTGATGGGATGGGAGCTGCTGCTCAGCTCCATCCTACCACTAAGCAGATGCCACCGGCACCGGCTCCATGCTCGAATCCTGATCTGGTACCTTCCACCAGCACTCAATTCACTTTAAAAGAGAAAGAAACCACCCCAAATTCAACTATCAAGAGCTGTCCCTTGCACTGCTCTTCCCATCAGTGAGCACCAGTCCTGAGGCATAACCCAGCTGCAATTCCTGCAACTCCTGCTTTGAGCTTCAGGCAACCAGAGAGCAGAAGCAGGTGTTGAAAGATGGCAGCCTGACCTTCCCTCCCTGCAGAAATTGCCTGTGAGTCCTCCTCACCTTGCTTTCCGTGGCCCACCAGTGTGTCACACCAACAGCAAACCCTGCTGGCACTGCTTGGGGCAAGCTGGAGATGGGGCTGAGCCAAGGCCTGGGGCTGGGCCATCTGCACACCAGAAGGAAACCTGGATCAGGGTCAGTGCTTCATGGTTTCCTTGCTGTGATGATAACAAGCCCGACCTGTTGTTGGAGCTGCAGGAAGCTCCTCCTGGTCCTGGACTCAGCCCCAACTCTGCTTGTGAGTGTGTGGTGCCAGCTCTCAGCTGTGACCTTGGTGGCATCAGCCAGGGGAGTTTGGAGCTGGGCTGATGTCCTCCCAGCGCTGGGCTCTGCCTCCCTGTCCCTCCTCTGAGGTGTGTGAGTACAGAGGGAAGCAAATGGTCCCCCTGGAGAACCATTATATATGCAACATGTCTCTTGGCTTGCTCCATGACCGTGCCACCTGGGGCTGGTGGTCACCTTCCCTCAGCCACCTCCTGACGTAGAGTTCTGTGGATCTATTTTTGTATATATCACTATATGGTAGGACAGGTTAGGTCTATTGCTAATCATGCTCATGATACTGCTGTGAAGGGTGCCAGGGACAAGGTTTGCCTTCCTGGTCCTCTTGCCCATGCTGGAAGATGACCTCCTACTCTCTTTATGGCCAATCCTAGACCTTTAGTTCCCTGTTAGTCAGGAGAAGAGGAAAGGGAGGTTTGCAGGATGTCCTGCTCTGCAGAGAGAAGGCTGTGGGGTGAGGCAAGAGGAGACTCTCCTGGTAGGGTTCCTCTTTCCATACCTTCCCTATCTGGAGGCTGATCCAAGCTCCCTCCATTGCAGAGGAAAGCAGTTCCAGGGAGTGATTCATCCTGCTTGAAAACATTATTCATTAAATCATGTTCTGGCAGTGCCTGTCTCTCTTGGCTCAAAGGAGACCCAAGCGCTGAACTGGCACTTCCCTGCGGAAGGGGAGATGAATCCCAGCCCTGCTGTGACATTTGTGCCTGGGGCATGGAATCATGGAATTGTTTAGGTTGGGAGAGGCCTCTAAGATCATCAAGTCCAACTGTTAACCAGCACTGCCAGGTCACCACTAAACCATGTCCCTCAGCACCACATCTCCATGGCTTTGAAACCCCTCCAGGGATGGGAACTCCAGCACTGCCTTGGGCAGAACGTTTCAGATGTGACCAAAATCCTCACCCTGATTTCACCTAGAGCTGGAGGTGAGATGCTGGAAGATAATTCCTTTGGCTGAGGATGGAGATGCCACTTCCATACGCTGTGGGGCATTCAGGACAGTGCTCTGGGTTACAGTGAGGCTCTCCAGGCATGGAGAAGGGAGAGGACCACATCTGTGCTGTTGGCTAGCCCTGGACTCTGGAGAATCATGTGGGCTTTAAGGGAATAATGACCTTCTCAGAGGATGCCCTTGGGGGGTGTGTTCCCCTGTAAGATCAGTCCATGTCTCTGAGGTGTTCATCCAATTGCTTGGCTCCTACTTCCAACACTCTCTGGAGGAGAGGCTTCCACCAAGAGGACCTTTCCTTTTGAATGCTCAGTTCCCTCTCTACTGGTGCTGATTCAAATCTTCCTTCCTAAAAGATGTAAAGCTTTTTTCTTTTTTGGGGGGGGAAAAAGGTCCCTTTTTCACTGAGGATCTGAGGAACTGTCTGACTTGAATGAGAAATAGTTCATTGAAACTTTCTGAAGAAAACTAATGAACAGAATTTTCCAACTTGCTCTACTTTGATATGGTTTTTTTTTTTTTCCTCCTCCTTTTCAAACGGATCCCACTTGTAAATTTAGTTACCACCTCTGTATCTCTGCAATTCATTGCTTCCTCTCCTGATGGTGGAATGACTCAACATGTGAAGCTTCATCATTTTCACGGCCTCCAAAGTCATGCAAAGCACGGGGTGACCTCCCCCAGGTGCTGGAGCTGTAGGATGAGGAGATGGCTGTCCACAGATGGGCTCCATGGAGCCAGGGTTGCTTGGCACAAGCACAGAGAGCCTGAGCCCTGAGCTCCTCCTGTAGCATATTTACCTCCAGTGGTTGGGAGAAGGCCAGGAGACCTGCCAGTAGCCTTCTACCTAATGGGCTTCTACTGGGTTGGTGTGGAAGTCCCATTTCTCCCAGGGAGTGGTGCCATGGGCTGGGGACAGGGCTGAGGAGCTTGGCCAGCTCTGCTGAATGTCTCATCTCCAAGAAATGACAAACCTCTGAGATATATTGTATGAAATAGGAGATGTGTAGGAGGGACTTGGAGAGGAGGAGAGCCCCAGGTGGGCACCAAGGGCTGTAGGAGCAGTGCAGGGCTTTGGTTTGACTATGTGGAGGGCAACAATGCTGAGCAATATCTAAAGGGTGCAGGGGGCAAGAGGCTGGGGCCACACTCTGCTCAGTGGTGCCCAGGGCCAGGCCAAGGGGCAATGGGCACAAACTGGAACCCAGCAGGTTCCATCTGAACAGGAGGAGAAACTTGTTTGGTGTGAGGGTGCAGAGCCCTGGCCCAGGCTGCCCAGAGAGCTTGGGGAGTCTCCTTCTCTGCAGAGATTCCCAAGGCACCTGGAGGTGATGCTGGGCAAGCTGCTGTGGGTGAGCCTGCTGGAACAGGGGGGATGCACTGGATGATCCCCAAAGGTCTCTTCCAACCTCACCATGCTGGGATTTTGGGATTCAGTGAGCAAGCAAAGCCACCTCCAGGCATTGCCACTGTATGGGCTAGAGAAGTCTACAGGCTGCTGGTAGGGGCAGGTGGCTTCATGTGGGATTACTGCTTCCCACCCCATTTGGAAGAGCTTCAGTGAGCTCCCATTCCTTGCTCCCAGCAAAAAAGACATGTTAGGATATGCCAAAATCTCTCTGAGGAGACCAGCTCTGGTTCTCTGAGCTCATCTGCTGTCAGGATGCTTGTGGGTAGCCTCTGGTCATGCTTTTTTTCCAGAGCTTTTCCTAACATCTTCAGACCAGATCCATCCTGCTCCCTCCTCACCTCCAGCAGACAGATTGTCTTGGCTTCCCTGCAGAGAGGACTCCAAGTCTGGTTGAGGTTGTGAGCTCCTTTCCTGCCCCACTCTGGAATGAGCCAGTTAACATCTGCTCCAGATGTTTGCTTGCAGCTGCTGGTCCTGGAGCTTTGGGTTTCTCTCCATCCTGATGTGTCTTTCTTGGTTTTCTTTTGGGAGAGTCACATGTGGTCTCAACTCTTTTCCCTGCACCCCTGTGTCTGGACAAGGCTGGAGCCAGTTCCTGAGGGAACACTGCTCCGTGTTGAGTGTCTCTGTTGGTGGTAAGCTCCTTTGCCAGGAGCCTGTAGAGCAGACTTAGACAGAGAAAGAGAGACTTAGTGCCAGAGGAGCAGGAGGCAGGAGCTGCTGAGCAGGGCCTGAGCTCCCCCTGCTCTGCTCCTCATGCAGAAACCTCCTCTTCCCACCCAGACCTCCAAAGCTCCATCCACACAAGATCTCCTGCTGGTGCTTGCTGTCTCTAAGGCTTCCCTGGGTCCCACTCCCTTCCTTCCCTCCTGGCAAACATGTGACTGACCCCAGCACTGGTGAGGAGAGGGCACTGGGGACCAAGGTGGGGTCTCTCTCCTCTGCCAGCTTCCCAACCCTCCTGGTGGAAGGGCAGGAGTGGTCCTTGGGCTGCTGTCTCCCCAGCCCTGAGGAATGTCAGGGCCAGCCAAGTACCTCAGAGAGCAGAGGAGAAGATCTGCTCTCAGATGCTCACACAATCCCATTGAGTTGCTCTCCCCCATCGCCATGGATGAGCCCAAAGCCTGGTGGGGAATGTCCTGGAAGACCCAAAGCTGCCCAAACAGAAAGCAACAGCTGATGAATGGTGCAGTAAAGAAGGATGAGTGGAGCTGCTGTGAGGTTTGCTTGGCTGGAAGGAGACACCATGCCCCAAACTTGCTGTTTCCAGCACTCACTTGGTTAGTTTGGTCTCTTGTCTCTGGCCCTTGGGTGTTTTGAGGCTGGAGAAAGCTGGGAGGCCTTCAGAGAGTGGAAGGTCTGTGAGAACAGTAGAGAAGGGATGTACCCCCACCTCAAAACTCATTCTTGGTCTTTAATAGGTCCCAGTTCAGACTTATCTCCTTCAAGGAGCCTGGAGAGCATGAGCAGGACCAAACCCAGCTTGGTGAGCTGGCCTAGGTGTTAGGAGAGAAGGTTTCTCCCACCCTGGGCAGCATCAGCAGAGAGGTGTGTGGCCATCCTGGAGCTGCCCTACCAGAGCCCCTTTCCCCTTTCCCTGTCCTCTGTCCCACCCCATCCCAACGGGTCCCTCAGCAATGCTCTGTGGCTGGGCAGTGACCAGGCAGCCTCCTGCCTCCCCACATGTCCTCAGCACAAAGTTCTCCTGAGAAGATGGATCACCCTTGGCTTCACAGGAGAGTCTCCAACCAAGAGCAGAAGCCTCTAATCCTCCATGTGATGGGTACAAAGTCATTCTGGAGAGTGGATGAAGAGGTCCCTCCCTGACTGTCTTCATTTGGGTTCCTTTCTGCAAGGTATAATAGATGTTTAGAACCTAATGGCTGGTTTTGGACAATACTCTTGTATCTTTTAAAGGGAAGAAAAAAAGAATAATAATAATAAAACAAACAAACAAAAACCACAATAAAAAAAAACAACCAAAGTATTTATTTGAAAAAGTTTATTTTAAAGATAAGAAAAAAAAAAGAACAAATAACCTATTTATTTTAATGCACCCTCTGTTTGGTTTCCTTCTCTTGCCAAGCTGAGAACTGTTACTGAACCACTGCTGAGATGACAGAAGCACTTCCAGGGGTTGGCTCCCCAAGCCCCACTTAGAGCAACTATTCAATAAAAAATATATATTAATTTTGAAGGTGGTCTCCTCCTTGTCCTCATGATGTCACCAGGCCATGGCTTGGGCTCCTGCTGCAGGATGCTGGGGGGTTGGCCTTGCCCTGGCGTGGGCTGAGCCTTGAGGGGGATCATTTTAACTCCAAGAGGTCTTCTTATGCTTAAGGAGAACCTCAACAATCTCAGGGTTTGCTTCCTTGCTGTGCCTCTCCCAGATCCCTCAGGATCTGTGGCAAAGGGCAGGAGCAAACAGGGAGGGATGGAGATAAGGAGATCCCTGAGAGCTGGGGGACTTCAGTCACTCCAACACATGCCCAAAGCCTCTTCTACTGCCAGAAGAGATGAGGTGATGCCATCATAGAATCAGCAAGGTTGGAAAAGACCTCTGAGGTCATCGAGTCCAAATGGACACCATCTGCAGGAGGAGCTGTGCTTTGGGCATGTTTGGCTCTTGGTGATGAAGGATGGATGTGGGTGGTGGCAGCAGCAGTTGCTGGGTCAGGCTGGGCTCTCAGGCACATGACAAGCCAATGCTTCATGCTCTTCTGCAGCTACAGAGCCCAGGAACTTCTCTGTCTTCTCTCATGAAGATGGTGGATCTTTATTGAAGCACTTCCAGAGCATGAAGTCCTTCCACATGGATTCAGTGGCTAATGAATCCCATGGTTAGTGTCACCTCTTTTATTCCCATTGGAGTTTGTTGGCTTCAGCTACTAGCCCTTGATTCTGGAAGAACTTGCTTCCTCTGGCTGCCAGGGTCCTTTCCTGGGGTGGTTTTGCTAGGCTAGACGTGTGCTCAAGAACCCTCTCAACCTTTGAGCCTCATTAGACCCATGCTTTGTCCATGTCTCCCACCATAAACCCTGTTCTCTGGCAGCTTGACCAGTTTTGGAGTCCTGTTTGTGACTGGTGTCAGAGCATGCTTCCAAAACCATGTTCCAAAGCCTCAGTCACAGCATCCAGGAGCTGCCTCAGGGCTGTGGAGCACAGATGTGAGTCCAAGCCCTGCTGTGACTCACTCTTCCCCTGCTTTTGAAACAAAAGCTGGCTTTAGGCCATTTGTCACCCATTGGCTCTTCTGAGTGCCAAAGTCTCAACCAGTTCCATCCCCAGACACTTAGCTGTCTCAGAGCCCTTCTGCTTTGTGTGGTACCACCTTCCCAAGCCTTCCCTGTCCTCAGCAGTTCCTGCCTCCTGTCCTAGGACCAGCACAGCCAGAGCAACCTCAGCTCCATGAAACCTTCCCTTAGAGGTTCTCCAGAAGTGGAGAGCCTTCTTAGTGTTGAAATCTTCCTTTACCTTCAGAGTGAGCAAAATCAAGTCAAGCTCACATCCCTTTGAGCACGTCCAGGTGTGATCCAACCTTCTGCCTGGGCTGGAAACACACAAGAAGCCAAGCATACCTCACCAGCTTGGGTAAGGGTGCCTGGAGTGCTCCAGGAGAGCAAGGGTGATGAGCAAGGGTGTTTGCAGTCAAGAGGTTGGCTGTCTAGACAGTGGAAGGAGACAAGCCCTCTTAAGGACTCATTCATCTCCTCCTAAGATGGCTAAATAGGTCAGATGACTCATGCCCTGCAAGTGCTGCTTTCCCCCCAGTGACTACCAGGCAGGAAGGAGCTCTCAGCAGCCCTTCTGTGCTGGAGACATATGTAGGGAACAGAGCTGAGCCAGGGCTGGGCCAGCAGGTGAGTTCAGCCTACCCTGAGGAGCTGAAACTCTGCTTCCTCAGTGACCTCAGCAGTGATAGAACTGANAGGGCTCCAGAGCTGGACCCAGTATTGCAGAGGAGGTGTGAGCAGAGCAGAGTGCAGTGGCAGAATCACCTCTCTGGCTCTGCTGGCCACGCTTCTCTTGCTGCAGCCCAGGATGCCATTGGCCTTCTGGGCTGCCAGTGTGCACAGTTTTCTCATGGCCAGTTTAACGCTTGCTGGAGGTGGCATCTGGCCTACAGAGTTGGGCAGGAGCAGGGAGAAGGTCAAATCTAGCTCCCCTGCTGTTGGAGGGACTATGAAGCTGGACTTTAGGCTGGAGGGATTTGCAGAATGGCTTCTCCACAACCATAAACACCATAGCCATCCTCCATGTAGGCCTGAGGGCAGCTTCTTGCTCTGCAGACCTCTGACCACTGCTCTGGCCTAAGCAGATAGCAGAGCACAGCCTGGTGTTGTCCCACTTGCCTCCCACTCTTCAGAGCTGCTCAGTGATGTTTGGGAAATGGGGCCCTGGAGGGATCATGGCTTTGGGATTCACCTGGACAAATAAGGGGGAAGGTGTGAGGGTATCTAAAAGCCTTTGGAATAGCCCCCAGAAGAACTAGCACCTGCAAAAGGTTCACCCATGCTGTTATGTCAGCCCTGGGTTAGGGTTAGGGTTAGGGTTAAGGTTAGGGTTTGGAGGACCTTGCCCCTTACAGGTTTCCATGACCCCAGTGATGATGATGTGCCACAGTCCTTTTGCTTATAAGCACCCAGAAACCCCTGTGGTTTATGGCCCTGCCCTGATCTCCTAGACCATGCAAAACATCACGAGTTTGGCTTCAAAATCAAGATGCAGCTCACAGCAGATCCCTGTTTCTCCTTGCTGCTTTTGGAGGCTGTGTGAGTCATGCTCACAAGCCTCTTCTGCCAGACACCAGCACCAGCAGCTTCCCTGAAACAGCCACATGAGCCCAGAGCTCCTCCTGTCAGCCCAGGAGCTGCTGATAAACTGAGGGTCAGTTCCTGAAACTCCCACACCAAGCTTGGCCCTTGGGGTCTCTTCCATAAAGCCTAAGACCCAAGCAAGGCAGGTGCAGGATTAAGCTGTTTAGCACCTAAGAAAAAGGAGAGATTGGGGCCTCCACTCTCCCTAAGGTTGAGCATCAGAGCCATCTGAGGTGGTGGACTGGAAACTCTCCTGGTTAGGATGAGAAGCTCAGCTCTGCTCTTGTAGACCTCTGTCTGTTCTCCTTTCAATCTCAATCCAAGAGTTCCTGAGTCCAGTTCCAGGATGCAGCCCCTGAGTCTGATTCCCATCTGCTGCTGAGTCCTTCTGCCACAGCATCAGTGCTGATGGTGAGGTAGCTGCCATCAAGGTGGCTTTGGGAGTGGGATTAGTTTTGTGTGTATTTGGATACATATTTCATTTTATTGTTATTGTTTTCATTAGTTTGTGTTCATTTCCAATCCCCAAGTCTCTCTCTCTGTGTTAATTCCCTTTTTCCCTTCCTGGCGTGAGGGCAAAGGAGGGAATAGAGAGCACCAGTCCCTGGGTTAGAGGTCAGCCCAGCCCTAACCCTTGACAGCCTTGCTGTTATCCGTGAGGACGTTTGCATGGCACAGTAGGATCTCACTCTTCTGATGTGCAATTACCATCTGCAGAAATGACTAATCAATCCAGGACAGGCACTATCAGCTTTGCTATTTATTTCTTTCTCGTTGAAAGTGGAGCCAATCTGCTCTTTTCCACAGCAAAATGCTGATTTCTTTCCAGCCTTTGCCGCTGAGAACTTCCCTGATGGAGCTGAAGATGACCTCATGCCCTTCTTGGTCCGTGCTGTTGTCACCACCAGCACTGGGCTGGTTGTGCTGCTGACAGCCCATGGCACTAGCCCTGCCAGGAATGGATCAAGTCACACTTGGAGAGCAGCTCAGGCAGGTAAAAAGGTCTCCACAAGTGTAAGCAAGCATGAAGCTACTTTGTCCTAAAGGTGGTTCCCCATCAGAAGGTTCAAGTAGTGGAGAGCCTGGAGTTAAGCTGCAGGGTTGAGCTTCACCCAGCTGTGGGGTCTAGAGCACAAGTGTGGTGAGGAGCAGCTGAGGGAACTGGGCTTGGTTAGTGTGGAGAAGAGGAGGCTCAGGGGAGACCTTCTCACTCTCTCCAACTCCCTGAAAGGAGCTTGGAGCCAAGTGGGGATTGGTCTTCCAAGGAAGAAGTGATAGGATAAGAGGAAATGGCCTCAAGTTGTGCCAGGGGAGGTTTAGGTTGCATATTAGGAAAGATGATTGAGTCCAACCCTTAAGCAGCACTGCCAGGTCACCACTGAACCATGTCCCTCAGCACCACATCTCCATGGCTCTGAAACCTCTCCAGGGATGGGGACTCCAGCACTGTCTTGGCAGCCTGGGCCAGGCCTTGACAAGCCTTTCCAGGAAGAAATTGTTCCCAATGTCCAACCTAAACCTCTTGTCCTATCACTTCTTCCTTGAAAGACCAATCCCCACCTGGCTCCAACCTCCTTTCAGGGAGTTGTGTACATTGCTATGAGCATCCTGAGGAGCAGAGAGGACTCCAAAACTCCCCAGAGCTGGAGCTCCTCACCTTTTCTCCTCTGCCTGCTCCCAGAAGCTCTGCCTGACCCTGACAAAGGGACATGAAGCTGGGGATGGCCTGGAAGACGAGGAGGAGCTGAAGCTGAAAGAGAAGCAGAGCTGTTTTGTAACAGCCTGTCCCTGGGGAGGGATCACACCACCCCAGAGCAGTGCCTGGGGACAGGCACGTCACGCACGGAGGTGACCAAATGAATTGACACCAAAGCAACTCTCCCTGGAGCTGAGGAGACAGAGTAATTGAAAATAAATGAAGGAAGATGACACCAGGCTGGTGGATCAGATATCTATAGCCTATCCTTCCTGAAATAACTGCCTCCTGAACATCACACGCCCAGGCAAGCCCAAGGAGATGCACACCTAAAAATGGGTCACTCCAGCAGGGACCTGAAGGCCCCTTTATTTTTAACTGGAGCTGCCAGAAGGGTTAATTGGATGGCAGATGGCACTGGGTTGTCCTCTCTCTTTGCCACAAATGGATCTTCCTCACCATGTCCCAGTGGTCCTGTCCTTGGGCAAACACTTGGGTCACCCACCAAGGCAAGTGGGGCCTCTAAATTGTGTTCCTCACTTCCTAAATGGAAATTCTAATGACAAAGATGATGGGATGGTGCAGTCTCTATTTCTTTTTAAATTACAAACATCAGAATGGTGACAAATAGAAACCTGGATAGAACTTCTACAGATGTCAGGGTGTCTTTGGTTCCTCCATGAGAAATCCAGATGCCACAGGGAGAGCTGGGATGTGGTACTCTCACCCCAAGGAACTATGGGTAATTAGGGTGAGGAGAAGTCATCTTCATCTAAGCTCTAAAATGCCCCCAAAGTTCCTCTAAGAAGGTCATATAGAGCCACTGGCTCCCAAACAGGAGGCCTTCAAGGATTGTTCAAAAAAAAACTAGTGGGACATAGCTTTTGTCTGGCAGAGCCTGGCATGGATTGTGCCTCCTTCTGCAGAGAGGTGGGAGCAGAGGCTCCCAAGATGCTGAGGGCACTGGAGCATCTCTGGCAGGAGGAAAGGCTGAAAGCCCTGGGGCTGCTGAGCCTGGAGCAGAGCAGAGCCAGAGGGGAGCTGCTCCATGCTGAGCAAGAGCTCAAGGGTGCAGGGGGCAAGAGGCTGGGGCCACACTCTGCTCAGTGGTGCCCAGGGCCAGGCCAAGGGGCAATGGGCACAAACTGGAACCCAGGAGGTTCCATCTGAATGGGAGGGAAGAGAAGTAAGCAATCAACAAAAGCTCTCCCTCCCCCTCCCCCTCCAAGAACCACCACGCAGATCTCATGATGGAAACATGGCCAAGGCACTGCTACCTCCTTTATGGAGCAGGTGGCAAGGTCATGGAGATGTGGTCCTCCTGGTATTGATCAGGACTCTTTTGGGCTGGCACATGGCAACAGGTTTCAAAGTAGCTAAGAAAGAATGAAGTGAGGTCAAAGAGTGGAACGTAGCAGATTGAACTCCTGACCCGTGGGGGTCAAAGATCTCTGGAGATCAAGAGGGTGCTAGAATGGCCTCTGCAGTGCCAAAAGTAAATAAGTGAGCATTAACAATCAACCACTCCCCTCCCCACCAAGGCTTGGGCTGAAATCCCACCATGTGTTGGGAAGAATCATGGAATCACAGACTGGTTTGTGTGGGAAGAGAGTTTTCAAGGTCATCTAGTCCAACTTCTCCTGGAGCCCAGGTGGTGAGAGCCTGTCCCAGGTTGCCCAGAGAGGTGGGAGATGTCCCAACCCTGGAACCATTGCAGCTCAGGTTGTTTGGGGCTCTGAGCAACCTACTCTAGTTGGAGATGTCCCTGCTGACTGCAAGGGGGTTGGACTGGATGACCTTTAAGGTTCCTTCCCACCCAACCCAGTCTGTGATTTGATGTTTCTGTGTCTGGGCTCCATTGTCATCTCATGGACAGGAGAACTTGTGGCCATCTGAGGACCACACTGGAGCTGCAGTAGGAGTCAAAGCTGGGCAGATGCTGGCAGCCAGAGATAATCTTTGACGTTGCCTTTTGCTACCACCTGTTGCTTGCAACCTGCTGTAGATCTCAGGAGGGATGGAAGATTCTGCTAGCCACTATCTCCACTGCAGACAGAGGTGGCAACTGTTCTGAGGTCTTGCAGAGCAGTTGTGCAAAGACCCATCTAGATGTCTGCTGGGATGGAGATGAGTCCTGCAGTGGGCAGGTAAGGAAACTCTGGAGTTGGTTGGCCAGGTGCCTGGAACATGAGACTGTTATTGGAAACAGGAGGCTTTTAGGGTAAGTAATTGTGATGTTATTGGGCCTTCTCCAGAAATAGTCCACCAGGCTCCCATGTGTTTGCAGCTGAGGATGAAGGGAGCACACAAACACCAAGGAAGGTGAAGTGGTGATGAAATCTCCTTGGGCTCTTCTTCTGCCCAGAGGGGTGTGTGTCCCTGCTGCCCTAGTCCCTCTCCAGCTCCAAGAGCTCTTTTCCAGCTCTCTAGGACAATGTGGTGCCAACCTGTTACTTGTCCTCTCCCGAACATCTAAGGAGGAATAAGAGCATCCCTAGAGCTAGAGCCAGCAAGGACAGCTAAGGCAACTAGGCCACCCTGCCTTGAAATAGCCCATGGGGCAGGATTAGCATTGTTCCCCCTGAGGAGCATCCCAAGGGCTAAGAGATCTCCCTGGAAAACTCAGTAGTTCCCTTTTATTCTCACAGGCAGCCTCAAGGAGGATATCTCACCAGCCTTCCTGGATCCCTCTCCTACACAGGACTGGAAGCAACACTCTGTCCCTCCTTGGCCTCCTGGCCATTCCTGGAGGCAAGGAGCCATTTCCACAGGCAGGTTGTCCCAGTGTAGTTGTCTATGGAAGCTGGGCTGCCACCACCTGACAGCTACAAATAGCCAAGAATCCCAGAATCCCAAAATGTTAGGGGTTGGAAGGGCCCTAGAAAGATCATCTAGTGCAAACCCCCTGCCAGAGCAGGATCACCTAGACCAGCTCACACAGCANCTTTTTCCCCAGGGCTGTTTTCCAACAGATCAGTTCCCAGTCTGTACTGATCCATGGGGTTGTTCTTTCCCAGATGCAGTACCTTTCACTTCCCCTTGTTAAATTGCATTAAGTATCTCCCTGCCCATCGCACTGGCCCAGGCTGCCCAGGAGGCTGTGGAGTCTCCTTGTCTGGAGCCATTGCAGAGCTGCCTGGACACATTGCTGTGTGAGCTGGTCTAGATGATCCTGCTCTGGCAGGGGGGTTGCACTAGATGATCTTTCTAGGGCCCTTCCAACCCCTAACATTCTGTGATTCTGTGATTCCCACATGGCTTGCCCCTTCTTCCATGTACTCTATATTTCCTTCTTATGCCTAAGCTTATCCAGTATTTCCCTGCTCTCTTAACTCTCTTACTAGATTTCCTCCTCTTTGGGATGCACTGATCTTGAGCCTGGAGGAACAGGTGTTTGAATACTAGCCAGCTTGCTTGGGTCCCTTTACCTTCTAGAGCTTCCAGAGCTTGTAGGAGGCAGGAGAACAACTTTGAACTCCCCTGAAACCTGATGGATCTGGAGAGCTGCCAAAGGACCAACCATAAATATCTGCTAAAGTGGGGGAGGTTGGAAGCATCATCAGCTAGAGGTTAGAGAGGGCAAGGGACCACTGGGCCTGACTGCTCCTGTTGCAAGCTCCCATGGTGACATGCTGGGTGAGCAGGAGACAGCTGGAGAAGTTTGGATTAGAGGTGGGAGCAGAAGGGACCTCACCATGCTCAGTGTGGGATCCTCCAGCTGAGTCAAGGCCCATGGCTGCATCCTAACCTCCTCACTCAGCCCTCACCCAGTGTGGGGCTTGCTTCAACTCAGGGCTCAGCTTGGACTTCTCCTCTTCCAGCAAGAAGGTGCCTGGAAGAAAGCACCAAGTCACTTTCTGGGGACTTGTTTTTGCCTGAACTATCCAAACCTTCCTGCTGCTGTCTCTCACCTTCCCCCCCATCAACCCAACCTCCTCCTCCTCCTCCTCTGGTTGTCCTGGCAACCAGAGGCCAGGATGCCTTGGCTCTGGGTGACAGCCCCACAACAAAGGCATCTTTCAGAGCCCTGCTGGGATGGGGTGGTCCCCATCACCCCTTCCTCCTCACTCCCCCTGCACAATGCAGGGTGGGCAGTGCTGGGGGTGGCCTCCAAGGCCTCAGTGGCTCCTGGTTGCTTCTCCCCCCTCTACTGCCTCCTCCCTTTGACATTTGGCAGGTCAGGGGACAGGGTTCAGGGGTGAAGGTGGGTTAAGGAGGGGGCAAGAGCTCATTCTTGTCACTGTTGCAGGGTGGGGAGTGGGTCAGGCATCCTCAAAACCCCTCAGACACCCTGGTGGGTCCCCAAGTGTCACTCAGCCTGAAGGAAGTTGTCCATCAAAGCTGAGCTGGGGGGGGAGTGTGGGAATACTGTTTGCTGAGCAGAGGGACAGCAAAGCCAACTCCTGGTCCTGCTGCTGTTCCCTTCTCCTTCAAACTGCACTGCCCCAGCCCCATCAGCCCCAAGGAACTCACTGGTGTGAGTCTGGAAAGCATTTCCCTGCAGGAAGATTTGGCAGTAAAGTATGGAAGAGTGGAAAAGCTCATTGCAGGGCAAAATCTGATCTGCAGACAAAAACTGCTCCAGCAGGTCTCCTTGCCTCAAGCAGAAGTGGATCTCCCTCCAGGTGCCAGATGCACAGCAAGGACAGACAGAGCATTTTGGAGGCAGGCAGAGCACTGAGGCAAAGAGGCTTTCCCAAAAATAGGAGATAAGAAAGGAGAAACCCTCCTGAGATAGCCCCAAAGCTGATGAGACAGGTGGGTGCAGGATGCTTTGGGATAGCTACAGCAGCAGCTTCCTCCCAAACTGTCACCTCTGCTTTCCATGTGGAGCTGAGGCAATGTGCTCCCCATGTCTTTCCAGGCATGGAGCTGGGGGTCTGCTGTGTCTCTTCTGCTGGTGGAGGGACATCATCTCAGTGGCAGAAAGCAGAAGGGGATGCAGGTGATGTGCTGAGATCAGACACTCCTTGCATTTGAGGGTTTGCCCTTGAGGCTTGGGAATTACCACACCTAGGATTGGAGATGTGGCCTCCCCAGTGCCCAGTCCAGGAGGTCCAAGTCCTACTGGTCACCTTACACCACCTCCATGGTCCTAGGAAAGGAGGTCAAACAGCATCAGTGCTGCTCTGCTCTAGGCAGGCTGGCCCAGCCAACATGCCCATCTTCAGGTGAGCTTGTGCTCCAGGTGAGTGTCCCAGGGCCCTGGCACATCCCATGTCCTGCTCCTCCAGCTCCTGAGGCAGCCCCAAGCTGCTGTTTGCTGTTGGTGGGATGTATGAGGAGGCTCCTTACTCCCTCACTTGCTCTGTTCCCTCCTGGCTGAGGGCAGGAGCCAGTCAGTGTCCTGGGAAAAAGCAAAACTTAAAAGCAAAGTTGGGCTCTTCATTGTCAGGAGGCTTTTTGTGTTGTTTTGCTTTGATGTGTTTCCTCTGGGCCATTTCCTCTTTGTGGGTTAAAAATATGTTTCCTCTGACATCACCCCACAGTCCCTTTTTGGAAGAGAGCTGCTGCTGGTCCCTGTCAGCATTTCCCCAGGGCTTTGCATTCCTCCCATGGCCATGAGAAACATGCCTGGAATGAGGAGCTGGGCCAGCTGCTGGGGACAGGGAGCCAAGGAGATGGGACTGTGGACTTGTGCTGGGGCTTGCTGATGGCACTGCTCAGCTTCATCTGTTTCCCAACAGGTGAGGGAAGCCTGGGAAAACTCAGCTCTTCTCCCATGCCAAGCAGTGGCTGTCATGGAGNAGCTGGACCCAGTATTGCAGAGGAGGTCTCAGCAGAGCAGAGAGAGAGCAGATGCTACCTTATGACTGGTGTCTGCTCTCTGCTGGAGGAAGCTCTGGATCATGGAGTCCTGGAATCACAGAGAATCCTCTAGGTTGGGAAAGACCTCCATGACCACCAAGTCCAACCATCAGCCCAACATTCCCATGCCACTAAACCATCTGCTCAGTCCTATGCATGTGCCATGGGAGAAGAAGGGAGGCTCTGCAGAGAGATCTAGACAGGTTGGAGAGTGATAGGACAAGGGGAAATGGATGGAAATTGCCCCAGGGGAGGTTCAGGCTAGACATTAGGAGGAACTTCTTTGCTGCAAGGGTTGTCAGCCATTGGAACAGGCTGCCCAGGGAGGTGCTTGAGTCCCCATCCCTGGAGGTATTTAAGAGACAGGTAGATGTTGCATTGGGAGGCATCATTTAGCAGGTTGCTAGGGCTAGGACAAAGGCTGCACTGATGATCTTCAAGGTCTCTTCCAGCTGGAACTGTTCTATGATTCTATGATTCTAAGCAGATCCTGAGAAGCACATTTTGTCCCTGGCCAAGCCCCAGCAGCCATCAGCACAGCTCTCAGTGGGCTGGAGCTGAGGAGTTGGGCCCATGGATGTTGGTGGGCTCAAGCAGAGTGGGCCCTGTGGGCCCAGCACCTTGCTCTCTCAGATGGCCCAGGGCCTCCTTCCCATCTCTGCAGCCTCCCAGGACTCCTCCTACACATCCATGGCTGCTGAGATCACCTGGCACCTTGTGCACCCACCTAGCCTGTGGTGGTGGGAGCTCCTTGTGGAAAGGTTGGAGCTGTTGGTGTGTGGAGGGATGAACACAAGGCTTGCTGGAAAAGCCAAGAGCTTTGCTACACCCCACAGGAGAGCAGCTGGAGCTGTTCCCTCTCTGGAGCCCACTGGGGATTGGGGAGAGGCTGAAGCATTTCTCCCTCGGATGCTGCACACATGCTGAGAGGTCCCAGAGATCCCAGAGGAAGAGTCCTGGCCACTGGCTCCAGATGTTTGTACAGCTGTGCCTTCACATGGTTTGCTTTCTGCTGGGTGGCCCTGAACTTCCACACAGTATTGGGTCCATGGAGCCATGGCTTGTGATGAGGCCTTGGGCAGGGAAAAGGGAAGGATCTGGCCTGGTCTCTGATGGCTGGAGCTGCTGAGAAAGGATTTCTTCCCAAGCTCTCCCAATTTTTCCCATCGTAGTGAGAGCTTTTGGGAAAGGAGAGGCCAAGAGGCTATTTGGGAGCTGCTGACTCCAAAGAGTCCATTTCTGTGGTGCCAATCAGCTTCAGGAGGGAAAAGCTGTCCTAAGAAAAAGGAGACGCTTCAACCACTTCCAAACATGCAGAACATCTCTGGTTCAAGTAGGTCTCCATCTTCTGATTAAAGTGGTCTGTTTGGGAGGCTCCTGGCTGGCATGAGTCTCAGGAGGTCCCTAGGAATAGTCACAGTGAGCCTTTTCTTCATGGCCAGCTCAGGAGTACAGTGCCTCCCTGGCCCAGTCTGTCACCTCACTGCCACACCTCTGCAGATGATGCCACAGCAGCTCACCAAGGGCCAGCTTGCCCCATTTCATTTCCTTCCCCACAGGCCTTCTCCAAGAGGTCTTACCTCCTCCATCCCTCCTCCAAGAGGTCTTACCTCACAGAATCATAGAATGTTAGGGGTTGGAAGGGAACTGGAAAGATCATCTAGTGCAACCCCCCTGCCAGAGCAGGATCACCTAGACCAGCTCACACAGCAATGTGTCCAGGCAGCTCTGCAATGGCTCCAGACAAGGAGACTCCACAGCCTCCTGGGCAGCCTGGGCCAGTGCTCTGGCACCTGCACTGCAAACAAGTTTCTCCTCATGTTAATACTAAACCTCCTGTGATCCAACTTGCTACCGTTCCCTCTTGTCCTACCNCCATCTCTCTAGCCTGTCCAGGTCACTCTGGATGGCAGCACAGCTCCTGGTGTGCCAGCCACTCCTCCAAGCTTGGGATCATCCACAAACTTGCTGAGGGAACACTCCTCCTCCTCCATCCCTCCTCCACCTTTCCCAGGGGCAGATGGCAACCTCCCTCACCTTTCCCTGGCTCTTTTCTCCCTCTCTTCCTCCTTGCCACGGTGCTTGCAGCCAGGCAGTCCCTCCAGGTGTCCTACCATCCCCTGGGTCAGCTCTTCCTTTGTGCTCATTGTTCCTGGAGAGTCCTGAGGTCAGCACCATTCCCGGGAATGACAAACGAGGCAATTGCTCCATCTCGTGACGCTTGCTGCAAATGCAGCAGCATTGCTGCCGAGGAGCTGGGGAATGAACTGTGCTCCTAGCTCAGCATCTCCATGGCAGCTCCAGCACAGAGCTGCTGGAGAGGCATGGGGCACAGCTAACTACACCCAGCTTCTCATCTAGCTCACCATGGAGTAGAAAAATGGGGGTGGGATAGGACCTCTGCAAGCCTGAGGGCTACCTTCTTGCTGTCCTTTCTTCAGCTGGAGTTGTCATCCCAGGAGCTTTTGGCCTATCTGAGAGCCTGGCTCCATCCTACCTGTGGTGGCCATCAGCTAGCTGAAGGCAGTAGCTAGATGCCTCCTCTGGACTTTGGGGTAAGAAACTCTGCTCCCTCAGCATCTCCTTGTTCACCATCTGCCTCACCCTCCTGACTTTCTTGATGGCCTTGCAAATGCCAAAAGCCTCAGGAGAAGGAGAGAGGAAGGGACCTGTTGGGACAGGACAAGAGGTGGTGATTTGAAACTAAAAGAGGAAGACTAGAGAGAAGGAAGAAATGTTTTACCCTGAGGGTGGTGAGAGCCTGGCCCAGGTTGCCCAGAGAGGTGGGAGATGTCTCATCCCTGGAACCATTCCAGGTCAGGTTGGTTGGGGCTCTGAGCAACCTGTTCTAGTTGGAGATGATCCTGCTGAGTGCAGGGGGTTGGACTAGATGACTTTTCAGGTCCCTTCCATCCCAAAGCATTCCATGATCCTCTGAGACCACAGAAGTGACCCAAAAGCCCTCATCCTCCCTTCAGTGGGACTGCTCCATGCCTCAGGACAGCAGGAGTGCTGGCAGCTCTTCCTTCTTCTCCTGGACCTTGTTGGGACTGAGGAGCACTGGTGTTAGTTTGGGGAGCCCACAGAGGAGCAAAGCAGGAAGGTCCAAAGCAGCTGTTAGCTCTTCAGACATGTCCAGGGACTTCCTATTTTTCAAAGGAAAGTGCAAAATAGCAGGTTTTCAACCAGGAAGCATTGCTGCCTGTGGCCTGAGTGCTGAAGCTGTCAGCCTAGCAGTGATGGAGCTCCTGTGGGACAGTGTGCTGGAGAGGCAGCAAAGCAGAAAGCCCAGGGATGTCACAGGGTGCTGGAAGGTGACACACCTCATGCATCACACTCTGAGATGTCACCTCTCTCATTGAGATAAATGGGGAGCTGGCCCCAGGAGAACCCAGGAGTCACTTCCACTTAGCAGCTTAGAGGAAGAGGCCTGAGACAGGTCAGCAGGAGACAAATGGCTCCATGGTGGTCATGGCTCAGCTCCTCCTGGAAGGGAGAACGTGTCCCATCCCATAACCTGGCTCTGCAGGCAGGGAAAGGACTCAGGATGTCCTCACAGGCAGAGGTATAAGCCCAGGCAGCTCTGTGGTGCTGTGCTGGAGGGCAGGATGTGTGCCTGGGGACAGTGTTGTGGGTCACAAGAGTGAGGATGGAGATGTCACCAACAGGAGGTCACATGTGTGAGCTGCCACATTGCAGAGCATCTTTAAAGGGGTTTGCTAAGGGCATGGCAGGTAGAGGGTAGCCTGGCTCTGTTCACCTCTAGGAAGATCTCAGTGTGCCCTCTGGACATTTCACAGAGCTCTCAGGCTTCAGGATATGGGAAGTGTCTAAAGTTCTGGTACAGCAGGATCAAAGTACAGACAGAGCAAGGAAAGATGGTGGGCAGGGTGAGAGGTTCTCCAAGGGGATGGTCATGGGATTGCTCCTCAGCAAAAAGGCTGTGCAGGGAAGGAGAGGAGATGTCAAGGCATCAAGTGAACACAACGAAGAAGAATGAGGCTTTTAATTGAAAACAAAGTGCCCAGGGAAACAGCTTGACAGAGAGATGTGTCAGGTCATGGAAGATTTCCCAGGAAAGGGCTGGAGATCTCATGGGAGCACTGGAAAGCAGATGAGAGAATAATGCTCTAGTCACAGTGAGGTGTCCAGCAGGGCTGGGAGCAGGGATGAGGAGGGAGCTTGGCCCTTTCTAGACTCCATCACTACTGCTTGCCTCTAGCTGGGAGTGGGGTTTCTGTCTGAGCAACTTCATCCTCTTGTCCTACCACTCAGCTGGCAGAAGAGACCAAGCCCTACCTCACTCCAAGCTCCTTGCAGGGAGTGGGAGAGAGTGAGAAGGTCTCCCCTGAGCCTCCTCTTCTCCAGCCTAACCAACCCCAGTTCCCTCAGCTGCTCCTCAGCACACTTGTGCCCTAGACCCTTCCCCAGCTTCCTTTGGTCCATTGCCAAGCTGGAGCAGAGCCTCCAGGCACTCAAGTGTCCTAGGAGGTTCTGGATTGTAGAACATCCCTGGAACAGCATGTTAACATCATCCGGAAGGAGGACAAGCCTTGTTTACTGGTTTGGTTAACAGTGGAAGGCTCCAGGGCCTTCCCACCCCTTCATTAGTATCTCTCTTCCAATGAACTGTAATCAAATATTAATGTCATTAAGGGAAGGGGGAAAGGAGGAGGCCCTGGGCTGCTCCTCAGCATGGGTGAGCTGCACCTTCTCCAGCAGGAGAGCAGGGGAGAGTGGAGGGTAGGGGATGCAGGTGGATTTTCCCCCTGGCCCCTGGTCCTTGGAAGGGTGACAGCAGCCAGGACTTGCCCAGCATGCTGCAGCATCTCAGGAGGCTCTGCTCCAGCAGACCTGGCTTGGACAGGCTGATGTTTTCCAAAGGTTCTCCTTCCCTGAGCCATGCTGTGACTCTCAGAGGTGGGAGGGACCACCTGAAAGAGGATTTTTTGGGACCCCTCTGGTTCCTGCTGATTTCTTCTCCTTCTCCTTCCTCCTCTTCCTCGTGCTCCAGCAAGGCATCAGCTCCTGCCTACAGCCACCTTAGCAGCAGGAAGGTCCCCAGCACTCTGTGGGGGGGTCACAGGACTCCAGCCATGGATGGGCCAGGCTGTGGTGGGCCACTTGCTTTGATCTCCTTGGCCAGGAACAGGGCTGGAGCTGGAGTCACGGGCTGATCAGGATATAGAGGCAGCCACCGAGGCCATCCATATTTAATGAGCCCTGCTAAAGGGTTTTCAGAAGCTCTCTCCCCATGGACACCTCCATCACTTCTTGCTTTATGACTTTTTTCCCCCCGTTGCTGTTGCCACTAATCACTAACTCTCTGCTCCTTCATGGCACCTTTGGGAAGCTCTGGGAATGGCTGATTTATTGCTTGATGTTTGCTCCAGACTGGAGATAAAGCCTCTCCCCTCCCCTCCCTGCCACCCTCATGGGAGATCTCAAGCTCCATCCACACAGGAACCTTCTCCAGCTTGTGCTAGGCTGACCAGAGCCATGGATGGAGCTGGATCCATCCCTTCCCTGGCTGACAGCTGAGAAAGGATGAAGTTCAGTTGGCTGAACATGAGCCAGCAGTGTGCCCAGGGGGCCAAGAAGGCCAATGGCATCCTGGCCTGGAGCAGGAACAGTGTTGGCAGCAGGAGCAGGGAGGTGATCCTGCCCCTTTCCTCAGCTTTGGGGAGGCCTCACCTCCAGTACTGCATCCAGTTTTGGGCCCCTCACTCCAAGAGGGACATGGAGGTGCTGGAGAGGGGACAGAGGCTCCCAAGCTGCTAAAGGGCTTAGAACATAAGCCTGAGGAGGAAAGACTGAGGGATCTGGGCCTGTTTAGCCTGGAAAAGAGAAGGTTGAGGGGAGACCTCCTGGATCTCTCCAACTACCTGAAGGGAGGTTGTAGAGAGGCAGGGACTGGTCTGTTCTCCCTACTGGAGAGAGATAGGACAAGGGGAAATGGATGGAAATTGTGCCAGGGGAGGTTCAGGCTAGACATTAGGAGGAACTTCTTTGCTGCAAGGGTTGTGAGCCATTGGAACAGGCTGCCCAGGGAGGTGCTTGAGTCCCCATCCCTGGAGGTGTTTAAGAGACAGGTAGATGTTGCATTGGGAGGCATCATTTAGCAGGTTGCTAGGGCTAGGACAAACTGGACTTGATGATCTTCAAGGTCTCTTCCAGCTGGAACTGTTCTATGATTCTATGATGAGTGGAGAGGAAGAGGAGGGAGGATGTCCTGCACTGGGAGGAGGCTACAGGAGAACAGGCTTCTCCTTGTTCCTGGGCACTTGCACTGGAAGGTGAGTGCTGTGGAGAGCTGCCTGAGAGGCCAGGGAATGGCCCCAGAAGATGGGTAGGTGTTTAATGTTGGTCTCTGGGGCCTGTAAAATGGCACTATGAATGCTGAGCACTGCTGCTGCTTGGACCATCAGCCTCCTCTCTCCCTGGCCACTGCTTGGTTCAGGGGATGGGATGTCCTCAACTCTTCTGAGGTTTGGGACTCTGGCACCTTCCTCCTGCTCATGGCTCCCACAGCTGAAGGCAGCAAAGCCAGGTCCTCTCTCTCCAGCAGCAGGCTCCATCTCCAGGCAATTCCTCCTTCCATGCCCATCGTGAGGGTCAGACTCTCCACATCTCCCAAAGCCTTTCTGCTTCTTCAGTGAGAGGAAGGAGCAGTTGGGTCCAGAGGGACCCTGGAGGAGGAGTGAGTGACTCCTGATGGTGATGGTGATGTTAATGCAACACCAGAGCATCCTGTTTCCCTCAGCCAGCCTCTGGTTGATGTGACCTACTTTGCTGGAGAGAGAGGCTCATGCACTTAGAGCTGTGTGAGTGCATCTGCTCACGTCCTCCTTCCCCACCTCCTCCCTCTTGCTAGGTTCCCAGAGCCATGCTCTGTCCCTCACCTTGGTGCAATCCACCTGGGTTATGCTTGGAAGCTCTGAGCTTCAGTATCACATAAAGCCAAGGGTTTGTCACAGGCAAGGGTTGTCCCCAAGCATCCTAGGAAGGTCATTGGAAGCTGCTCCCCATGTCCCAGTGAAGACTATTGTAACCTGAGGTGGGCACAGCATCAGTGCCACTGCTGAGGGATTGGATGACCTCACTGCTGGCTGTCCTAAGGCTTCTCCTCTGGGCTGGAATTCCCAGGGACAAGCTTCCTCAATCCTGAATACCAAACTCTGGGGAAAAGCTGGAATTCCAAGCTTTCAGGAGAGATGAGTACAGGACCCAGACCTAGGAATACATCCTGCACAGGACAGAGGAGGCAGGGTGCACCTCAGCTCTTGGCCCAACCACCCAGGTGACAGCCCTGATGTCTTTCCTGACCCTAGGGAGATCCCTAGTTGTAAGATTTATCTCTCTGGCTTCCTTCTGAAGTATATGAAAGTCTCTTCTGACTCACCCAACCTGGGAAATAGGTTCCAGGAGAAAAGTTGCTTCTTTTTTTTGATTGTTGTTTACAGTTAGAATTATTGTTTGGGAAGCTAGAAGACAGAAATCTCTGCTTCCAGAGTGTTGCATCTCTAATTTCAGCCAGAGCTGGAATTGCTGATGCAGGTTGCCAGGCTTCCACCCCTCAAATAGTGTCCCAGTGCCACTCAAAACCTTCCTCCCTGCCACTTTTGCTGAGGAAGACTGAGGGCCTGGACCTCCTGCCCAGCTCAGAGCAATGTCCCCCAGTCTCATGTCATGGAATGACATGATCCCCATCCCCAAGCTCTTCCCAAACTGAGGTTGCTCCCTGTTGGACTTGCTCAGGCTGCTGAGTGGCAGAAAACTCTCCTTCCCCTGTGCATTAGTGTGCACTTGGTTCTGCTGCTGGCTCTTCCTCCATGCCAAGCAGGAGTGCTTCTAATTGACTGGAGGGAGCCAGCAGAGCTGATAAAAAGCTCTCCAGGGCCCTAGGCTTCTGCCTCTGTAGCCTTCTCAGCCTCCCCTAGGTAGAGCCAGCAGGAAACTGGGAGAATTGAGCTGATTCTTCTCTCTGAGTGATCCCATCCCTCAGTGGTTAGCTGCTTCTCCAGCCTGTATCTTCACTCCTTCAACTCCTTCCCCTGGTGATGCTCTGAAGGGTCTCAAAAGGCAACCAGTTCCTATTCCCAGCAGTCCTTCCTGCTATGCTACACTTTGACAGGGAGCTATGGCCAGCCCAGGACAACCTGTTACCAGTATTCCTGAACTTGTACTGACTCTCCCCATTGCTCTCCAAGCCCCAAACATGTCCCTGGCTGAGGAGAGCTGCCCACATAAGCCAGGAGATGTTGATGCAGGGATCTGCCACACAACAAGCCCTCAAGGGCCTCAGGGGCCATGGAGCTCACCCATGGTCCTCAGGCCTTGGCTTAGCTTGTGGATTCCTTTCCTGCTTTCCCCAAGCCCTGCCTGGAGGAGCTGAGATGATCCCATGGCCCAGAGGAGATGTGTGGGAGAGCTTCCTGGGGCCAAGGCCAAGGGCACAGTGGCAGATGCCACATCACAGCACTCACATCCCATTCTCCCTCTTGTCCTGCCTCATCCACTCTGATTTACAGTATCACAGAATGTTAGGGGTTGGAAGGGCCCTAGAAAGATCATCTAGTGCAACCCCCCTGCCAGAGCAGGAGCACCTAGACCAGCTCACACAGCAATGTGTCCAGGCAGCTCTGCAATGGCTCCAGACAAGGAGACTCCACAGCCTCCTGGGCAGCCTGGGCCAGTGCTCTGGCACCTGCACTGCAAAGATGTTTCTCCTCGTGTTAATACTAAACCTCCTGTGATCCAACTTGCTCCCATTCCCTCTTGTCTGTACACTTGGTTCCTTGAGCCACACACCAACTTACCCCAGGGTGGGGAACCATGTCTTGCTCCAGATGTCACCCTGGTGGCACTGAAGCAGAAGACTCTGGAGGATGACTCCATCCTCTTCCCCTACACTAGCATGAGGCCATTGCACCCTGCAAAGAACAAGGGCAAGAAGCCTTCAAACCTTGACCAGAGTTTCAGGGCTGGGGGAGAGTTTGAGTTACCCTGAAAGCTTCCTTCCCAAGCCAAGGAAGCTGGAGAAATGGCTGCACCTCCTCCCTAGCTCCCAAGCCCTTTCTCCTGAGCATGCTTCCACACAGGGAAAAGTTGTGCAGTGATGCTAATGGCAGGGAGAAAAGCCATTAGGAGGAGGAAGAGTTGAGGTTACAATATCGTGCTGAAAAGTTTATTGCTGCCTGCAGAGACATCAGGTCTGTGCTTCCAGGATTACTCAGTGCTTAATGCCCAGAGCCTGCACATTGCTTTTGCCGGGAAGCCCATTTGGGGTTATTCCAAAAGGGAAAAATTCAAGGGCTTCCCTAATAAATGTGCTCACCAACAAACTCCAAGCCAGGAACCCAAATTGAAGGAGCTAAGGTGGGAGAAAAGACTTTGGAGTGGAGGTAAGGGACAGTCCTCCATGGATGGAGCAGGGTTCGGAGTTGTGGGAAGTGATGTTTGCACCTTCTCCCTTCCACTGTGGGGGTCTCCTGAGACTCAGCTATCCAGGGATGGAAAGTGAATTCAGACCAGGCTTTGGGTGCAGAGCAGGTCAGTTTTGCTTGGGAAATTCTTCTCCTCACAGAATTGTTTGGACAACACCCTCATGGTGTGATTTTGGGGGTTATCCTGTGCAGAGACAGGAGCTGGACCCAATGAGCCTCAGGGGTTCCTTCCAACTCAGGACATGCTATGGTTCTCCTGATTTCAGCTCCAAAGGGACTCACTCACCATCCTTTTTCTACCCACTCTTCCAAGTGCCAGCCTCACATCCAGGCTGTTGGGCCACACTCTTCCCAGCATTCTGCCTACATCTGGGAACAGGAGCAGTGCCTGAAATAGCTGCAGACTGGATGGTGTGGCAGCAATGATTTGGGGAAGTGGTGGGACCTCAGCCCTGGGTCAGGTGGGTCAGCTCCCTCCTAGCTCCTCTGCTGGCACCTAACTCCTATCTGAAATCAATGAGCAGAAGGTGCCAAGATGTAGGTTAGACTCTGTGTCTCTCTGCAGCTAGGAGATGCTATAAACTTCTCATTGGCACTGCCTGGAAATGGAGCTGAGCATGGAGCAGCAGTTCTGTGCTCTCCTCAGGAGGTCCTTAGACTGCCCATGTCAACACAAAAACCTCAAGACTCTACCTCGTGGAGGTCAGGGATGGTTCCTCTGTGGCAAGGCTGGTGGAGTAATGGTGGCATCACTTGGACCAGCTCTACTGCTTAGACTGAGAGGCTGTCCTGAACTAGCTCCAGAGGCCTTCTGAAGGCCCCAGCCCCACAAAAGCTCCTTCAGCATGGAAGGAATTCACTTTAAGACCCAGTCTTGGCAGGATGGGTGCTCTCTTGAAGCTGGGTCTGAGTCTCTCCATGAGCTGTATTCAGGATCCCCAGATGACATTAGAAAAGAGAGAAACCTTCTGTCCCCAAAGTTAGCAGGAAGGAGGTGGTGGTAGAAGATGGGTGGGCAAGATTGCAGGTCGTGGGGGAGCAATGGAGCTTGGAGAGGGACAAGAAGAATATTTTAACCTCAGGGAGCTGTGAGTTTCCTTGCAAAGACAGATTGTTTTGGGAAGTCTGGGAGGTCCAAGCCTCACTGTTGCAGAGCCTGGGTTCTCTGCCCACCAAGGGATCTCCAAGTTCATCTGTGTCTCCCTCTGTCATCCCTGGGGTTGCATTACTCTCCATTTACCAGCCCTGCTGGGAGAGCAGACACTTGGCCCTCGCTCAGGCAGAGGCTTGGCACACAGATCCCTCTGGGTGAGGGCCATGCCAGCTCTTCTCCTCACCACAAAGCCCTCCTGTGCTCTCCCAGGGGAGCAGCTCCCTTCCCTCTCGGAGCCTCTTGGGCGGCAGGTTCATTAGCACACATTAGGCAGCTTGGTTCCAGAGCTCCCAGGCTGAGATGAGGAGCTGGGAACTCTGGGGAGTATATTGCAGTTTCTCTGCTCTTCCTTTCTCTGCAGCTCCTTCTCTGGGCCTCAGTTTCCCAATCTGTGCAAAGTAGAACCTCTCTAACCTCAGTGCTCCTGGCTGCTGACTGAATCCACTGCTCCTTGTCCTGTCCACCAAGGACTGTTCCTGAAGGAACATCTTGCATTTCAGGCTATGAGTGTGTCTCCTCCTCTATTTTTTTTTTTTGCCATTTTGTATTGTTTCCCCACATTTTTCTCTCCCTCTGTGGGCTTTTCCCATTTTTCTTGCTTTTCCCAGTGTCTTCATACTGGAGACAATCCTAATTCTGCATCATCAAGGTGATGTTTCCTCATGACTGGTGACAGCTATGGGCAGAGCAAGAAGGGAGGGGAGATCAGTGCCTTAGTTATATTCTACCTAGGGAGGGGCTGTGGTGGTTGATGTCCCTGAGACTGCTAGAAAGAGTTATGGTGATGGAGCTTATGGGTCAGGAGATGGAGATAAATTCAGCTTTGAGAAAAGAGAGAGGACAGGAGAAGAGAAGCTTCAGCAGAAGTCACAGCATTGGACAGTCAGGGCTGTGGTGACACTGCCTGTGGGATATGGACCTCTTCTCCTTTTTACCATCCATGGGAAGCATTTGAGAATTAGTTCTAGGCACTTTCTCCACTTCTTGGGCAGGAGAGGTGGTCTGTGAGCTAGAGATGGTTCAGATACAACAGCACATCTCAGTGTGGAAGGACTCTGCATCATTCCCCACCATCAGCTGCTCCCTGGATTAGCTTCTCCTCTTTCTTCCTCAAATCAATTTTCCCTGGGGAAACAGGAAGGTTCACATATCCAAAGAGCTCAAGCCCAGAGTGGGACAAGGAGGTGGAGAATTCCTCTCTGCTCAAGGTCTCAAGATTCAGGAGAACAGGGTGAAGTACCTAGCAGCACATTGCTTGGGAGGTGGACCACTCATAGGCCTCATGACAGTCAAAGCATCTCCCTGAGAGAAGAAGGCAGGATTTGGGCTTGTCTTTACCAGTGTTTCTCTATTGTTTTTACTCTAAATACTCCCTTGCCTTTGGGGAAGAAGACCCATTGCTCCTCTACTGCCTCCTTTCTGGCTCCTGCTCTGCTGACCACAGCAGAGGGCCTGCAGGCTGCCAAGGCTGAGCAACTCCAACCTCCTTCTCCATGGCTCTTTTCTCATTTGGTACTGCTGTGGGAGCAGTTCCTGGTGGGCTCATGGAGACTGGCTCCTCCAGACCACCTCTTTCCACCTGCAAACCAAAGGGCCCTGGTGATACAGATGTCACCCACCCAGGGGGCAAAAAACCCCCAGCCCCATGAGTGTGATTCCAGAGCTGTACTCTGAACCCCAAGGCACCTTCTCTCCCCACACAAACTGGTGGGTGTCTCCTGCTGAAGAGCCACCCCACCACTTGGTCTCTGCCACTCGAGAGGCAAGTCTCTTTACCTCGGGGCTGATCCATTTTCCTTTTAATTCAGATCAATGCAGGTTAATTGAGAGCAGCTTATTTTTACTTCTGCTGGCATCTGCCTGCCAAGATCAATACCAGTCGTTTCCACTTAAACCCTTCTACTTTACTGGAACTACCCAGGCACCCAGCAGCCTGCTGCTGGGCCAGCCCTGTCGATGTGCTTCCTTGCCGTGGTTGACTGCAGGTGGCCTCCTGTTCGCTCTGCCTGCAGCGGCATCCTCCTGCTGCTGGAAGGAAATGGAGATGTGCTCAGTCCTAAGCCAAGGGAGATAGATCACAGCACGAAAACCTCCTGCAGGCTAAAAATACTCGGTGAGGGGCAAGCGTTGATTGATGCCTGCAGAGATCCCTCCAGCCTCCTTTGCCGCTAGATGGGGTGATGCAGCAGCTGCTCTGGCCCCGCAGCGGTGGCCTCAGAGGTGGCTTCCATCTTCCATCGCCCGAAGACACCCAAGGGGTGGCTTTGCTCAGCCCAGAAGAAGAAGAAGCTTTCTGGTCCCAGACACATGGACCAAGGGCTGGATGGGTGCAGAAATACCCACAGCATCTTCATGAAGCCAAGAAGGGCTGTGGTCTCCTGGGATGCATGAAGAAGAGTGAGAGCAGCAGGTAGAAAAAGGTTCTCCTCCCCCTCTATTCTGTCCTAGTCAGGCCACAGGTGGAGTCCTGGGTGCAGTTCTGGGCTCCCCAGGTCAAGAGACAAGAAACTACTGGAGAGAGTCCAGCAGAGGCTCCTAAGATGCTGAGGGCACTGGAGCATCTCTGGCAGGAGGAAAGGCTTAGACCTCTGGGGCTGCTGAGCCCAGAGAAGAGCAGAGCCAGAGGGGAGCTGCTCCATGCTCAGCAAGAGCTCAAGGGTGCAGGGGGCAAGAGGCTGGGGCCACACTCTGCTCAGTGGTGCCCAGGGCCAGGCCAAGGGGCAATGGGCACAAACTGGAAGCCAGCAGGTTCCATGTGAGCAGGAGGAGAAACTTGTTTGGTGTGAGGGTGAAGAGCCCTGGCCAGGCTGCCCAGAGAGCTTGGGGAGTCTCCTTCTCTGGAGATTCCATCTGTCCATCTCTACAGACAAAGACCAGCTCTAGAAGCTGATGGCTCTTGTCCACGTGGAGTGGAGGCAGGTGAAGCAAAAGGGGCAGGAATCATCAAATCAATGAGAACGTCATTCCCTCCCTCTCCTTCCCTCACAGCAGTCCCAGATGAAGGCTACTCTTCCCAGAGCAGGCAGGTGGAGTTCTCCCAGCCCAGCTGATGTTTGGAGAAGAGAATGACCAGTTTCCTGATAGGTAAAACCAGCATCCTTGTAGAATCCATAGAGTCCTGGTCATAAATGTCAGAGGATAATGGCTTTGGTCCATACCCCTCAAGCAGAACTGATTTAAAGGGTCATTAAAACCCCTTGGTGTCCATAAGGATGGGACACCAGGGCTCCAGCCCAGGTCTTTCTTTCCTCTCCTGGCTGTATCCACCGAGGCAATGGACTTGGAGAAACCATATGTCAGCTAAATGTGTCTCTAATTGATCTGTGGATCTGCATGGAGCGTAAACATTTTACCAGTCAGAGAGCAGCTGATCAGGAGAGGAGGAAGGAGGGTGGTGGGAGGGGAAAGGGCAGGAGAAAGTCTGGTGTGAAACAGTGGGAGAGTCTTGGGAAGTGACTTTTTGTCCAGACCCATCAGACCCCAGTTCACCCCTGGCTCTCCATGGGGTTCCCTGGTAATGAAGTCACTGCCAGGGCAAGAGTTAACTCCAATTAGGGGTTTGAAGGTCTGCAGGAGCCACGTCAGCTCACCTCATGGACATGGGCAGGGGAGCAGCTGGGAGCAGTCTGTGGACAATGAGGAATCCTCCTGGGTGAGGAGGCAGCACTGCCCCCCTCCTTCTCCTTCTCCTTCTCCTTCTCCTTCTCCTTCTCCTTCTCCTTCTCCTTCTCCTTCTCCTTCTCCTTCTCCTTCTCCTTCTCCTTCTCCTCCTTCTGTTTCCCAGCCATGGACAACTGGCTGAGGACTTGCTCTCACCCCCAGCTCATCACTTCTCACCTTCAGGCTGCTCAGTGGCAATGAAGACCTTGGGCACACTCCACACAGCCTGTGGGCATCCAACCCACTGACTTCTCCATGGGCAGGACCTTCTCCCACCACCGATTTAGTGTCCCCAAACTGGCAGATGCTCCATAAACCACCTCTATTTCCTCACCCATCTTTAACCCCTTCTTTGCCACCTCTCCTTGGTGAAACCTCACATTCCAGCCCTTGGGGTGACCAGCCACATCTCCTACCCCATATTCACCTGAACAGAAGTGAAACCCCTTTGTGAAACCCAAGTCAAGTTCAAAGAGGAGAAAATGGGGGAAATAATAGAACCATAGAATTGGATTGGAAGGCACCTTAAAGGTCATCTAGTTCCAATCCCCCTGCCTTGGGCAGGGATGTCACCCACTAGACCACATTTCCCAGTGCTCATCCAACCTGGCCTTGGACATTGAAATGATTAGAAAATGTTACATTGCATTGATTTAGGGGGGAGTGGGTTTTGTGGGGTTTTTTTGTTTGTTTATTTGGGGTTGGGGTTTTTGTTTGTTTGTTTTGGTTGGTTGGGGGTTTGTTTTGGTTTTGGTTTTCTTTGCCTCAAAATAGTTTTTAAATGGTCCTAAAATTGGAAGTGAGTAGCAGAAATCAAGGTATGGAGAAGACTAGAGCCAGAGGGGATGCTGAGCAAGAGCTCCCATTACCCAAAGCTGAAATTCGGATATCTGCCACATGAAACGCGCTGGTTGGTTGAGGAAAAAGGTAAAGCAGCTTTTTCAAAGGAATGTCTTCTTTTCCTCTAAAATTCCAGCCTTTCTACATCCCCAAACTGTTCCCCCCCACCCCGTGTGACTCAGTAGGTTTGGCTGCTCCCGCAGGCACAAGCCGGGGCAGGAGCTCAGCAGCAATGCTTCCCTGAGCTCCAGCCGCCACGTTCCCGTTCCATCCTCCCCTTCTGCCTGCGTGCTGTGGGCAGCAGCAGCAGCAGCCTGCCCGGGGCACGGTGGCGGTGGTGCTGTGCCTGACAGCTGACGCCGGCTCCGGTGACCCCCACGGGCTCCTCTCGGCAGCTCGCCCCGCGTCTGGCGCTGGAGCCACCAGCACCGGCACCGGCAGCCGGGATGGGTGTTGGGAGCTGCACCCATCCCTTGCCTCCAGCAAGCCTGCCCCGCCAACGCTTCTCCAGCCCGGGCTGGCCTCTGCAAGCTGGCAGCTGTTGGATTTGGGGAGGGGAGAAGGACTCTACAGGGTGATTACCCCGAGCTGGGAGTTGTCTGCAATCTGGTGAGCGGGGCAGGGAGTGGAGCTGCCCCCGAGGCAGGAGGCAGATGGAAATCCCTGTGGATGAAGCCAGGCAGGAGCACAGCAGCTTCCAGAGTGCCTCGGGTCCAGCACTAGCTGTCCTTGCACTGGGTTTATAGGTGAAAGTGGTGGCAGGGAGGATTTGGGGATGGGTTGGGATGTAGAGGGAGAAATTGCAGGTAGGAGCAGGGATTGCTGTTGCTGAACCCCATTCCCAGCACTCCCTCTTCACTGGGGAGAGATCATAGGATTGCAGAATTGTTTGGGTTGGAAGAGAACTTTCAGATCATGGAATCCAACCATTAAACAGCACTGTCAGGTCACAACTAAACCATGTCCCTCAGCACCACATCTCCATGGCTCTGAAACCCCTCCAGGCATGGTGACTCCACCACTGCCCTGGGCAGCCTGGGCCAGGCCTTGACAGCCCTTTTGGGGAAGAAATTCTTCCTCATGTCCAACCTAAATCTCCCCTGGTGCAACATGAGGCTCTGCTCCTCTTGTCTTGTACCTTGGGAGAAGAGACCAATCCCCACCTGACTCCAACCTCCTTGAAGGGATCTGTAGAGAGTGAGGTCTCCCCTGAGCCTCCTCTTCTCCAGCCTAACCAACCCCAGTTCCCTCAGCTGCTCCTCACCACACTTGAGCTCTAGACCCTTCCCTACCTTCCTTGCCCTTCTCTGGACACACTCCAGCACCTCAATGTCCTTCTTGGAGTGAGGAGCCCAAACCTGAGCCCAGGCTTAGAGGAGTGGCCTCCCTAGTGCCCAGTCCAGGAGGACAATCCCTGCTCTAGTAGCTTGTTATTTAAGAGCAGTTAGCTTGGTTGCTCTCCATGGCAGTGAGCAGTGCTTCTACCACCAGCAGAGAGTAAACCCTTACCTGTGTTCCACCATCCTGTTCTTCACCCTCTGCCCTTGACTAACAATCTCACTCCTTGCTCTGTGGTTAATTGACAACAATGAAGTGAGGGGTGGGTTGCAGATCCAGAGAGGTGATTCTGCCACTGCACTCTGCTCTGCTCACACCTCCTCTGCAATACTGGGTCCAGCTCTGGAGCCCTCAACACAGAAAGGACATGGAGCTGATGGAGCAGGTGCAGAGGAGGCCACGAGAATGCTCAGGGGCTGGAACACCTCTGCTCTGAGGACAGGCTGAGGGAGCTGGGATTGTTCAGCCTGGAGAAGAGAAGGCTTCAGGGGAAACTACTAGTGACCTTCCAGTACCTAAAGGGAACTTCCAAGCAGGCTTCAGGGGGCCTGTTTGCAAAGGCCTGGAGTGAAGGGACAAGGGGCAATGGTTTTAAATTGGAGAAGAGTAGATTTAAACTGGACATTAGAAAGAAGTTCCTCCCCACGAGGGTGGTGGAACACTGGACCAGGTTGCCCAGGGAGGTGGTTGAGTTCCCCTCCCTGGAGGCATTCCAGGTGAGGCTTGCCAGGGCTCTGGGCAAGCTGATGTAGTTGGGGATGTCCCTGGCCACTGCAGGGGGTTGGACTAGATGAGCTCCAGAGGTCCCTTTCAACCCAAACCATTCTAGGATTCTCCTTGAGCACCCTGAAGGTAGGTGAGCCCTACCCCACTTTACCCAAGCAGCTTCTCCTTTTGCAGGGGGTGAACTGGGAGGGTTTGCATCATCCTGTATTTTCATTGTTATCTATTTTTCTATGTTAAAAAAAGTTATTCTTTATAACTCACTCCCAGTGTGCAGTGGTTTCTCTCCTTTGGGGAAGAGGGAGATTCCTAACAGGGTCATCTTCCAGATCTGTCCTTTCAAACCAGGACAGTGAAGATGATACAGCTCAGCATGTGCTGGAGAAGGGTAACTTCCCCAACCATGCCTAACAAGTGCATCATCAGCACACGGTGCTGCTCTCCCCTGAGCCACCTCAAGCCCTCAGTCGCCTTCCTTGGCTTATTGATCTCCTACAAACACTGGAGGAGGGGAAGTAGATCCTTCTTCTGTCCCTGATAGCATGACAGCCACAGCTCTGAACTGTACAGAGGACAACCAGGAGGATGGGGATGATTACTATCAGTGTCTTCTTCTCCATCTGTGTGGATGTAGCATTTATGAATTAACCAAAAACACTCACAAATCTGCATAACCAGTTCACTCCTGTCCCTAATGCTTTCCATTTATCCTAATAGACATTTAATGAATACTTTATAAAGCCTTAGATGGGGAATTTTAAAATCAATGGTGCTGGCTTTATTACTGTTTGGATGCTCCTTCTTTGGAGGGTGTCTCAGCATCCTGGTGCCTACCTATTTCAGGCCTGGAGCAATCAAAGGAGTTTTCAGCTTCAGTATACTCAAGCACCTGGATCATGGGATGAAGGAGGGAGACATGGCCAAATCCACCATCCCTGGAGGAGCTGAAAAGCCATGGAGGTGTGATTCTGAGGGACATGGTTTAATGGTGACCTGGCAGTGTTAACAGTTGGACTTGATGATCTGAAAGGTCTTTTCCAACCAAGATGATTCTGTGTTGAACAAGCCTGGAGCCAGCCCTGATTGTCTTCCTAAGTCTGCTTTTGGAGGACACTCAGCTTCCCCATGACTCAGTTTCCCCACTCCAAATGGCAGAGGCAATCACCTCAGTAGAGGAGATGTTAAGGAGAGGAAAACACTGAGAAAGCCTTGGGAAAACATCCCCAAAGAGTCCCCAAGGCTTCAGCTCTCCTTTCAGCCCCTTCCCTCCAGGTCCTTGGCTCCTCTCTCCCCAACTTCTCCTCTCACTGAATGCTCTGCAACTACCTGGTTCTGCTGCTCTGTGAGTCATTGGAGGCATTTACCATAGGCCCTCTCATTAATTATTCACTGCTGTTTTGTTCTGGGGCTCAGATGTAATTAATGGCTCAATTAATATTTAAATATTAACTATTTTTAAAAACCCAAGACATCTCTGTGAAGCTTGTCCATTGAGAAATAAGCTGCAGGGCGAGAGGGATGTGGGCAGGGAAGCTGAGCAGAGCTACACAGAGTGGAGTGGACAACCCAGACCTTCTGCCAGCATGGGTCCACGTGGAGACTGAACCTTGGAGTGGGAGCTGGAAGGTGGAAGAAGACAGCTGGGCAGTGATGGAGCCCCACCAAACTTCCCTGGATGGTAGGGAGAGAAGAGTAGGAGGTCCAGTTTGGTTAGATCCTTGGGGATCTCACCCAGGATTAGGCCCTAGCCCAAGATTAGGCCCCAACCTAATGATGTTAACCATTGGTAAGAAGAGAGGATTTCTCCACAGCCTTGATGATCTGGAGGCTCCTGATCTCCAGCAGCATTTAAAATCTTACAAAGCTGGTTGTCCCTGCTGCTGTGTCCATCTTCTGCTCCACATCCCAGCCTCCAGTGGAAAGGGAGGTGGAGGAAATCAGGACATGACAAGTGCTCATGACAGTGTGAGCTGGGAAGCAAAGAGATGTTATTCCACCATTGGAGCTGCCTGAGACTCACCTCCTGCCCAGAGTTCTGGTGCTTTCTTATTGTCTTTGCTTCATGGGACAGTGAATTCCACAGGTGCCTTGGTGAGAAGTATCAAGAAACATCAATTTCTCTTTGGTGGAAAAAAGGCTGAGATTGGGTTTTCCTGGAAAAGATGTTGTTTTGGAGAAAGGAAGTGGAAGAGCCTGGCTTGACTGAAAGGGATATTCCATCTTTATTCCTCTGTAATGCAAATGTTTTTTACTGAGTTTAAAAACAAAAAGGAAGAAAAAAAAAGCTAAAAGCAAAGTTTAATAAATTAGGACAAAGTTGTTGTGGAAACAAAATAAAAATGTTATCTTCTAACTGTAATAGACCAGAACTTGGTTGTCCTCAGCTCTGCTCCTTTGTATTTGTCTGTCTGTTTCCCAAACTGAGATTTCATCCCAGCAGATTTCTCTCCCCAGGCCCCAGCTGGGTTTTGGTGTCAACAGAACAACATTTCCCTACAAAAGATACCACCCAGGGGGATTTTTTTCTCCCTGGGGAAACACTGCAGAAATATTTCCTTCTGCTCTGTCCTGAGCATTTCTTATTCACTAGATATCTCCAGCTCCTCAATGTTGACAGACAGGAGATGGGAATAATGTCCTGAGCAAAGAACCATGGCCCAGAGTCTGTTGACTGCTCCCTTCTCCTGGACACACAGCCTCTTGATGCTGAGGGTTATGCCTCTCAGTGCTGAGGGTTACCCTAGAAAGGTTAGAGTTGGAAGGGACCTGAAGAACTCATCTAGTCCAACTGCCCTGCTGTGAGCAGGGACACCTATGACTAGATCCCTCTTGATGCTGAGGCTTATCCCTCTTCAAGTTGTGAGTTTTCCCTCTTGATGTTGAGGGTTATCCCTCTCAGTGTTGAGGGTTAACCCTCTTGATGTTGAGGGTTATCCCTCTCAGTGTTGAGGGTTAACTCTTTTGATGTTGAGGGTTTTCCTTCTCAACGCTGAGGATTATCCTTCTCGATGCTGAGGATTATCCTTCTCGATGCTGGGATCTCACCCAGGATTAGGCGAGGGCTGTCTATCTCGATGCTGAGGGTTGTGCCTCTCGATGCTGAGGGTTGTCCCACTGGTCAGCATCTTGCCTGCCGTCCACCCCGCGGTCTGGGAGGTCAGACCCACCTCCCGTGCTCTGACTGGGGAGATGTCTGCTCTCCAGGGGCAGAAAGGTGCTGCTCTCACCCTCCTCCCCCCAACCCCGCTGACGGGAACTGACAGGAGGGGTTTCACTGGTGCTATATAAAGCATTCCTGGAGCCAGGTAGCTCCGGGTGGTTTCCGCCAGGCTCCTGCTGGCATCCTGCTGGCTCAGGGTGGGTGATTTACAGCAGCATCCCCCATCCCCGAGCTAGCACTTACGGGGGCTCACCTCGGGTCGGCTCCGCTCCGCAGCCAAGCCACGCGGCAGCGGCTGAATAATAGATGTCTGGGGCTTTGTGAAGGTCTCGTAACCTGATCTCCAGCCCAGAGACAGAAACGGAGCTGGGGAAGCCGCCGGAGAATGCGAGCCGCTGCCACCCGATCCCCATCGCTCGAGCCCGAGCTGGTGGCAGGCCAATGGATGGCTACTGGGGGGAAAGGAGAGACTGGTTTCTTAGGCACCGGCTGACGCTCTCCTCCTCCTCCTCCTCCTTCCCCCTCCAGGCTTGGCAGTAGGCGATGGGCAGATGCTGCAGCACAGAGCTGCTCACACCCTGCCCTTCCCAGCCGCCCCAAGTTATGGTCCCTATGCTCTCCAGCTGGAAAGCAGTGGGTTTCCTCAGGGTGCTGTGGCACATCCTGCTCTCCTCAGCATCCCAAGCCTCCATGGAGGGCCTGTGGCCATGTCCAGAGGGACCATGATGCCCTGCCCCTCCTGAAGCATCCACTGCCCATTGCCTCTTTGCCGTTGCCATGTCTAGTCTTTTCTGAGGAGCACATGTTGGGACTTGCTCCAAAAGCCTAGCTCCTTTCCAAAGCTTGTAGAAATCATGATCATGTTGGGTTTGGACTGCCTAATAAAAGCTGCACTTGGAGCTCCTCTGCAGACAGCTCTTAGTAGCAACCAATTCCTGGTGCTGCTTTGCTCTTTCAGAGTCACAGACTCACAGACTGGTTTGGGTGGGAAGGGACCTTTCAAACTCATCCAGTCCAATCCCCCTGCAGTCAGCAGGGACATCTCCAACTAGAGCAGCTTGCCTTGCCTGGGTCTTAGGCTTTATATAAGAGAACCCAAGGGCCAAGCTTGGTGTGGGAGTTTGAGGGACTGGGTTGTTCTCCTGACCACTGTGAGGACCACAGAATCATAGAACATTTTGGGTTGGAAGGGATGTGTAGAGGTCATATAGTCCAACCCCCCTGCAGCAAACAGGGACACCTACACCTAGATCAGGGTCCTCAAATAACAGATTTTGATCCTTAATTTGCTAAATGATTCCCCCCCCCTTTTTTTCTGCAATTCAGCATATTTTTAATCTGTGAGTGGTGACTAATTATCTGGAAACATCTCTTCACAAATGTAGACTTCATCAAGAGAGGATGACCACAGCTGGGGAGGAAGAGTGCTGGACACCAACCAAAGCACCAGGGTGTGCACTGATGGTTGGAGGTGCTGATCTTTGAGGTCTCTCTCCTCCAACCATAATGATTCTGTGGCTGGGAGTGCTGGTGCCACCTAAACCCAGAAGCTTGGGGTTAAACAGGGGGTGGTAGGTGCAGCAGTGAAGACAGTACCTGGGCTCCTTTGATCCTGTCTCCCAGGAGATGGGAGTACCTGGAGCCCACAGACAGCTTTGTCTCCTCTGAAAGGGAAGAAACCTGCCAAAGGGATAAACTTTCCCTGCCTAACATGCCTCTGCTTGGCTGTCGCTCTCCCCGGAGCAGCAGGGGACAAAAGCAGGCTCCTGTCACCAGATAGCCTTGGGAGGAGGCGAGAACAACCTGCCAAGGGCCTCACCCCACGTGTCCAGAGGCACTGGGGAGGGTTTGTTTGCAGAGGGACCACTCGCCGCCTGGAAAGCTCAGGCTGAGCTGCTGCCCAAGTGCAATTTCGGCTCCAGCCTCTTTTGTCCCCAGAACAAAACCAGTGCTCACCCTGCAGCTGCTGCCGTGCGCTCCGAGGGGCTCCGGGATGAGGTCACCTCCTCTTTCCCACCCAAGGATGCTGGTGCTGAGCTTGCACCTCCAGAGTGCTCTGCTCTGACTACTTCACCCCTAGACCTGGCTCCATCAGGGTGGGCTTTTCCTGCTGGGAGAGCAGGAGGGAGCAAGGCTTGAGGGGTGCTGAGGGCAGGAAGAAGGCTGTGGGACAGCAGTGACAGCACACAAGTGAGTTGGGGAAGTGTCTGGGACTGGCAGACAAGGGACTCATTTATTCAGGAGAGTTCTTTCTGCCTGCGGGTCCCCCAGAAGCAAAGCAGCTTCCTCAAGTGGGTTTGACACCTGGAATTAGTCCTTGATTTGTTTTTTTGCTCATTTCCCTTCCCAGCTCCAGGAGGGTCAGGATTTGAGATGCTTTGGTGGGGCTGAGTCAGCTCAGCACCAGCTTCCCCCTCCACCCACTCCAGTGTGGTTCCTCAAGGCTTAGCTGTCTGGCTCCTGCTGGTATCAGAGGAGTTTGGCTCCAGCCCATGCTGGAGATGTGCTGGAGGTATTGTGTGCTCCCAGCCCAAGCTGTGGAGGTCAAGAGAAAAATGGTCCATGCAGCCCAGGCAGGAAAGACATCCCTGCTTCAGGTGGTCTTGGTAGTGCTGCTGTGGGGTTGGTGTTGGGCTGGGGCTGAGGGGCCAAGGGCAGAGGATGGGGAAGAGATGTAGTGAGAGAGGATTGTGGTTGGAGCAGTGAGGAAATGGCTGATCCTGACTCAGGGAATGGTTTGGGTTGGAAGGGACCTTAAAGGTCATCTGGTCCACTCCCCTGCAGGGACATCTCCAGCTAGATCAGGTTGCTCAGAGACCCAGACCACCTGACCTGGAATGGTTCCAGGGAAGAGACATCTCCCACCTCTCTGGGCAACCTGGGCCAGGCTTTCACCACCTCTAGTCTAAATCGCTTTCTTTTGGTGTCAAACCATCAGCCCTTGTCCTGTCACAACAGGTCCTGCTAAAAAGCCTCTCCCCACCTTTTGATATGCCCTTTAGGTACTGCAAGGCTACAAGGAGGTCTCCCCAAGCACTTCAAGGAGATGACCTCTTCCTGCAGGCACTGCTTTTCCATCTGGTGACCATCAAGGCACAGGTACCTCTGTAGAAATTGGAGGATTGTGCCCAGCTCCTGCCCAAACCCAGGATTGTCTGTGAACCTGGGAGAGCTCTGGAGTCAGGGCAGAGAGATCACACCAGGTAGGAGCAAATCCCTCAGGGGGAAGCTTTCCCAGCTCCAGATGTTCCCTCAGATGTTGACAGGTCCTGCTCTGAAGCTTTTCTCCACAGCACCTGTTAGCCTGTTCTTCATTTCACAATAACTGCTGCAGAGGAGGTTGGTTGTTTCTCACCAGGAAAATATTTCCAGTAGCTGGAAAAAGCTGAAATGAAGGGGATGAGTTTCCAAATTACCTTATCAGCTTCATCTCAATCCCTTAGCAGTTAGGTTTAGGCTTTTGATTGCCTTGCTTTTTCTTTTGTCTTTCTTTTCTCCTGTTTTCTCCTTTTTCTTTCTTTTTATTTCTTTTCCCCCTCTTATTCTTTTTTCTTTCTTTTTTCCTATCTTCTTTTTTTTTTTCCTTTTCTTTATTTTTTTAAGCCCATTAGGCTTTTCTTTATCATTCTCTTTAGAAACTGAAACCCCCCCAAATCCTACCAGTTTTTCTAAGGAACAGAGAATCTGATTCCTGGTCAGAGGAAGACAAATAATGTGTAAGTCTGAGATCATTTTGGCCTGAGAAGGACCAGGCTGCTCTGCCTAAGGAACACCAGAGCAATGGAAAGGTTTTTCCCCTCTGCAAGGTGTCAGGAATAACTCATTAATTAGTAGAAGCAGTCAGGAGGTCCAAAGAGTTTTTACTTTCATCAGGGAATCCCAAATTGACATTTCTTCAGTGATGAAAAAGCCCAACCCCAAACAATTTCAGAAGGAAGCTAGAAGGAGGTGAAAGTAAAAAAGTAAAAGAATTCAAAAAAAAAGGAAAATGAATTAGTTTTTAAGCTCTTGTCTTTCCAGTAGAGAATTTTTGAAGGGATCAGAGTGTTTCCCATGAACACTTGGGGTTAATCACAGGAGTATTTCCATGAAAATGAAAGCAGTAGTGGAAAATTTCTGCTCTCCCACTTGTAGTTCCTTTGGGGACTCAGGTTGGAGAGAAAGAGCTTTCTAGAGGGAGAACCTGGGGATGGATCCTTGCTGCTCTTCAGCCCTGGCTGGCAGGTGGCTGAACCAGCTCCACTTCCAAAGGGTGCAGAGGGTAGTGCCCCACCCCCCCCGGGGACCTTCCTGGTCTGTGGGGGCTTGTCCAACCTGTCCCTGAGCTGGTGGCAGGAGCAGGCTGACAGGGATGCTCCCACATTGCTGGGATGCTTTTACTTGTACTTGGGGGATGCTCTTGCATGCAGAGATACCCTGGGGGGTTAGAGGGGGTGCAGCAGGAGCATCCCACATGGATCAGAGCAACCCTGGTCACATTGAAACCCATCAGCCTTGCTCCCACTTTTTGGCATCCAATCCATCCGAGGGGATCTCCCTCCTCCCTCAGCTTCTCCTCCCTTCCCCCCCTCCTCCTCCCCCTTGCCAGGAGCTGTGCAAGCCCTGGCTCCTCCGAGGGGTAATTGAAGCAGCACGGAGAGCATATGGCCAGGCAGAGATCCCTGCTGGTGCACCAGCTGTGAACTGGGTGCTGGGAGAGAGCAGGCGAGAGGCTCCCTGCCTGCCTGCCTCCTGCTGACTCCCAACACATCTCTTCTGTAGCTCTCTGCTTTTGGGGTCTCACTGCCTGTCTGACTACTGGAGGAGGGGATGGAGGTCTTGCTCAGAAGGTTTCATCCTGGGTATCCCTGCATTGCTCTCGGGTTCTCCTAGGTGATGTTGCCCCTCTCCATAACCCTCCCCATCCCACCCCACCTCCCTCCCAGCCTCTCTGTCATGGACCAGCTCTGCTATGGGGTTCTGGGTCCCAGATGGTGTCACAGGGCAGCTTCTGGGTTGGATTGGCACCTGCCAGCAGCTACCCAGGAGGGGGTCTCCCTGTACCAAGTTGTTTGATAGAATCACAGAATCATCTGGGTTGGAAAAGACCTTTAAGGTCATCAAGTCCAAATGTTGACCAGCAGTGCCAGGTCACCACTAAACCATGTCCCTCAGCACCACATCTCCATGGCTTTGAAGCCCCTCCAGGGATGGGGACTCCACTATGGCTAACCACTCTTTCAGGGAAGAAATTGTTCCTAATATCCAACCTAACCCTGCCCTGGCACAACTTGAGGCTGTTTCCTCTTGTCCTATTGCTTGTTCCTTGGGAGAAGAGACTAACCCCCACCTGACTCCAATCTCCTTTCAGAGAGTTGTAGAGAGTGAGAAGGTCTCCCCTGAGTCTCCTCTTCTCCAGCCTAACCAACCCCAGTTCCCTCAGCTGCTCCTCACCACACTTGTGCTCTAGACCCTTCCCCAGCTTCCTTGCCCTTCTCTGGACACACTCCAGCACCTCAATGTCCTTCTTGGGGTGAGAAGCCCAAAGTTGACCCCAGGCTTGGAGCTGTGGCCTCCCCAGAGCCCAGTCCAAGAGGACAATCCCTGCCCTAGCCCTGCTGCCACACTAGTGCTGATCCAAGGCAATTTCCCAGCAGAAGACACTGACTTTGCAAGTGACTTCCCTCCAGCTGCTGCAGATCCTCCCCTCTGCCCTCCCAGCTGGCCCTTGGTCTCCTCAAAGCTGTGTCCTTTGCCCTCCCAGCGAGCCCTGAGCCTTTCTGGGGCTGCAGGGGCTCAGGGTGGCACTGCTCCGTGGTGGGAGATGTGTTCCTCTGAGCATGGTCCTGCTGCTTCTGCTCAGACCACCCCCTTCCTGCCATATGGGCTGAGCTGGTGGTCCTGCACAAAGTATTCTCACACAGCATGGAAGAAGAAGCTATAGGAGACATCCAAGGCTGTCAAAAGCTGAGGAGGTTACAAAGGTTCTGGTTCCCCCAGCACCTGCCAGGCTCATCTTCCAGGCTGATCTCTCTGGGCTTAAGGACAATGTCCCAGCCACCCATGCTGGGCTCCCCAGCTGGTTCCTCCTGGAGGGGAGGGGGCATGGGGGAGAGCCTTTATTGAAAGGGAAGGGGCTTCATTTGGACCAATTATTCTCAAACTGAGGGGCAGGAGGCAGTCATCCCAACCTTGCCTTGGTTGTTTTTTAGTCTTTTCCCCTCTTTTTATGTTTGTTGTGTGTGTGTGTTTTTAACAGCCTGGCAATGGCTGAATATCACACAAGTGCCCTGTCAAGAGATATATTCCATAAACACTTGACACCCAAGCTCAGGAATACATGGCCCGTGGCAAACATGAATTATTCAAATGGAAATCAAGATAATTTTGCTTCTAACTCAGAAAAGCAAGACTCTCTCTTTCCTTCCTTATTTTTCCTCTCTTCCTCTCCTCATTTGCTTCTTGTTCTTTCTTTTTTTCTTTCTTCTTCTTTCCTTCTCTCTCTCTCCCTCTTGCTGGAAATCCTAACAGCACTGATTTCTAGGGAGCTCCCTTTGCTGAATAAAACAAGGTGAGGGCCAGAAGGAATCTCCTTTGGATAAGGAGCTAGCCTCCAAGTTTTTCCTCTGTGCCTGCTGTACCCTTTGACTTGGGCTCATGAGCAGTAAGACCTCTGTGGATGGAGGTGCTGTTGCAGTTAGATGCTGGATTATCCAGCCAAAACCTTACCCCTTGGTCCAATGGACTTGTTTGGGAGAAGCAGGATGTCTCAGCTGGCCTTTGAGATGTCTACCCTGCATGGCTTGGCCTCTCCTCTGCTCCAGTAAGTCTCCTGCCAGCTGTGGCACTTGGTCAGGATGAGGTGGGCTTGTGGCATGAGGGGTTTGAGATCTCCATTGCTGCCTGGGGATCCTTACTCTGGAAGGACCTGGGTTGGGCTCATTAGCTTTAGGGTGAAGAGCTGAAAAAATCTAGAAGAATGGAGTCACCAGGTAGAAATGGTGCTGATGCCCAAGGCTAGAAGAAAGGAAGAGACTGCTACGCTTGCCTCTGCTCCTTATCTCCTTTATCCTTCTTCTCCCTCTCTCTTTGGTCAGGAATGTGGTCTCAGGGGGCCAGCACCTGGTGGTACCAAAGGCTCACAGCAGCTCTTCCCCAGCCTGGCACTGAATGGGACACTGAAGCCCTCTGCTCTACTGAGAGGAGCCAGAGGTGACTCTTAAGAAGGCTTTGGAAGGTGAATGCCTTGACCAGAGCTGTGGGCAGCAGAGGGGGCATTGTCCTCTTTCCTCCCACCATCTGGAAGGTCTCTTTCCAGCTGTCCATGGACTTCTGAGCAAACAGTGCACGCTGGCAGCCCAGAAGCACAATGGCATCCTGGGCTGCAGCAAGAGAAGCGTGGCCAGCAGATCCAGAGAGGTGATTCTGCCACTGCACTCTGCTCTGCTCACACCTCCTCTGCAATACTGGGTCCAGTTCTGGAGCCCTCAACACAGAAAGGACATGGAGCTGATGGAGCAGGTGCAGAGGAGGCCATGAGAATGCTCAGGGGCTGGAACACCTCTGCTCTGAGGACAGGCTGAGGGAGCTGGGATTGTTCAGCCTGGACAAGAGAAGGCTTCAGGGGAACTACTAGTGACCTTCCAGTACCTAAAGGGAACTTCCAAGAAGGCTGCAGAGGGCCTGTTTGCAAAGGCCTGCAGTGAAAGGACAAGGGGCAATGGTTTTAAACTGGAGGAGTAGATTTAAACTGGCCATTAGAAAGAAGTTCCTCCCCACGAGGGTGGTGGAACACTGGCCCAGGTTGCCCAGGGAGGTGGTTGAGTTCCCATCCCTGGAGGCATTCCAGGTGAGGCTTGCCAGGGCTCTGGGCAAGCTGATGTAGTTGGGGATGTCCCTGCCCACTGCAGGGGGGTTGGACTAGATGAGCTTCAGAGGTCCTTTCCAACCCAAATGATTCTGTGATTCTCTTCCATACTCAGCTTTGGTACTGACTCAGTGCTTGGCAGTGCTGTCTGCCCAGATGCAGGCTGAGATCCTCCAGTCAATCACAGCACAAAAAACTTGAAGAGCTTGGCCCTGGGCAGCAGCAGGCTGGCTTTGGACATGGTGCTTTGGCTTACACCACACCTGAGTCACAGAATCACAGAATCATCAAAGCTGGAAGAGATCATCAAGTCCTCCAAGGCACACCAAGGGCTCCTTCAGAATGGCTCTTTTCTGGGCTTTGAGGTGTGCAGGCACACCTAGCAATGCTTCTCCCATCCTTATCTGCAGTGCTTTAGGAGCCACTCAGCTGCAAGACACATCAGAGGAGAAGCAATCCCACCAGCAGGATCCCAGCCACCAGGTCCTGGCAGAGCCTGACAGCAGGTAGGACAATGAAGATGCTTTTTCATCACTGCTTTCTTCTGGTTAAAGCTGTTAGCTGCTTTACTGCTGCTCTTCCTCCCATCCCTGGTAACATCCCCCCTGGGCTGGGAGAAGGCTCCAGCCAGCTCCATCTCCATTTCTGCTGGCAAGGCTGGAGGTTCCCAGCTCCTGGTGAATGGCCCTGGTTTCTTGTGAGGTTGGGACTGGCTGTCAGCCAATCAGAGGCCAGCAGCAGGGATCTAAGAGCCCCGGCGCCAGCCACTCCAGAGGAAGGAGAATCTAGGTCATCAGTGACATCATCTCTGGGAAAGGTTGTGGTGGGCTGGGGGGAGGATGGAGAGGAGAGGGGGGAAGCGATCGTTGAAATTTGGAGAGGAGCTAACTGGAAATTTGGGCCATCAGGAGAATAATGGGGCCGAGAGGAAGGGCTGCAGATATTAATAGAGCTGCTTTCTGGAAGAGCTGGAGGGAGCAGCAAAGGCTGGAGAACCACAGCCAGCCTCCCTGTCGGCAAGCAGCTCTGTGCTGGAGAAGGCAAGGAGCTCCCAAGGGCCTGGGACCATCAGCCTAGATTCTTGTGTGGCTACACTGTGCAGAGCCTGCCTCGAGGTCTCTCCTGCTCCTCACCTGCTCGTCTTCCATCCCTGCTCTGCCCCTTCCCAACTGGATGCCACTGCCTGCCAGCCACCACAGCCCCAAGAAACCCTCTGAGGAAGCCCAGTGGGGCTTGGTGGGGACCAGCGTGGAGCTTGGTGTGGGTCCCACTTGCTGCTGGTGCCATCTGAGCCCAGTTGCCTTCACCCCTAGCTCTGCAGTGTTCACAAGCAACACCTCCAGCCAAGTTTGGCTTTCACTTATACCTTAAGATCCCACCCCAGCCTCTCCCTGCTCACTCCACAGGGACCCAGAGGCACTGTGGTATCTCCATCCTTGGAGAGGTTCAAACCTCACTATCCAAATCACAGAATCACACCAAATGCCAATGTGGTGAAGGTTTGGAAGGGACCTCTGGAGATCATCAAGTCCAACCCCTGTGCTGAAGGAGGGTCACCCAGAGCAGGTTGCTAAAAAGTCTCTCCCCATCTTTTTAACAGGCCCTTGAAGTACTGGAAGGCTGCAAGAAGGTCTCCCTGGAGCCTTCTCTAGGCTGAAAAAACTCAACTCTCTCAGCCTCTCCTCACAGCAGAGGGCTTCCAGCCCTTGGATCATCTCCATGGCCTCCTCTGTACCTGCTCCACCAGCTCCATGTCTCTCCTGTGCTGAGTACTCCAGAACTGGACCTGACATTGCAGCTGAGGTGCCCCCAGAGCAGAGCAGAGGGGCACAATCCCCTCCCTGCCCTGCTGCTGGTCACACTTCAATGCTAGATCTCATGCTCTTCACTCCTACCAGACCCTTACCATGCCTGATCTGTGAGCACCTCCATCACTTCCCCACCACCCATGGGTCTCCAGGTTCTTCAGGGCTTTGCAGTGGCACAGCAGGAGAGCAGGAGAGGGAGTGGGGCAGAGCTGGAGGAGATGCAGGAATTGACAGAGTATGAGGAGGGGAGGGGGAGAGGGAGAAGGAGGAGGTGTTCCCCTTGTTAAATATTTACCATCCCAGGTGGGTGATGTGATACCTCCTACCCTCCAGGAATTCCTGGGGACTGCTGAGGATGACCCAGGAGGAACAGGACCTTTCTCCCACACTTGTCTGAGCAGCAGAACCTTGTCCCCATGCCAGAGATGTTGAGATCTTGGGGACAGCACTGTCCCTGGAAAAGTCTGACCTTGCAGGTGGGACACTGAGGCAGTTGGTCCTTTGCTTGTCCAAGGCTGGTAGTGCTGGGGTAGGCATGGACAGGTTTAGCAGTGCTGGCCAAAGCAGGGAGCTGGGATTTCCTCCCAGCTGGAAGAGGAAGAAGTCCTTTATTCCTTCTATAAGAAATTCTAATGGGCAAAGTTTGTGAATTCCCCTTTCCCTTCTCCTTTTGCAGCAGCCATTGCAGACTCTTCTGGGAGCTCTTTCTTCTTTGGCTGGAGGTCAACCACCTCTAACCTTTTCTCCACCAGCATCCTCTCCATAAAATCATTGAACCATAGAATCATTTGGGTTGGAAGAGATCTTCTAACTCATCAGGTCCAACCATTAACCAAACACTGCCAGCTCACCACTAAACCTTGTCCCCAGCACCACATCCACAAGTGACCATCAAACTCTGTGTGCCAACATTTACCTTTTGTTACTGGACCTAGGTGGAGCCAGTGTCACAAGTGGAGCTGCCCAGACCCCTGGGGCATGGATCACTTCTGGGATGTGTGCAAGTCTGTCCTTCCCATGTCCTGAGTGTCTCTATCCTGCTTGAGTTTGAGTCAAGGCCAGAGCATCCTGTGACTGAAAGGCTCTTCTGCAGAGCCACCATGACCTAGGGCAGGGGCCAACACCTCCAAGCCATGGGCACAGCAAACACTGCTTTCCATGAAAACTGAAGGAAAAACTTCCTTGCTGTGAAGGTGCAGAGCCCTGGCCCAGGCTGCCCAGAGAGCTTGGGGAGTCTCCTTCTCTGGAGAGATTCCCAGCCCAGCTGGAGGTGATGCTGGGCAAGCTGCTGTGGGTAAACCTGCTGGAGCAGGGAGGTTGGACTGGATGATGTCCAGAGGTCCCTTCCCACTCCCACCAGGCTGGGATTCTGTGCTCCTGGGGCTCAGCTGGCTCCAAGCTCCCTCAGCAGCACTGAATGAGCATCTTACTCCTGCCTTGGGTGGGTGCAGCATATCAGCAGAAAAGGCTCTGCAAAGAAGAGTAGTTTTGTGTCCCTGCTGGAAACCCCAAAACAGAGGATCTCACCTCACAACCACCTGAGCACAATGGTCAAGGGAATATTTGTGCAAGGGAGCTGGACTCTGGACACTGGAGTCTTCCTATCCCCTCTTATCATCTACATTCTTTTGAAATCCCTCTCCTGGGACCCTTGAAGATCCAGTGCAGAGGAAAGGTGTCTCTCAGCTCCAAGAGTTACCTGTCACCCTGTTGTGAGTGACCCTGCAGGAGCAGGAAAGTTGGACTAGATGATCCCCAGAGGTCCCTTCCAACCTTACAACACTGGATTTGGGTGATTCTGTGCTTTTCCAGCTGGATAGCTAAGGAAAACTCTCCCTCTGAGGCATGGAAGGAGAAATTGGGCCTTCTTGGTACAACCAAGCCATTGGTGTGGGCAAAGAACCTCCACGCACCGGCGGAAAGGACAGAACCCAAGCACAGCCTAAAATCGGGCTACAAAAGTCATCCTGGGCTTCAAAGGAGGTCACTTGGCAGCAGGCAGCCAGGCTGGGAAGGGCTCAGGTAGCCTCTGGCTGTGAGCACACTCGATCTGCAGCAGGGCTGGCGGGAGGCAAGCAGCCCAAGTTCTCTCCCTCGCTCCGGCAGCCCATCAAATATTTAACGAGCTGCCATGGGCAATTACATTAGAGGAGCTAGTTAAACAGCCCCTACCCCGGGGCACCAACCCTCCCCAGCAGCACCACCACCACCTGCAATGTAAATCAGACAAATTGGGCTCTTTTCACAATTGACACAGACGATTTTACTTACTGTGAATTATTTAAGTGGTTAAAAAAAAAAAAGAAGGAGAAACAAAAAGTGGTGAGGGAGGCTTTGCCCCATCAGGCTTCTTCTCTGCTCTTCTGCTCCGTGGAGTCATGTGGACTAGCTGGCTCCTAGTGGAGTGGAGGAATTTGGTGGTCTGGATGGGCTCTTAAAAGAGTCTCATTTCTTAATGGAAGTAACCACCCTCAAGGGGTGCCCATTTCCTAATGGAAGCAACTACCCTCAAAGTGTGCCCATTTCCTAATGGATGAGACCACCCTCAAGGTGTGCCCATTTCCGAATAGAAGCAATCACCCTCAAGGTTCTCCCATTTCCTGATGGAAGTAAACACCCTCAAGGTTCTCCCATTTCCTAATGGAAGCAACCACCTCAAGGTGTGCCCATTTCGTAATGGAAGCAACCACCCTCAAGGTTCTCCCATTTCCTGATGGAAGTAAACACCCTCAAGGTTCTCCCATTTCCTAATGGAAGCAATCACCCTCAAGGTTCTCCCATTTCCTGATGGAAGTAATCACCCTCAAGGTTCTCCCATTTCCTAATGGAAGCAATCACCCTCCAGCTGTGCCCACTTCCTGAAGGAAGGAAACACCCTCCAGCTGTGCCCACACTGGTGAGGTTGCCCACTTGAAGCAGTCAGAGATGTTCTCTGCCAGCTAAGGAGGGATAGGCAAGAAAAAGCACCCAGCCTATCCCTCCCCTCCCTGAGGAAGGAGGTTCTCCTTATTGCTGGTTGGCATCTCCTGGGGTGGCAGCAATCTCGTGTGGAAGTTGCCTGAGTGGTTGCACTCTGTAATTAAAAGCTCTCCTCCCCGATGAGGCTCACTGGGGTTTTAATGAGGACTTTTACAAGCATTGGCCAGTGTGGAGAGCCTTTCTCTTACACCTCAAGTGCTCAACCTCTGCATTAATGTGCATGGTGCTCTTCAGGCTAGGGAAGAGATCTCATCAGCCATCAGGAGGAGCTAGTCCTGTATTTCTCTCCCTCCAGAGAAACAGGCATTTGGAACCAGAACTTCATGTCTTTTCTTAATTCCAGCACAGATTTTGGGCTCTGTTGAGTGTTTGGCAACCTCACTGTCTATCATTATGGAATTGTAGAATAGTTTTGCTTGGAAGAGACCTTTGAGATCATCAAGTCCAGCTGTTAACCAGCACTGCCAGGTCACCACTAAACCATGTCCCTCAGCACCACATCTCCATGGCTTTGAAACCCCTCCAGGGATGGGGACTCCAAGGAGCTTTGCCACAGAGTCACAGGAGGTGTCACTTGGGCATGCTGTGCTCATGGTCTGGATCTCACACCAAGTTTAAGTTGGTTCCCTATGCAGGAGAGATGTTCTTATGATGCCATGGGCCTCTGTCAGAAGAGAAATGCTCGTGGAGTTTGTGGAGAAGTGAACAGCTTGTGGAGTTTAGTTGAGTTGGAAAGTGCTTGGGGTTTGGTTTTCTGTCCCTGCACTCATGTAGGTGGTGTAAATCATCACCCAGCCACAGCTAGGGTAGGTAGAGCTGCTTACACCTTTTCTGACAAGACCAGTTCTCATCAGAGAACATCATTTCCAGCAAGATCAAGGCATTCAGTTCCCAAACATCTTCATTCTGATGGATGGAGCCTCACCAAAGTCTCCACAGGTGGTGGTAGGTTGTGTCAGAGCAGGGCCTGTGGCCTGGGGACAGCAGAGATGCTGCCGGAGACCAGGCAGAGCCACAAGGTCAGCTGCTGGTGGTGAGAACTAGCAGCTCTTTTATGGAGGCAGTGTGGAATAAAATGCAAGCCTAAAATGTCCCCTGCCTGGTTGGTGGCTTTGGGAACCTTCTCTGAGAGAAATCCTTATGCAGAAATGAAGAGCCAGAAAGCTCTTCAGGTTATCTCTGCTCCTTGTGATGGACAGCTATTGGGGTTATCTGCTGTGGGATGAAAAATCAGCAAAAGAATCGTGCAATCATTTAGGTTGGAAAAGACCTCTAAGATTATCAAAAGGGGCCAGGGATATTGTGGGTATCATGACATCTCCAGCCAGGACATGAGATGCTCTCATTTGTCATCCCCACTGGAAAAACAATCTTGGAGATGCTCTCCAGCAAGGTCTATACTCAAGGAACTCCATCTCTGTTGCTTGCTGGAGAGGACCTGTAATTTCTGAGCCTGGCTTCCTGCCTCTAACCAATACAATCTTGCCTAATCCCCATGTTTTTCCATCAAAGGAGAACTGGGTGCAGACTCTAAAGAGCCTTGTCCTGACTGCCATGTGCTTTGGTGCCTCAGGCAGTTGCCTGCAGACTCCAGCTGGTTTTATCACCTAAGTGGGTTTGATTGCTCCTTCCTTTCTGCCTGCACCAGAGCCCTTGGCACCCTCGTGGGCTTTAATGGCCTCTGTGTCTTCTAGCTACCAATTAAACCCATGGTCAGCGATTAACAGCTTCCAGCATGGCACTGACAGGGAGCAGAGGTCTCCAGGAGAGGATCTAGTGGGAAAAGGGACCTGCCTTTCTGCAGAATGATGTAGCACAAGGGCCCTTCCTGGGTGGGTAGCTGCATTGGCTGGACGTGGCTCTGTTTCCAGGTGACCACTGCCACTTCCTTCTCACCCTTCTTTGGTGCTTTGCTCATCCTGGTTGTTCTTCCTTTCCCAGGAGGAATCAGGGTGACTAGATGCTGAAATGCAGAGGGTGAGAAGAAAGGAGGTAAAGAGGTCACCAAGAAGAGCCCAGTAGAGGGTGTAATGAAACACCCTGACAAAAGCTGTCAGGAGAGAGTTAACCAGTCCAGAGGTTGTCAGCTGAAGGGGAGAGAAAGTCCTGGGTCCACCACAGAGCACCCAGGAGGAACAATCCTGAATCTCCTCTGTGCAGAAAGCTTCCTGAAAACCTCCCTGGCAGCTGCTGGCTCTCCTCTGCCCATCACCTGATGCTGCAATCTCTCCGCAGGCAGCAGAGGGGAGACCATGACTCAGAGCTGTGCTGATAGAAAGCAGAAGGGGAAGAGGCTCTGGAGCTCCTGCCAGCTCTTGGCTGTGGAGAGTCAGAGCAGCAGCACGTTGGCAGGTTGTGCTGCTGGGCCTGGTGGCCTCTGGCATGTGTCAGATGCTGGAATGGACAGGAAGATGTGGACCTTGGTGTGTAAGGTCTGTCCATTGAGATTCTCCCATCTCTCAGGCCACCAGGGACAGGGTTTTCCTGGCAGCACCATGGTGCTGGTGCAGTTCTTCCCCCAAGGAGACACTCCACAGCCAGGAGTCACCTCACTGTGGCCTCTCCTCCATCCCTCCACACAAGCATTGTGTTCCACAGGTCTGGGTTAGGGAGCTTGTCCCTGCAGGAGCATCATTGTGTGGTGGCTGTGCCTGCACCTGGGCAGCAGCACACATGGGGATGGTTGCTTTCAGCATCTCCTATGACTGGATCTGACCTTTCCTCATTGCATCCAGAGCCAAAGAACCAGCTTTTGGGGGCACTTCAGCCTCTTTCAGGTAAGGCTGAGATTAGGTCAGGGTTTTTCTTTCCTTGTGACTCCTGTTGGCTCTGTCTGACCTGTGGTGCCCATGGATCCCTCCAAGAAAGGAGATCTCAGAGGGTGCTGTGTGCAGGCTCTGTTGAGAAGAGGATTGGTAGGAAAGGGATCAGGAATATTGATCCTAACCCTGGCTCCTGGAGCACCTGCACTATCCATGCTTTGGTGGAGCTGGATTTCCTGGCCAGGCTGAACACACAGTTTCTTTGAGAAGCAATTCGTTCTTGGCTATGACCAAGCACCCTCCTAACCCTCCATCAGCTCCATGGCCACCATCCTGCTCTCCAGCAGAACCTTGCCCAGTTCCCCCTGCTCTGGGCTGACAGTGCTGCTGCCTCTCACCCTCCTCACCTGCCTTTCAGCAGGGCTGAGGGGCTGCACACCCCCCTCAGATCCACCATGCCACCACCAGCCTTCATCTCCATGCTCCTTTTGTGGCGACAGGATCTGGGTTTGGTGGCAGGCAGGGAAGGGAGGGAGGGAAAGGTCATGGGCAGGTGGAAATCCAGAGGGATGGGAGAGTGGGGAGACAGGAGGACTGTCAGGCAGAGAGAGGCAGTGGGTGGGCTGGAGAGGGAACAGACAGACAGAGAGAGATGGACACTGCAAACACGGGAGGATTTGGGGGGATGGAGCCAGGCAGCTCCATCGGGGTGAAAATACATGGTGGTGGAACTTTTCCTTATTTCCCTGTTCTGGTGGGGTTTAACCCACATGTCACCTTCTGAGGGAGAGAGGAGGAGGCTTGGGAAGGCTCTTGCTCACCCCTGGGCTCAGGGCTGCTCTGCTTCCCGAATCCTCCAGGAGGAAAGGTAGCCTGGAGCAGGGGGCAGGGATTGGGCAGGGGTCGGGTTGGGATCGGGTAGGGATCGGGCACGGATCGGGCACGGATCGGGCACGGATCTGGCACGGATCGGGCAGGGGCCAAGCAAGGAGTAGAGCAGGGGCCAGGCAGGGAGCAGACAGGGATCGGGCGGGGTTTGGAAGGGATCGGGCAGGGATCAGGCAGATGCCAGGCAGATATCGCGCAGGGATCGAGCGGGGATTGGGATCAGAGACGAGTCAGGCAGGGAATGGGAAGGGATCGGGCAGGTGATCGCTGGT
>VWZO01020971.1:194321-204590 GCA_013396975.1 Bucco capensis | reverse complement strand
CAATAGGATAAAAAAAAAAAAAAAAAAAAAAAAGAAAAAAAAAAAAAAAAAAAAAAAGAGAAAAGGATAAATTAAAAAAAAAAAAGAGAGAAAAGGATTAAAAAAAAAATGGAAAGGCAAAAAAACCCCAACCAAACCCACAACCAAACTCGGGCACGTCCCCGGAGTCACGGTTTGTTCGGGGAGAAAGGAGATGCGTTTGGCTCCGTTTTGGCGTGGACTCCGCCTGGGCTCACGGTTACAAACCCTTCGCTTCGACAATCAGCTGCTTTTGGGGNTGTCTTTTTTTTTTATTACTATTATTAAATTAAAGGAGATTTCGTTTCGCTGTGTGTGTGCTGAATGGAATCTGGTGTCTGTGTACGCTGCAGCATCTCAAATAAATCATGCACGTTTTACCTCACCCTCCTGCCTCCTGGAGTTACTGCATGGCTCCAGGGACACTCCCCTACAAACTTTACCCGGAAACCTCCTTTCCCAGGGACCCGCCTTCCCGACGACCCTCTTTTCCGAGGGATCCCCTTTTCCGAGGGACCCCTTTTCCTGGGAACCGTCTTCCCCGAAGACCCCGTTTTTCCAGGGAATCCCTTTCCCATGGAACCCCTTTCCCAGGGACCCTCATTTACCCAGGGCCCTCCTTTTCCAAGGACTCCCTTTTTCTGGGGACCTCCTTTCTCCATTGACCCCCCTTTCCCAGGGACCCCCTTTTCCAGGAGCATCTCCTTCAGCCCATCCCAACTGGTTGCCTTCGGATCTCGACCCTTTCTCCTCGCCGGGAACAAAACGGAAACCCAAGGAATCCCAAGGTCCGGAGGGACCAAGCTGCCCTCCCGCCGCCCGGCCAGGAGCAGGGGCTCCCCCGGCTCCCAGCCCCACAAACAGCTCCAGCCAGGGCTGGATCTGAGGTGTCTTATCATCCCTACCCCACACTTGCGGTGTTTCTAAGCCCCCAGACTCGCTCCCGGGGTGGGTTTGCTTTGGAGCCCAGAGGATGCTCCAAAGGGATAAATTCGTTGGGGAGGGGTCAGGGGACAGAGGTTCCCAAAGCTCCTGGGAAGGGCCAGTCGAGCCCTGAGCCCCCATCCCCCCTAAAATCCCACCCTAGGAAGCCAATTCCTGCTCCTCGATCCTCCTCGGGCAGCGGCTTGTGATGCTTCAGGAAGGCATGTTGGAATTCCCGCAAAATTCCCGTAAAGGAGTTTTCCTCATCTCCCGCATCCCAATATCTTCCGCAAGGACCTGCAGCTGCTGGGCAGGGAGAGCAGAGAGAGCCCCTCGGGCTCTGCCTGGTGGGGGGGGACACACGGGAAAAAGAGGAGGAGGAGGAGGAGGTTGTTTTGGGGGGTTGTTTGTTATTTTGGTGGGTTTGAGTTGGTTTGTTTTAGTTTTGGTGTTTGTTTGAGGTTTGGGGTTTTTTACTTGTTTTTCTCGTGGGTTTTTTGGTTTGCCTGTTTGGGTTTGTTGGGGTATTTTTGGTTGTTGGTTTGGGGTTTTTTTGTTCTGTTGGGGTTTTATTTGTTTGTTTGTTATTTGTTTGGCTTTTTGCTTGTTTAGTGCATTTTTGTTTGATTTTGTTTTGTTGTTTGGGGGTTTTTTTGTTGTTTTGTTTCTGTGTCGGTTGAGGGTTTTTGTTTGTAGGTTTTTTTGGTTTGTATTTTGGTTTGTTCTGTTTTGGTTTAGTTTCGTTTGGCTTTCTTTGCTTTGGTTTTTCTTTGCTTTGGTTTCTTTCGTTTTGTTTTAGTCTTGTTTCATTTTGTTTGCTTTTAGTTTGTTTTTGTTTTCTTCGCTAACACATTCGGAAGTTAAAAAAAACACAAAACACAACAACAACGCACAAAAAACCCAAACAACTAAACACCCAAATCTGCCCCGCGGCTCCGAATCCATCAATTTTACAGGGGGGAAAAAAAAAGCCAACAAACCCTCAACCACCAAAACCCCTGAAAAGAGGAAAAACCGTGCGGCTCCCTAAAGAACTGCGGGAGGAGGGAGCGCGACAGGCTCGCTGGGACCGGTAGGTCCTTCCCGCACAGAGCTCTCCCGTTCCGGGGAGGGAGTGACCTGTCCAGGTCCCCTCAGTTCCCCCCCACCCCATCCCACCCTGCTTTTCCCAAACCCCATCCCTGCCTTTGTTCTTTCGCTCCCGATCCGTTTTTTTTTCCCCTTTCCGTGGAGCGCAAAGCGCATTTTCATAAATAGACCTTGGCCAAGTGCTGCCGATGAAATTTTCATGAGGCTGGATGCTGAGTGCTGCCCGGGGGGGCCCTGGAGAACCAGCTCCGAGCAGCATTAGCAGGCCCTCGGCCCTCCCCCGCCTCTCCCCGGCTCTCCCTCGCAGACAGAACACTCTCTTCTCCCATCCTCTCCTCTCCTGATGATGCTTCTCCACCATCCTCCCCCTACCCCAAAGACAGGAGACCCAGATCCGACCGCAGATGGAAAGAGGGGATGGGGTCAGTACCCGGTACCTGGGTTGGTTCCCCATACCAGGATCAGTGCTGGGGTCGGTACCCAATGCCTGGTGTCCCTGGATCAGTTCCCCATGTTGGGATCAGTGCCCAGGTCGCTACTCAGGACTGAAGTGGGTTCCTGGTACCAGGGTTGGCTTCTGGTGCTCAGGGCTGGGGTCAGTACCCAGACTGGGGGCTGGTACACATTGCTGGGGTCAGTGCCTGGTGCCCAGGTCTGTGTCCAGTGTCGATGTCTGTTCCTGGTACCAGGATCAGTATCCAGGGCTGGGGTCTGTGGCCAGTACCCAGGTCGGTGTCCAAAGTTAGGGTCAGTGCCCAAGGCTGGGGTCTGTGCCTGGGGTTGGGCTCTGTGCCTGGGGTTGGGATCAGTGCCCAAGGCTGGGGTCTGTGCCTGGGGTTGGGCTCTGTGCCTGGGGTTGGGATCAGTGCCCAGGGCTGGGGTTTGTGCCTGGGTTGGGGTCTGTGCCCAAGGCTGGGGTCAGTGCCCAGGGCTGGGGTCTGTGCCCAGGGCTGAGATTAATGCCTGAGGCTGGGGTCTGTGCCTGGGGCTGGGGTCTGTGCCCAGGGCTGGGGTCAGTGCCCAGGACTGGGGTCTGTGCCCAGGGCTGAGATTAATGCCTGAGGCTGGGGTCTGTTCCCGGGGCTGGGGTCACTACCTAGGGCTGGTGCCTGGCTTTGGGGCTGGTGCCCAGGCCTAGCAGCTTGCAGGTGCCTCTCTGCCTCCCTCCCTGACACGGCCACACTCCGAAGTTGGCGAAGGCGAGCGATGCAATATTTATCAGCCTCCATCATAAAAAGGCCAGGCGGAATTTCCCAAGCACAAATGCAAAGCGCTTGGCTCTGGAGCAGGAGCAGGGCCAGGCTCCTGGGGCTCCCCACAGGCTAGGAGCAGAGCCCTGGTCCCCTAACATCAGGTAAGGGGGGTGGGGGTTAGGGGGGTCTGACCAGGGACAGGAGCAAAGGATGAGGCAATTCTGGACAAGGGCCAGCGGCTCTGGTGGCTGGGAAGGGTGAGCAGCACATGAGGGAGCAGTGATGAGACCTGGAGAACTCATCACACACAGGGCAGTGGGCAGGAGAGTGATCCTGCTCCTCCTCCTCCTGATTCTGCTCCTGCTCCTCCTCCTGCTTCTGCCCCTGCTCCTAATCTTCCTCCTGTTCCTGCTTCTAATCTTGCTCCTGCTCATATTCTTACTCCTGCTCCTCCTGCTCTTACTCCTATTCCTGCTCCTACTCCTGATCCTGATCCTACTCCTACTCCTGATCCCACTCCTATTCCTCCTCCTCCTCCTGCTCTAGCAGCACCTGCTGTGCCCAGGTCAGGTGCGAAGCTCTGGGATGCCTGAGGAGGTGATCCAGGAGGAGATGGAGAGTGTTGCTGTTTGCATCCCACCCATGGCTCTCGAATAGGCACCTGCTGGGCAGAGGTCAGGGAAAAGCTGCTGGTCCTTCCCAGCAGAAGGTCTGGGAGCCAGGAGAGCCTGAGGACAGGTGCCAGCCACTGTCCTGTCCCTTGGTTTCTGTGCCAAGCTCCTGCTGCTGCTCGCTGAGGTGCCACGGTTGGGGTAAGCTTGGTGGGCAAGGGATGGTGAAGTGGCACAGGGAGGCTGGAAGAAGGAAAATACACACACCAAGGTGTCACAGGCACATGGACTCCCCTATTCTTGGAGTGCAGAGGACATCCCTGAACCACGACCTTAGAGCCAAAATAGCATTCAATGGAAGGAATTAAATCAATATTGGTCTGGACACTCAGGTCTCATCATTCTGATGTTCATTTGAGGTTTGACACATGAGCTAGCCTTCAGATTTACCCCTCCTGTTGCTTTGGCAGCAGCTCCAGCTCTGAGGGCACTGCTCACCCACCACTGCTGCTGGCCCAGAGCTCAAGGACAAGGTGGTGACTACCACAGAGGACTTGGTTCCTGATGACCTCCAAGCAGGTGGAAAGGATGGGGTGGGTCAGGCCTTCACCAGGGATTTGAGCCTTGATGGGGATCTATTTGGGGTCTTCAATGCAGGGATGCACAGGTGGGTATGGGCCATGGAGAGAAGCAGAGGAACCCACAGCAGAGCTCATCTCTTTCTGACATTACTCTCTGAAGTGGGGCAGATGAACGGTGCTCCAGGGGCATCTTATTCACCTTAAAGCCTCTAAAGATGCTGACCAACCAGCTCAGATGGAGACATCTCTAAATGGGGTCATGGCAGCGTAGCAGAGATGTGTCCTACCCCTGGTTCTGTGGAGGAAAGGAAAGCAAAGCTGCCCACCAGCAGCTGGGCTGCTGAAGCTCTCAGGCATCAGGTCTTGGAGTCCTGCCCAGTGAGCCCTGGGAGCTAGTCTGTGACCCTGTAGTGAAGATCTCTCTTGCAGTACAGTCCTGACTTCCAAGCTGGTTAACTCCATCCCACACTCTTTTAGATCTACTGCTTTCTTCCCTCTGCTATAAAAGCCAAAACCCTCCAAGAATTTGGACATCTAAGCCCTTTGAGCAGGCAGACAAATGATCCACCACAACGTGTCCATGCCACCACCCACCAAAGCCTGCAGGAAGGTGTTTAAAATGATCCATCCTCTGGTGAACCTGAGCCTGGGAACTCCAGGCATAAAGCAGAGGTGTTTTGGAGAAGCCTTGGGGGAAGCACTGTCCCTCCTCTGGGTTTCAGAGCAGAGTCATTTAGGGTGGAGTGTGGCTGTAACCCTGCACCTGGTCCCTTTCACCTCTCCTGGCTGCACAAGGACTGGCTGTGGTTCCTCAGCTGCAGGGTGACAGCAACTGGTGCCAGCACAGCTCGGGTGTCAGCCCTGGATCACAGGGCCAAGGGGATGACCTCTGCTGGGAGAACAGGCTGAGAGAGTTGGGCTTGTTCAGCCTGGAGAAGAGAAGGCTCCAGGGAGACCTTAGTGCAGCCTTTCAGGAGTTAAAAGGCCTATAAAAAAGCTGGGGAGAGACTTTGCAGCAGGACCTGTTGGGACAGGACAAGGGGTGATGGTTTGGAACTAAAAGAGGAGATTTAGACTAGAGAGAAGAAATGTTTTACCCTGAGGGTGGTGAGAGCATGTCCCAGGTTGCCCAGAGAGGTGGGAGATGTCCCATCCCTGGAACCATCCCAGCTCAGGTTGTTTGGGGCTCTGAGCAACCTGCTGTAGCTGAAGATGTCCCAGCTGAGTGCAGGGAGTTGGACTGGATGACCTTGGAAGATCCCTTCCCATCCAAACTATTCTATCACTTCATGATTCTGTGATTTTCCCCACTGAGGAAGGAAACAAGGCAAGGCTGGATGGTCTGGGGACCATCAGTGGGTCCCATCTCTCCACCTGGGGAGTTTGGAGCTCTAGTCCTCACACAGAGCCACAGGGAATCAGCAAGGTGTCCACAAACCCCCTCCCCACCACCAGCCATCTCCAGTAGCCAGCCACCTGATCCCAGAGGGATCACTCCAGGCTGACAAGGGTCTCACTGAACCCATCCTGGAAGGCAGGGGAGGGCTAGCTGAACCTCCTCTTTCAGACAGTAGCAGCACATCACAGCTCTGGGTCTGGGGGAGAGAAACTGCTCCATGTTCTCTAGAAGATTGCAGCCTTTGAGAGCTCTGCAGGTGCAGGGTGCCCCTGCTGACGGGCTCTCCTCTATTATTCCATCTGTTTTAGAGCTGAGCAGAGCAAATGCATTTTTAAAGAGGCTGATGCTTGAAGTTGGCTCAGCTCCACTGCAGGGGAAAGAGGAGTAAAGCAGTAATTAGAAGCTTCGTAGGTGCCTGAGCAAGGAGGAGAACAAGCAGGCTTGAGGGAGAAGCCAAGAAGAAGGCTGGCAATTAGCTGCCTTTGGAAAGAGTTTGGGAAGTGGGGCAGGTTGCTGGATGGGGCAGACCCCACTGCTGCCTGCAGGGTGGGGGCAGGCAGGAGGGCTAGAGAACATACAGCATGGTGAGGGTTGGAAGGGACTTCTGGGGATCACTCAGCCCAACCCCCCTGCTGCAGCAGGCTCACCCACAGCAGCTTGCCCAGCATCACCTCCAGGTGCCTTGGGAATCTCTCCAGAGGAGACTCCAGAAGCTCTCTGGGCAGCCTGGGCCAGGGCTCTGCACCCTCACAACAAACAAGTTTCTCCTCCTGTTCAGATGGAACCTGCTGGGTTCCAGTGTGTGCCCATTGCCCCTTGGCCTGGCCCTGGGCACCACTGAGCAGAGTGTGGCCCCAGCCTCTTGCCCCCTGCACCCTTGAGCTCTTGCTCAGCATGGAGCAGCTCCCCTCTGGCTCTGCTCTTCTCCAGGCTCAGCAGCCCCAGGGCTCTCAGCCTTTCCTCCTGCCAGAGATGCTCCAGTGCCCTCAGCATCTTCAGCTTCCTCCTCATTGTCCCTTTCCTCAGTTGCTCTTCACAAGTACCAAGTCTTTAATCAGCCCACAGGTTTCTTTGCTCTCTGCTGCCAAACTCTTCCCCCAACTTGGGGAAGCTGATGGGATTTTGGCTGAGCAGGAGGTGCAGGATCAGGACCCATATTACACCTTCCCATAGGAGCTCACGTCCTCTAGGTAAGGAAAGGTCCTCCCAGGATCCAAGCTCTTCCAGTGTGCCTCTTGCATGTCTTCATTAAAAGCCACAGCTCAAGGAGGGGGCTGGGAATGGCTCCACTCTGGATTTACTCCCTAGCCAAAAAAGCATGGGAATCTTCTGCTCTACAACTGTTTGTAGCCCCCAGCAGCTGCTGAGTACAGCAGGACACAGGGTCACTCCTCTGGCCATGACTAATTCATCACCCAGAGCAGCCCCTCTGCTCACCACCTTTGTGCTGCTCTCTCCTCTGCTGGAAAGGCAGGTGGGCAGACAGGGACATGTCCCCAAGGGCTGGGAACCAGCTGGAGGGGGAAAGAAGGGAGGGGTGATGGTGGTGGTGGTGGTGGTGGGGAAGCTGATGGAGATGCTGAGTTGTATTACTTGTGGCTCCTGGAGAAGCTCAGCTTGGTTGTGAGACAGGGGATGAAAAATTGTCAGTCTGTTCTGCACTCAGCAGGGACATCTGCAACTCGAGCAGGTTGCTCAGAGCCCCAAACAACCTGAGCTGGGATGGTTCCAGGGATGGGACATCTCCCTCCTCTCTGAGCAACCTGGGCCAGGCTCTCACCACCTTCTTTGTCCTGGTTTGAGTTATCACCCTAAACTGACCAACAAGCTATTCCATCCCACACACCTCATATTCAGTGTTAAACTGAGGGTCAGCTCCTGAAACTCCCACACCAAGCTTGGCCCTTGGGGTTTCTCCCATAAAGCCAAGCAAGGCAGGTGCAGGATTAAGCTGTTCAGCACCTACCTAACAGCATATACAAAAAGGGAGAGGTTTGGGTCTCCACCTTCCCTGAAGGCTGAGCCCCTGAAGCATCTAGGGTGATGGACTGGTAACTCCTGGTGAGGATCAGCAGCCCAGCTCCTCTGCTGCAGGATTCTGTCTGTTTTGCCTTTGATCTCAGTTAAAAGTTCCTGAATCCAGTTCCAGGATGCAGCCCCTGAGTCTGATTCCCATCTGCTGCTGAGTCCTCCTGCTGCAGCATCAGTGCTGATGGTGAGGTAGCTGCCAACAAGGGGGGGGTTGGGTGTAGCATTAATTTTGTATATATTACATTTTATTGTTATTATTTTCATTAGTTTAAGTTTTCATTTACAATCCCCAAGTCTCTCTCTCTGTTAATTCCCTTTTTACCTTCCTGGAGTGAGGGGAAAAAGAGGAAACAGAGAGCATCTGTCCCTGGATAGCAGTCAGCCCAGCCCTAACCTTTGACACTCATCTTAAACAATTCTCCCCTTTTATCTAGTCTCAATTTCCTCTTTCAGTTTCAAACCATCACCCCTTGTCCTGTCCCACCAGGCTATGCTAAATAAACCTGTGCCCATCATGGACCAGCATGGTGCTGCACCAGCCTGGAGGAGAGCAGAGCAGAGCCTCAGGACTTAGCATTGTGAGCCACCAACCCTTCAACCTTGGCCAAAGGCTCTTGACCTTCTGTCACCCCAGAAATCAAGCCTGCAGCCCAGTTTGGAGGTGCAGTTTTCCATTGGAAGGCTGCTGTTGAGCAGGTGCCATGCTCTGCCCCAGCAGCAGCTGCATTAAGCTCTCCTCTTGCTGGGGGGAAGTGGTTGCTTTGTGCCCTGGTGGCTGAGCATCTCCCCAGTGGGTAGCTGCCTGCCTGCTGTGAGCTACCAACAGAGCCAGCCACATGCTTCACCATGTCAACCCTAGTTCAGGGTTAATTATTCATGAGACAACTTCATAATGTGCTGTTAAATGGGCTGCAGGACCTCTGGGTTAAATTAAGGAGACCTGAATGCTCCCTCTGTAGAGCCTTGCTCTTTGGGCCTTGCTGGGAGCAGAGGGTCCATTAAAGCTTTGGCCCTGGTGGCCTCTGCCTCTGGTTGTTGAAGTCATGGGAGTGTGGAGAGCAGTTCAACAGCTCAGGGTCATTATTTCTAGAGACCTTCAGCAGCCTGGGCTAGTGGAAGCTATCCCTGCCCATGGCAGAAGGGTTGGAACTAGATGATCTTTGAGGTCCCTTCCAACCCAAACCAGCCTGTGATTCAATGACTCTATGGTTTTTTGGGGGCTTAAAAACCTGCTGCTGGGCATCTTTCCAGAGGTGGCTACAGGGAGCAGAGAGGCTAATTGACCAGGAGATGCTTTCTGCTCCTAACCTGACCTCAGCTCCAGCAGGGAGGCAGCTCACTCCTCCAAAAGCAGCACCTGGAAAGCAAGTGCAGGCACAGAGAGGAGAAGAATCCACTTTGACCAAGTGACTCTGCACTTTGCAGGGCAAGCTGCCACTCCATCCCTCCATGCCAAGCCTTGATGGCTTCCTTCTGCTTTGTAAGCCTCTTAGCTCCTGTGGGCTGGAGCCAGCTTCCCTCTGAGGGCTGGGGAGAGAGGGAGGGAGGATGGGATGTGGCCAAGCCACTCCAGATAGTTTAGCTCTGCCCAGCCTCTCCTGTTGAGGCCTCTGAATTCTGCTGGAGGCTAGCATGCTAATGGTCCTCAGAGGGCTCCAGGTGAAGGTAAGCACTGCCCAAAGCCAATGCCTCCCTGGTGTTTCCAGTCCCACTGCAAAAGCATGCTCATTGCTTCCATATTAATCTGTCCCTTCCCCTTCTCACAGAGGTGCTCCTGCTGCAGCATCTGAAATCCTGCTTTGTCCCTCTTAACCATGGACTTCAAAAGATAGGGATAATTGGGGAAGGCAAAGCAAGGCAAGAAGCATCCTCAGCCCACTTCCAAACAAGGGTCCCTGTCTTCAGCCTTGTCTGGAAGAGGGGTGAGGACCTGAGCAGTTCCCCAGCTGTGCTTCCATGATGGCCAGCCCTTTTCCCTCAAGCCCTCACCTGGGTGCAAGAGGAGCCAATGCTGGTGGCATTTTAGCAGCTCTTCCTCCAGCACAGCCCTGCCCAAGAGGGACACCTCCTCCTCTGCCCATGGCCACCTGCAGCCCTCTCCTGGCTCCTTCCTCCTGACAACAGCAGTGTGCCCTCTGGCCAAAGGCAGCAGAGAAGCTGCTCACTTTTGACCCCTTTGCAGAGCAGCAAATGGCAAGTGCTCCAGCAGCAGCAGCAGCTCCTGCCCGGTGCTCCATGGGCCTCAGCACAGCCACAGAAGCAGAGATGCTCCCACCAGCAGTGCCAGCCCCTTCTCAGCTGGGAAGGCTCTTCCCTTGCTTTTTCTCTTATGTTTTTTCCTCCAGCTTTTATTTTCCTTTTTTTCTCTCACTTTTTTTTTTTGCTTTTCCTCCTTTTTCCTCCTTTTTTTCCTCCCCCCTCAC
>VWZO01020971.1:137051-194285 GCA_013396975.1 Bucco capensis | reverse complement strand
CCCCCCCCTCCTTTGCAGCCTCTGTTCCTCATCCATTATTTAGGCTTTTCTGACTGTAACAGCAACATTCACCTTGTCTACCTTCTGTGGGGTTTAAAATATAGATAAAAGCAGAAGGTTGGACTTGAAACAGGGATTCTGGCAGTTGCTGCTGACTTTGTCTGGAAGCTACAAAATCTGGAGCTGTCTGTGCCCAGTGATGGTCTTGGTACAGCTGAGGAGGTTTTGTGGTTTAGTTTAGTTTATTCCTCTGGTTGATATTCCTGCAAACTGCTCTGCTATTTGATGTTTTCATCCAGCTTTTTAGTTTCTGAAAGTTGAGAGCTTGGCTCCAGGACAGGGGAGCTGGAACTTGTGTGCAGCTTCTGCTAGGAGGCTGCAGACCTAATCCTTCCCCAGCATGACAGCAGATAGCCCTGCTAGCCTCCTGTCCAAAAGGAGCTGGGGAAAGAATGGGTAAGGTGTCCCCATCCTGGATCCAGCAGTGTCTAACTGGCACCTCCAGGAGGAGATGCAGCAGAGCTAAGGGCTTTCCATTTCACTTGTAAGTGCCCATGTCATCTCATCATGATCCCAAGCTTGGAGGAGTGGCTGGCACACCAGGAGCTGTGCTGCCATCCAGAGTGACCTGGACAGGCTAGAGACATGGGCAGGGAGAAACTTAATGAAATTTAACAAGGGGAAGTGTAAGGTACTGCATCTGAGAAAGAACAAGCCCATGGATCAGTACAGACTGGGAACTGATGTGTTGGAGAACAGCCCTGGGGAAAAAGCTCTGGGAGTGCTGGTGGCTAGGAGGATGCCCATGAGGCAGCAATGTGCCCTTGTGGCCAAGAGGCCAATGGCATCCTAGGATGCATTAAGAGGAGCGTGGCCAGCAGAGCCAGANTGGCAGGGGGGTTGCACTAGATGATCCTTCTAGGGCCCTTCCAACCCCTGTGATTCTGTGACTCTGATCTCTGCTCTCTTGTCCTGCTGAAGTTTTTGAGGACCAAATGTTTGTGGGAAACAAATTTCAGAAGCACCATTGCCCCAGACCATCACTTTCTATTTGAAAGGGCAGCCAGGGCATCCCTCCAACAAGCTCCAATTTGGAATACTGATGATGGAACCAAACCTCTGCCAACCAGACTGAGTCCAAGTGGAGAGCAAGGAAACTGCTCCCCAACCAGGGCCATTCCTCAAGCAGAGAAAAGGAGGTGGAAGTCAGTGGGCAAGACATGATCCATGTGTTCCTCACTNTTTTTGAGGACCAAATGTTTGTGGGAAACAAATTTCAGAAGCACCATTGCCCCAGACCATCACTTTCTATTTGAAAGGGCAGCCAGGGCATCCCTCCAACAAGCTCCAATTTGGAATATTGATGATGGAACCAAACCTCTGCCAACCAGACTGAGTACAAGTGGAGAACAAGGAAACTGCTCCCCAACCAGGGCCTTTCCTCAAGCAGAGAAAAAGAGGTGGAAGTCAGTGAGCAAGACATGATCCATGTGTTCCTCACCCATGTTTGCAGCTCAAAAATATACAACAGCAGGAGCCAGCAGGTTCATCCTCCTGCCAGAGCCTAACAGCTTCAACTTGCTAGTTCATTATTACTTTATGCTCTTTAGTGATGCTTTCCTGGAAGATATCTGTCCTGCAGAAGGATCTCAGTGAAGAGGCTCCATCTTTGGATGGCTAGGAAGTGTCCTAGGGAAGAAATCACCTGATAACACAAGACATCCAGCCAGGCCAGGAGCTCTCTCAAGAGCCATGTCTCTGCAGGACCAAGTCCTGCACTCTCTATTCCCATTATTAGTTGGCTGAGGCAGGAAGGACCTCAAACTTTGTATGGATCTGCAGCTTAGGTGCAAGTTGCAGCCTGCTGTGTGCCAGGGATCATGGAGCAGAGCTAGAGGTTTGAGTGGCAGCTGTTGATGAGATGTCTCCATAGCCCATCTGGCACTCTCACTCTAGCCCAAGGGAAGATGTTTCTGTCAGGGTTAGCCTGGCTCTGGGTTCATTCCAGGCACTGTCCTTACCCAAACAGGATTTGAAAGGGAAAAGAGAAAGATCCATCAGCTTTGATGGTCACTGGGTGCTCAGCAAATGGAGGGATAACCATCAAAGGGATGGACAACCATCAAATGACCATTGGACACCATTGATCCCAGCAGGAAGCTGGACAGACTTGTTCCTTGAAGCTGGTGTCTACAATCTTTGTGTCTGCATCACATCATTCAGCACAATCCAAAAGTCAAAGTGTGCAGCAGGTGGATGATGTTTGGGGCATGGATCCATCTGAGCTGTGTGGTGACAGCAGCTCTGGGAATGGCTGATGAGACACTGTCCAGAAGCAAGTCCATCAGCAGGGAGTCATCTTTGTCCTCTCAGCTTCCTCAGCAGGGAGCATTTCCTTCACAGCACCTACAACTGCAAGGCCTCTGGCAGAGGTGTCACACTGACCATGAGTGAGAGGNTGCTGCCCCCCCCCCCCCCCCCCCCCCAAGCTAGATGGTTGTCCCCACTCTTCCCCACTGACACACCAGAATCTCTCAACATCCCACAGCTCCTGACCAGGCTGAGGATCACTGCAACTCTCCCATGCTTTGGGAGGGGAACTCAGAATTTTCCCAAGAGGACTTTCTTCTGGGTGTTTGATGTTTTGGTGACAGATATCCAACATCCCGAGCTCAGCCTCATGCATCTCCTGCTATCCTAACAGACAGCAACTTCTGGCTGTGCTCCTGCTGCTGGGGACAGAAGACATCCCAGTTTTCCCCAAGACCAGCTCTTGTGCCTGCAATAACCTCTCAGAAGCCTGGAGAGTTGTGTTTGCTTCCAGCAGGTCCTCTCCACGTTGCCTTTGGCAAGCATCGATTGTGCCCAATTGCCCGCAGCCCCCGCTGCAGCAGCTGCCAGCAGGGCTCCCTGGTGGGCCACTGCTTTTATTTGGGGAACAAAAGAAGCGTCAACATTTGTCTTCAGTGCTGTTGGAGCGAGTGGAGCCTGAGACTAGGAGATGCTGAGCTCCCTCTCCTGGCTGCCGGATCAAAAGGAATAGCTGAGAAGTCCACTAGCTCGGGATGAGATGAGGCAGCTCTGGCTGGAGGAGGAAGAGCCCTTCCAGCTCTTCTGCAGCCTTTCAGCTTTCAACGTTTGAAACGTGATGGAAAAAAAAAAAGTTCAGAGTGGAACATCTTGGCGAGAAGCATCAGTTCCCTTCCCTGAGCCTGCTTCTGCTGTTCTCTCAGCCATCACTACCAGCCAGCAGATCCCAACACAGCAAGAGTGCTCAGTGCCAGTTATCAGCAACGTGTCATATGGGGAAGGACACCCAGGTGTTGCCTTGTCCTGCTTTGTCAGGGCAGAGGACATCTCCACTTCCCTGCAGAGAAAAGCCAACATTNTGGGAGCAAGTTGGACCACAGGAGGTTTAGTATTAACCTGAGGAGAAACTTGTTTGCAGTGCAGGTGCCAGAGCACTGGCCCAGGCTGCCCAGGAGGCTGTGGAGTCTCCTTGTCTGGAGCCATTGCAGAGCTGCCTGGACACATTGCTGTGTGAGCTGGTCTAGGTGATCCTGCTGTGGCAGGGGGGTTGCACTAGATGATCCTTCTAGGGCCCTTCCAAACCCTAACATTCTATGATTCTGTGATACTGTGATACTCTGTTCCTGCCTGAAATCAGCTCCCAGTGAAGCAGGAGCAGAGCACAGATTGGGAGGAATCATCTGGTTCACCCTATCATGAGATGTAGCCAGGGAAGTTCAAGCTAACGTGTCCCCAAGTGGATCCTGAAGGGCTCATGGGTGGCTACATAATCACCCAGTCCCAGCATGGTGGTTTTGGAAAGGACCTCTGGGGATCACCCAGTCCAACCCTCCTGCTCTGCTGGTCACCTCACAGGCATCAGCATGCCCATGAATAGAGAATCCCATGAGCTTCTCCACCTTAGGTGGCCCTGTGATCATCAGCTGATGTGTACACAGCTTTGATTTCCTGGAAGCAAGTTTACTGCTTCAATTCTGTTCTCAAATGGGACCTAGAAGAATGAGGAGAGGTGTTAAAGGTGGCCAGAGGTACACAGTGGTCTCCTCTTTAGAGTAATTAAGCTGCCTTCCTTCTTCCATCAGTTCTGGTAGCCCTGTGGCATATGTTGGCCACAAATTCTCCCACTCTTCTCCTGCAACTCTTCAGTACCCTGAGCCCTTCTCTTTCCACCCCAACAACTCACCCTTACCCATCTGTTTGCCCTCTGTGACCCACCTCAGGGGCTTCTGGGCCAGGAAGGACCCAAAGAGGTGTGTGTGAGCTGGAGAATGTTTGGAGCTGGAGGATGTGCTGGACTCAGGCATGGCAGACCATGGCTCACTTTCTCCATCCTCCAGACAGCTCCAGGGCAGGCACATCAGGTGTGGATGCTGAGCACAGGAGCTACAGCACCTTCTCACTGGTGTCTTTCCTGGCCAGACCCCTGCTTGAGTGAGACTTGTTCTGACAAGATGGAAAAGGATCTTCACAGCGAGGTGAGGAGATGCACAAAGCAGGGAGAAGCTTCCTCTGTAAAAGGGAAAGGAAAGCTCAGCAGCAAGGTCACCTCCAGTGCCTCAGGCAATGCGAGGGATGACAAAAGTTAAGGCATGTAGCACAACAGCAGAAGACAAAAAGCCATCCCTGGAGGGCAGGAAGACATCGGGAAGGGAAGTGCAGAGCATGCAAGAGGTTTAATGCAGGCAAAGCCGTTTAAAGGACACACTCCTGGGTGGATACAATGGTTCCCAGGAGCCTGGAGCAGGATTCTCCAGAGCCATTTATGCCCCAGACTTAGCACTGAGTCCTTGTGATTCCTGCTGGTGAGCTGGTGGCCAAAGGACACTCAGTTGGAACACTAGTTGTTGGAACTTGGACCTTGTCTCCAAGCCTGTATCTTCTTTCCTCTCTGCCCATGTGTCCTGGTTTGGGTTAGAACAGAACTAGCTCTGGTCAGAGATTTCACTTGTCAGCTCAATCCCTTCTGAGTGAAGCACTTTGTCATGAACAGCATGTTGTCCCAGCCAGCCTCTGCTGGTTAGAGTTAGCACCAAGGGCTGAGGAGCAGCAAGGCTCTTGCTTAGACTTGCTCCTGTGCAGACCAAGGTCACTGCTGAGTCCTGTGTCCCACCTTGAGGTGCAGGAAGGAAGAGGTAACACTTGCAGGGAAGAGTGGGGAGAGGTGACCCTAAACTGACCAACAAGGGATTCCATCCCATGGACAGCATTGTCAGGATAAAGCTGAGGGGTCACAAGGGTCAAGCTCTTCTTCAGTGGCCAGTGTGCAAGGAGAATCCATTCTGGATCTGATCTATGAGATCCTGACTGCAGTTCTAGAATCCAGCTCCTGAATCCAGTTTCCCATCTGCTGAGTCCAGTCTGGGACTTCCCCAGTGCCTGCTCAGAGCATCAGTGGTGGCAGTGACATTATTGCTACCAGGGGTTGGGTTCCATGGTGGGTTTGTGTCTATTTGTATCTTTTTCACTTTATTATTATTTTCATTAAAACTGCTTTAGTTTTTTCCAACTCCTAGGTCTCTCTCTCTTATTCCCTTTCTTTTCCCTTTGGGAAGGCAAAGGGAGACTCTGCCACTCATGTAGTGACCAGCTCAGCCCTGACCTTTGACACCTCACCATCTGAATCCATTGGGGCTGGGAATTCACAGGGAACAAGGCTCACCAAGCCTTTCCCAGCACCTGAGCTGCACCAACAAGCACAGAAGAGAAACACTTTGGCTTTGTCTAGTGATTGGATTATTTCTCTTCACTGAGGTTTTGTGATTGTCCTTTTCCATGGATCCAACAGCTTCTAAGATGGAAAGGGTGCAAGAGGCCTTAAGGCCAAGAACAGCAAGGTGCAGATGGCTCTAGCATGAGAGAACAGCTGGGATGTGCACAGGTTTTCCAAGGGACATAGGGAAAATCCTGATGGAGGGTGTCTGGATCCATGCTGCAGCTTTTAGCAGAGCAGAAAATTGGAGCTTGTTGAGTGCAGAATGCCTGGCACTGGGAAGAGGTTGCAGGGTAGCACTGCAGACTGCACCAGGAGGATGCATCCACAGTAGGACTCCTGGGCACACAAGGATGCTCATCATTTGGCTGCTGGGAAATAGAGGCATCCAGGATCTGCTCCAGAGCAATGAAGGAAAGCACTCTTGGAGGTGCTGACTGAGTGCTTCACAGCTCTCAGTGCTCACAGGACAAAGAGAGGGAGGGAGGGAGGAGAAAACAAGTCTGATTTCCACAGGGTGCCAAGACATCCTGCACTGGGAAAACTTCTTTGCTGTGAGGGTGCAGAGCCCTGGCCCAGGCTGCCCAGAGAGCTTGGGGAGTCTCCTTCTCTGGAGAGATTCCCAGCCCAGCGGGGGGTGATGCTGGGCAAGCCGCTGTGGGTAAACCTGCTGGAGCAGGGAGGTTGGACTGGATGATCTCCAGAGGTCCCTTCCCACTCCCACCAGGCTGGGATTCTGTGTTCCTGGGGCTCAGCTGGCTCCAAGCTCCCTCAGCAGCACTGAATGAGCATCTTACTCCTGCCTTGGGTGGGTGCAGCATGTTAGCAGAAAAGGCTCTGCAAAGAAGAGTAGTTTTGTGTCCCTCCTGGAAACCCCAAAACAGAGGATCTCACCTCACAACCACCTGAGGACAATGGTCAAGGGAATATTTGTGCAAGGGAGCTGGACTCTGGACACTGGAGTCTTCCTATCCCCTCTTATCATCCACATTCTTTTGAAATCCCTCTCCTGGGACCCTTGAAGATCCAGTGCAGAGGAAAGGTGTCTCTCAGCTCCAAGAGTTAAGAGATGGTGTGTGGGCAGCCTGGAAGCTGGTACCACAGCAGCCTCTCTCAGCTTCCAGGGAGCTGCATTTCCCTTTCCTATCATGTTGCATTTAAAAGCTTTTAGGAGACCATTCCATCCTATCTGCTGGCAGACCCAGAGCTGGGCTGATCTTTGCCTTCTTAAATCATTCCAAAAGAGAGAGTGACATGGTTTTAAAAGCCTTTCCTCTCCCTGAGCTGCAGGAGAACCTCAGCAAAGCTCCCTGGGCCTAAGAGTTTCTGTGGATCCATTACCAGCCAGGGAAGAGCTGGGCACTGCCTGACCATGACCATGCATTGGGATGAGGAAGGGTTTTCCTCTCACATCCTTTCTGAACACCCAAGAGGACTCTGTGTGGAATCCAAATCTTTATTTCTTGTTTGTCATTTAACATAGCAGATCTCTGAGCTCAAGGTAGATCATTAGGTTTGCTAAAGCTGCTTCAGGCCACAAATGGACAACTCAGCTGCAAAACTCCCCTTCAGAGAGTGAAGGGACCAAAATCCCTGGTTCTTCAGGTAGGGCTTTGGCTGTGATGTCCTTTCTGCTGCCAGGCTCACATAGGCTTTGAGTTCAAGACCAGGTGAGTGAGGGATAGAATATCTCTGCTGTGAGGCCAGGCTGGGAGAGTTGGGGTTGTTCAGCCTGGAGAGAAGAAGGCTCCAGAGAGAACTTCTTGCAGCCATTCAGGATTTAAAGGGGTCTAGAAGAAAGATGAGGAGAGACTTTTGAGCAGGACCTGTTGTGAAGGATGATGTTTTGAAACTAATAGAGGGAGATTGAGGCTAGATGTAAGGAGGCAATGTTACACTGATGGTAGTGAGACCTTGTCCCAGGTTGCTCAGGTCAGACTGNGATTCTAGGATTCTATGCCACTAGACATAAGGACCTCCTTCCCACTTGAGCCCATCTCAGAGTTGCTGGAAGTTCTGCGGGGCTGTGCCAGGGATCCTCCTTCCCTCTTTCCGTCCGTCCCTCCCCCTCAGCAGCTCATTTATGTGCAGGAGCAGCCGTGGCCCTATCGATCTCAGCTCTCCTCTGGCCGCGCTCGCTCTCTGAATTATGCAGCGGCGCAGTCCTCCCTCCTCGCGCGCGCCGGCACGATCAATGGAGCCCTGCCAGAGTTTAGGCAGGAATCCCCAGTAGGGGCCAGGAGGGAGGAAGGAAGGAGAAGGGGAGATAATGAAGACAGAGGTCGATCAACCCAATCGTGGCGTGGAGGAGAGGAGAGAAGAAGGAAGAAGAGAGGGAAGAGGCTGGAATCAGCAGCCTGTTTTTCCTCACGCTGCGCTCGCGTTCCTCGCCCCCCTCCAGCTTCCCCCCATCAGCAACCTCTCACTTCAGAAGCAAACACACCCAAAATAATGAAAAACTAATTAAAAAAAAATTAGATTTCCCCCAAAACTCAAATAACATGGCTCTTGAGAACATGGGAAGAGCCAACAGTGCCCTGGTCATAGAACAGTTAAGATCGTTTCAGCCCCAAGACCTCTCTCTCATCATTCAGTGAAGATAAGGAGAGGGAAGGGAGAAGATTCCTTCTCCTTCTTCCTCTCCCCTTTTCACAGCAGGCATTATGAAGGCTGGTGAGATCTTGGCTGAGCTGAGATGAAAGGCAAGTGCAAACAGGGCTATTAGGAGCTCTGTTGTTGCAATTATTTTGCCAATAGTAATGATTCTGAGATGGGATGGAGGATCTTTGATGCTCTGCTGGTGAGGTGGAGGGTGGACAGAGTTACTGTCCACTGCCTGCAAGTCTAGAAGGAGGTGAAACCTTGCACGTGTCACCACAATTAGCTTAACTTGGTTTAAAGAGGGATACAGGAAAGTGCCTGACTGAGGGACAAGGACCACAGAGGCCATCTGCACACATTGGGACATCACATGGCAAGAGAAATCCTTAAGCATATCCCTCCCTGGAAGGCTTAACCAGATTTTCATGCCTATCAAAGGTTTCTGTGCTAAGTCTTCACAAGCAGGAAAAGAATTTCACAAGGTCTTTGGAAGTCCTGCTCCATCCATGTCATCTCTTACTCCACTGTGCCTTGCCTGGCAGCCAGCAGGTACCTCCCAGGAGCAGCCAGTCCTGGGCTTATGCTGTGCCCACCACATTTCCCTAGGGCTTGGAAGACCAAACCTCTGGGTTCTCCAGGCTTTGGAAATCAAACCTCCCCAAAGTCCTGCTAGGTGACCTGTGAGAGAGCTTACCTGTCTCAGGGCTGCCTTATTTCCAGAAGGACAGGCTGGTTCTGGTCCAAAGAGCACAACTCAGGTCAAGTCCAGTTCCTAAAGAAACCATTCCTTAGACCTGGAAACTGAGAGCTACCAGTCCTGAAGTCCAAAAGACCTGAAGCTCTCAGTTCATCACCTGTTGTAAAACCATGGGAAAGCTTTGGAGAACCAACATGTGGGCTGTGGGACAAACATTTCTGCAGCTCTGCTCCTGAGTGTTCTGTCCCATTGGGAGCAGCATTCCAGGCTGAATCCCTAAGTGCAGAACACAGCAGGTGATGGGAGCATGGGAAGTCTGAATTGTTGACCATTAGGTCTGTCTCACAGACCTAATGCCAGAAGACAACTGGATTTGCCACACTCCAGTGCCTTTCTTTCCCCCAAATAATTTCAGCCAAAGAGAATCTCTGGATTTGGTGACAGAAATGCTAGGAGAAGACCTTCTGCAACTTTTAGAAGAAACATTGCTAGGGATGATCCCTCCCTCCCTTGTCATCCTTGCTGGACATAGCAACCAGGACTTCTATTGCCCATCCCATCCAGGCTTTCACACAAGGCAGGAGCTCATTTAGTTAAAGATCTTGGAGGTCTCTTCCAACCAAAACAGCTCTATGGTCCTATGACTGAACACATCCCTTTCACCACTGAGGCACAGGAACATCTCCTTGGATATCTTGTGTCTCATTCATTGGGCTGCTGCTTTCCCTGCTGCTCATGACCTTTGCTGTTGAAGATGGTTGTGTCTATGTTCCTGCATAGCTTCAAGAAGGCTTTCCAACCCAACCTTCCCTCTCAGCTTATTGCCCATCCCCTCCAACCCACCCTGAGAGCAGTTAATAGTTGGATTATGGATGCCTAAGGAAGGTCCTCAAAGAACACTGACAGAAGGAGCTCTTTCCTCACCTCCTCCCAGAAGTTTTTCCACATTTTCTGCTAGTAAGGGCAGGGGGAGAGGGAGAGAGAGACAGGGAGAGAAGAGGAGAAAAACTGCTCTAAATTATTCATGGACAATATCATTATGTGTCATAACAGTGTGTCTGTGATGGGAAGGAGTGAGTGTGGCAGGGGCTGGGGTGGCACAGTCCAGGCTGCACAATAGCCAGAGCTGATTAAATATTGATGTGCACTAATTGGCTACAGGGTTTCAGGACAGCTTGGGCTTTGTTGGGATCATTTGTATTCTTGCTTTGGAAATGGACCTCCTCCTCCTCCTCCTTCTCCTCCTCCCCCCTCCCAGAAATCCAACATCTTCATGTGGAGGTCTTCCTCCTCCTCCTCCTCCTCCTCTTCCCACCCACCTTCCCTCTTCTCCCTCCCCTGCCTCCAGTCCTCCTGATCCCCTTGTGTGTGTACAAATTAACATGATCCTAACCTCTCCTGATTTTCCACCCTGCTGACATGTTGCCAACACCTCTCTGCAGTGAGGGGCTGAGCTTCCAGGAGAGCTTTTTGGTGCAGAAAAACAGGCCTGGTCCTCACAGGCTCTCCTCTCTTGGCATCTCTGCCTGGCCTCTTCTCTTAGCCCTTTTTTCCTCCTTTTACCCCCAGGGAAGGTGAAAAGTCCTTCTCAGGTTTTTTTTTTCTCTCTTTTTCCATCTGAAATGCTCCAGATCTCAAGGTGGAACTTGTACCCATGGACCTGAGAGCAAGTCTGGGCTGCTCTGCCCACATCTCCAGCAGATCCATCAACCTGTGCTTCCACAGCAGGCTCCCTTTGCCTCTTTTCTTGTATCTAGTGAGGTTGCCATCCCCTCACTCCTCTACCCATGGGCTGTTCCAAGACCTCTTCCCACCACACATCAGCTTTTCAGCCATGATAATCCTCCCTTCAGGATGCCCCACTCAGGGTCATGATCCACCTGAGATCCTTTCACCCTCTGATACCTCAATAAGAGACAGCTTGATTTGTCTGGAGCCAGTTGCTGCTCCCAGCAGAAGAGTCTCAGAGCAAGGGATGCCTCATGCTTTTACTTTTATCCAGGTTTTTGGCACATTATTGGTGCTGTTTGCAGAGGAGAACATCCAGGTGAACATTCTCAGCTAGCTAAAGACCTAGCTAGAGCCAATGACTTTTTGTTTAGTCCTCTAAGCTCCTGGGTTAAAATGCTTAAAATGCTAAAGGAAGAAAGACATGGAAGATCCACACTCAGCTGAATGGGGAAAGATCTTCATGAAAGCTATTTCCCAAGCTGCTCCAAGGGATGAAGGCAGGAATGCCCAGAGGGATCTGGTGAATCCAGCTAGCACAGCAAGGACAAGACACACGATAACAAGAGGATGGCATAGCAACCTCAGTTGATTTGTAGGACCAGGTCTTGGAATCCCACATTCATTTTCAACTCAGCCTGGAAGGGATGGAGACACAGCTCACCTGGAAGGGATGGAGACACAGCTCACCTGCTAAGGATGGAGGCACAGCTCCACCTGGAAGGGATGGAGGCACAGCTCACCTGCTAGGGATGGAGGCACAGCTCACCTGCTAAGGATGGAGGCACAGCTCTACCTGGAAGGGATGGAGGCACAGCTCACCTGCTAAGGATGGAGGCACAGCTCCACCTGGAAGGGATGGAGGCACAGCTCACCTGCTAAGGATGGAGGCACAGCTCCACCTGGAAGGGATGGAGGCACAGCTCACCTGCTGGGGATGGAGGCACAGCTCAATGCTTCCTGGTCCCAACACAAGCAGCTATTCTCATGTCCAGTCAATGACTCTGATGGTTAGCATGGAAAAAGAGAAGTCAGATGCTGTCCCCATGAGGGACTTGACCGGCCTGTGGCTGCCCTGGATGGTTTCTGAAGCACTCGTGCTCTCAGGATGAAGCTTGGACTGTTTGCTCTCTCTGCTTTAATGATCCTTCCCCTCCATCTCTTTGAAGCCCTTTGCATTATTCCTTGTAGGAATACAACAAAAAAGGGGATTTATTAGTTAGTTGATTTATTTAGGACTAACCTTCCCTTCCCTCCTGCCTTGAGTCGTGCCCACTTCAAACAGGGCCAGGAGCAAGAATCTCTGGTGGGTCCCATGGTGTGGAGGGGATGGAGAAAACTCCTGATTGATTACCAGCAAGGAGCTAAGTGAGATGAAAAGTGGAGTGGTGGGATTCATTCTGAAGGGGAACGGAGCTATCTCAGAGACTAAAACGGCATCAATTTTTCATTAAACAGAATCTTTTCAATAGACAAAATGAGCTCCTCTGTCCTCCCTCAGCCACTTGTGGTTGCTCTTTCTTTCTCCCCTTTTCTGCTTGCCAGTGGTGCTTTCCCCATAAGGAGGTTCTGCTTTTCCTCTGTCTTCCGTCGTGCTGAGTTTGGGAGGAGGTGCAGGGTTCCCTGGACTTAGCAGGACTCCAGAGGTGTGAACATGCCACCAGATTTGGTCAGAAGAAGAGGAGAGGGAGGAAGAGGCTGGGGCTGTGGTTAGGTAGGGGAGACATGGGTTGTGACGTTGGCATGGGACGGGGAACCACAGAACTGATATGGTTGGGAAAGACCTTGGAGATCATCAAGTCTTCCAACTGTTAAGCCAACACTCTCATGCTCACCACCAGACCTTGGCCTCAAGCACCACATCCACATGTCTTTGGAACACTTCCAGGAAGGGGAATTCCACCACCTCCCTGAGCAGCCTGGGCCAATGGTTGAGAACCCTCCTGGGGAAGAAATTCTTCCTAATGTCTGAACCTCCCTTGAAAGGAGCAGTTGGGGCAAGCTATCAAGAGGGGAGAGGAGCAGGGAACATCTCCTCCATTAGGAACCATTTGGAGCCTTGCTGCTAAGTCCTGTTGAAGAGACATTGGGGGGGGGGGCTGTGGTGGGGCAGGCAGAGTAGCCCAATTAATTTCCAGACAAGCCAAGCTAAGACTGAGATCAGAGCAGCTTTGGGCTTAGCTGGCATCACTGGAGATTCTTTAAAAGTCACTTTCCATGTAGTATAAAATATAGATATAGTGCAGCTCCCTCACCTCACCTTGCCACCACGTCACAACCTCTGTGGCAGCTCCTGCTTCCCCTCCCAAGCTCTGCCTCCCTTCCCAGTGGCATTCCTTTACCTGCAGTTTCAGAAGCAGGTCCCATAGAATCATCATTTCTGTGTTGAGGGCTCCAGAACTGGAAACCTCACTAAGACTCCAGAACACACCAGGGAACATCCCTACCCCTGACAACAATGCATGTTCAGACTCCATTTACCAGAGGGGATTATATATTTCTTCCCCTCCTTGCTCCCATCTCTTAATCCTCCTGGAGCAAGCGAACACAAAAAAATGCCACACACCAAAAAAAAACCCAACCAGAAAGGAGAAAGCAGATTTCCTTCCACCCTCCTGTGCCAGCTCGGTGATGGATCCTCATTCCCATAATCATCTTGACAGGGTGTGCAGTGGTTGAAGGGTTTTTGTGGGGGGGGAAGGAAGGGAGGGAGGAGAGCGAGAAGGGGAGGAGGAGCTCGCGGAGCCCGCTCGGGGTGGCTCTGGTGGCCCAGTGCTCCCAGGCTGCTGATTAGAGATGACAAGCACACCTGCCGTCTCGCCGGGCTCCCTGCAATTAAAGCCTCTCGGAGCTCCCAGGAAGTTGCCTGTCGCCCAGCTCCTCCTTAGCATATTTCCCGTGTCATTAGCGGAGAGGCACAGGCAAAGCAGAGAGAGCCGAGAGCTCCGACCTGACCCGTGCTCCCTTCCCGCTCGGGGACCGGGATGCAAAGTGACTTTTAAAGAGGAGTCTTGGGGGTTTGGGTTTTTCCACACACACCACCCCCTTCTCTTTTTTCTTTCTTTTCTTTTTTTTCTCTCTTTTTTGTTAATTTCCAAGGCTTTCTCACTGCTCTCCTCCCTCCTGCACTTGGAAATGTTCCATCTTGTGCGGGGTGGGCAGGGAGAAGGGAGCCAGAATTCATTACGGAGAGAAAAGGACTTTGCTAAAAGTGGGAAGCATCTGGGAGGAATAGCCAGTCCTGGATTCCAGGCTGTATTCTCCCTCTGCTCCTTGCTTTCCACCTTCTGGGTGGGATTTTTGGGGTTGTCCCCTGTGGACTCCATGATCTGTGTGGGAGCCAACTCAGGACATTCTAGGTTTCCTCCTCCTTATTTTTGCATCCTCCTCTTCTCCATCACCTCCTTGTCTGTCTTTCCTCTCCCATGTTCTGCTCTTGGTGGTCTCCACCTCAGATGGCCCTTGGCTGGCTGGTTGTGGCCACTAGGATTTCTGGGGAGATGGTCACTGCCTGGTGCCCAGCATGGAGATTTGGGGGTGGCAGCTTGTCCTTGCAGCACTATGTGAGGCCAGTGACATGGACATCTACCCCAGGCATCTGTCCATCCACTCCTCCTCTAAGGGCAGCCCACCCTTGCAGCTCCTCTCCAAGAAAGGAGATGTCTCCAGGGTCAGACCTCCTTCCTCTCTGACATGGGCAACCAGCAGGACTTTCCCTGACTGTCCCATGGCTGTGCAGGTCTGAAGGAGGTTTGTGACCTTGTTATGCCTCTGGGCCCTGCTTCCACATGACATGGGAGGTCCCCAGAAGGTGTTTGCCATCTGTCCTCACTGTTCATAAGGCTTCTGGAGGAGGGAGGCTGTGCCCCTTGAACTTCCTCAGCCTTCACCACAAGTGAAGTCCTAAACCCATCTCCATTCTTACTCCTTGCACTTCCCGAGCTTGCTCCAGAGACAGAAGTTCCTCACTGGCCTTTAGACATGTCATTTTCTGCCGTGCTGAGGTGGAGGTGCTTTCCCTTCCCTGCACAAGCCATCCCCACTCTCTCCCTTTTGGCCTCACTGATGCCTTTCCTTCACTCCCCACCTCCAGCAGCAGTGACTGGAGCATCCTCACTTCTGTAGGCACCTGGACCTTCTCTTGGCCCAAGAAAGACCCTGATCCACCATGACCTTGCCATGCTTACACTAACCCTTTGACCACTGCAGGATGAGGCTGTGCAGGAGCAGCACCAGAGCCACGACAACCCTGACAACCACCAGCAATGTCACCTCCTGGCACCACTGCATGCTGAAAGCTTCCACCACAAAGGTCCCTCAGGAACATCCCTCAGGACCCTGTGGGAAGGGGTGTAGGGATGGAAGCTCATCCAGCAAAGCCTGATGGTGTGCAGCCAAGGCAAGGGGTGATGCTTAGAGCTGCTGCCATGCCTGCAGAGCACAAGGCTGGGGCAGCAGCTGTAGTTGTCCTTTGCCTGCTGCTGTGAGCAGGTGGTGGAAGGGGACAGAAAGCTGAATGGGAGCTGGAGGTGGAGCGTGAGATGAGCAGAGAGGAAAGAAGAGGGAGGAAGGCAGAGATGAAAGGGGAGGGAAGAGGAGCCTGAGCTCTGAGGCCACACCATCACTCCAGGTCCTCCCAGGAGACAAGGCTCCAGCCTGTGGAGGAGGCCAGGAGTGCTGAAATCAATGTGTTTACAGATGGTGACACCAGAGTGACACACAGTGGAGAAGCCTCATGAAAAAATAAAGAGGTAATAATCACAGGGCGATGGGCACAGCTCTGCTTCTCATTACTGCAGGGGGGGATGAAACCAGCCCATCAGGGTCCAATGCTTCAGGAGATTAACCATTCCCTCCCTGGGTGGGATTCCACCCAAGGGGTGCTTGCTCCCAGGGGAGTCCTCAGCTCCTGCCTCCTCCATCACTTCATAGAATCATTATGCTTGGAAAAGACCTTTGAGGTCATCAAGTCCAGCTGTTAAGCCAACACTGCCATGCTCACCACTAACCCATGGCCCAAGCACCACATCTTCACAGTTTCTGAACACTTCAGAGATGGTGACTCCACCACCTCCCTGGGCAGCCTGGGCCAATGCCTGACATCCCTCTGGGTGAGAGAATTCTTCCTAATAGCCAATCTGAACATCCTCTGGAGCAACTTGAGGCCTTTTCATCTCATCCTGTTGCTTGTTCCTTGGGAGAAAAGGCCAACCCCCACCTGACTCCAATCTCCTTGCAGGGAGTTGGAAAGAGTGAGAAGGTCTCCCCTGAGCCTCCTCTTCTCCAGCCTAACCAACCCCAGTTCCCTCAGCTGCTCCTCACAACACTTGTGCTCTAGACCCTTCAGCAGCTTCCTTGCCCTTCTCTGGACACACTCAATGTTCTTTTTGGAGTGAGGAGCCCAAAGCTGAGCCCAGGCTTGGAGCTGTGCCCTCCCCAGTGCCATAGCCAGGCCTTGGAGACCTCCTCTCACATGGCTCAGGGCAAGAGCAGCCCCTCTGAGCCAGCTCCTCAGCTCCTCTCCCCTGCCCTCCTTCCCCACCTGTCCCCAAGGTCTCAGAGGTCCTCTGGCCAGGTAAAGCAGGAGCTCAAGCTTGCAGATGTGTCCTTTGGTACACTCCTTTGCAGACAAGTCAAGGAGAAATATTTAATGAGCAAACTACGAGGAACTCCTCATGGCTGAGTCAGCACAAGCAGGGACTCCTCTGTGAGACCCTGGGGGAAGCTGGGGAGGGTTGGTGGCTTACACAGGGCTCTGGGAGACCTCCAGCAGCACTACCAACAGGCTCTCTCCATAAAGGACTAGTCAATCCAGGCCACCTCTTCTCCCTCAGAGGTGCCAGACCACAGACAACCCTGAGGCCAGGGAGAGAAGCAGGAGGGTTGACCACCCCAGACCTAAGGCTGTGGAGTGATCAGCCATAGATTGACCTGTTGGCATGTGATGCCTTTGGTCATGGGGACTCAGAGCCTCTGGGCGACTTGTTGCTTGTTTGAAGCTTGGGTGGAAGGAGCTGGTCCAACCACAGTCCTCACTTATTCCATCACATCCCTGATGGGGAAATGACAGCAACTAAGTAGTCCTGTGCTCTTCTGAAATGGCTTACAGACTATTGCCCTCTTCTGATCTCCTTGCCTGAGGTTCCCTCAGAGGATCCTCTGACTGCAGCCCCACACTTAGAGGTGGTAGAGGAGCCCAGAAGACAACAGAGGGGCCCATGAGCCACTGGAAAGCAACTGCAATCCAATCACAGCCTGCCCTGGAGCATCTCTGTCAGCTCCTTGTGGGAAGGATTCTGTTAATGCAGGAGGATTACATCTACAGCTTCTCCTCCCTGGCACCACTTTGTTTGAGAGATGTTGGACAAGCAAATCAATCAGTCTCAATCCAATCCTGAGGAGCAGATAAATGCTTCTTACAGGGAGGGAAACTGAGGCACTTGGGGATTTAAGTGGCTTCAAAGGAAAGAAAAGAGGAAAATAAGAAGATAATCACAGAGCAAGTCAACTGCAGAGAGAAGGATTTGAAAGCAAACCTCGTGGGTGCCAGCTGTGGGATCTGAGGACTTCCCTCTGCTGGATGAGGACTTCCCTCTGCTGGATGAGGCTCCTGGATTCTGCCCCAGCTGTGGAGCTCCACCATGGGCTGAGCACAGGCTCCAGCATCCCTCTGTGAGATGGGTTGAGTCCTCCTGGGGAAAGGACGCAAGGAGAGAGAGCCAGGAGAGCTCAACTCCAGATCTGCCCTGGCAAGGGGAAGGGAGGGGGGAAGAAGACAAGGTTTTGTTGAGACAGTGGCTGGACTCCCAGGACCCAGAGCTCATCCATATTTCAAATAGCAGTTAGACAAACAAAACAAGAACCAGAGAGGCAAGCAAGGAGCCCGTTTGTCATATCAAAAGGGGTTTCAGTGGTACCTTCCTTGCCCTCCTGTCCCCTTGAAGTTTGTAGCTGGAGGGTGGGGGGTGGGTGGAGAAGGGACAGCATCCTCTCCATCCAAATGGCTCCTTGCCATAGCTGGAGATGGTCTGTGTGTAATTAACCTCCAAGGCAATCCCCCAGTGGTGGCTGCCAGGCAGATCAAAGAGCTCACACATCTTTGTCTGAAACCAGCAGCCAAGGGGAGCTGGGAGGAAAGCAGAGCAGGGGTGGGAGAGCGCGCGTGTGTGCTCCTAATTGATAAGAAGGGAAGAGCAGCTTCCTCCCAGAGATCTCAAGCCCCATCAAAATGCAGAAGGAGAAGAAGAAGAAGAAAAAAGCTTTCCTTTCCCTTCCAGGAGCACTCCAAGATCCAGCTGCTTTCAAGAGAAGAGGTGGTCAGTGCTAGTGGGGAGGGGCAGGTGGGTCCTCAGCCAGGGCTGGAAGGAGAGAGAGTGTTGTCAGCATGGTGGTTCCAGCTTTGCCCAGGGGGAGAGGCTGTCTGAGCTTTGCTGTGGGGATCCTTTGCATCACAGAATCCCAGAATGTTAGGGTTTGGAAGGGCCCTAGAAAGATCATCTAGTGCAACCNCGCTCCTCTTAATGCATCCCAGGACCTGCTCAAAGGTCCTTACTTATCTGCATGGTAAGGATCTGCTCAAAGGATGGGGTCAGCCATCTGCCTCATCTTCTCTTGCAGCACCAGTAAAAAGAAGAGTGAGAACCAGCAGAGCCTACTCCTAACCTCCATGTTCTGGCACTGGACTTGGTCAATTTGGTCACTGTTTTGGGGAGAGTGACCCAGGCAATGGTCACCAATGAACTCCTGGCTGCAGCTCAGACTGCTGGCCTTGACAGAAGGACCCACCAGGCTGCATGCTTCTCTCCTTCCCTCCAGCCCCAGCAGGGAGTGCAATTCAAGCAGGACATGAAGAAGGCAGCACCCAGAGCCCCATCTCAGCACCAGCAAGTGCATGTGGTGAAACCCAAACACGGAGCCATCTCCAGAAGAGATGAAGATGGTGAAGCAAAGCCAGATGTATGTGAGGGTGTTTGCACCCACCTGGTAGATCAGAGCTGACATCCATCCTTACTTCTCATGCTGTGGATGCTGCAAGGTCAAGGTGAGTCTGAGCAGGTCCATGAGCTCAGAGATGTTACCTGTGGTAGTGTCATGAGAAACCAACTCTGTCTGGGTGAGAAAAGAGAAGTGCAGCCAGGTTCCAGCAGCAGTCTCAGTGATGCTGTGTCTTCTGCTGGTGTGTCTGGAGTGTGCAGAGCAGGAGAGAGCTGGCTGTCATGGGCAGTGCTGGTGGGGTGGTGTAGTCCTTCCACTGGGGAGGAAGGAATCACTATCAAAATCAATAGCTCCTCTTCTCTGGGAGGAGAATTACCTAAGAGAGGAGAAGTGGTTCTCTTGCAGCTTGGTTGACCTTGGTAATCCATTATTAATAGTTGAGTTCCAGGCTTGGCACTCTCCAAGGTCACGTTGGTGCAAGAGAACATCGATTGCTTCCAAACACTTCACCCTGCAGCACCTCTGCCACGGCCAAGGGAGTTAATATGACAACTCTTGTTAGCCTTGGCCTCTGCTTTCTCTCTCTCAAGGTCTCCAGGAAGCCTTCTTCAACATGCCCTGATAAAAATCTTGATTCAAGGACAAATAGCCAGATACATCCCAACCCTGTGGGGCTGCATTCCATCCCTGGCAAGGAGGAGAACCTGCTGAGCAGAACTTTCTCTTCCTTGCCATTCTGAGGTGTTGCTCACTCAACAGCCTCAAAAGGGATTGATGGCATTGGAGACACCAAACTTGAATGAAAAGACTACGGATGGAATCAGAAGGAAGGATGCTGAATTGGGGTGAGGTCCTGGCTCAGTTCAGGAACTGTGCTTCTGTTTAGATCCAAACTCAACAGGCTTGACATCTAGTACTCATATGGCTCTGAAGCAGATGGGTAAAGCTCATTCACAGCATTTACTCCCACAAGATTTCCACTACTTGGATTGGAGGAGAGCCACTGCTTTGATCTCTGAAGACCATCTCAAACTTGTTGTATCACAGTATGGAACAGCTCTGACCCAAAATCCCAAGCCCAGAGCCAACCTGAGCCCAATCCTATCTTCACTACTGGCCAGCCCCAAAGAGCCTGACCTCTAAGAAAACTTATCTGAAGAGGAGTTGAGAATGAGGTCATAAGACCTCAAAGAAGCTCTAAGGAACTCCTTAGGGTCAAGTCTGAAACTGCAGTGGGATACCAGAGAAGTTCCTTCACCCTGCTTTATGGCAGTAAAACTTTGCCCTAAAGTGGACACCTGAGACCCCTCTTGTCCCCACCTGAAGCTGCTGAATGGTGGAGATGCAATAAGGACTTGCACCACCACAGAGCTCCCAGCACTTGTTCTGTCTGTAGGGAAGCCTGAAACTCTCCTGGCTTGAACTGCACCTCCCTACACCTTCTCCACAAATGTTTCCATCACACCAGGAGCCATCTCCCTCCTTCCCTCAGCCAAGGAAGGCAAAGTCTGGTCAAGGCAACATCTTCTTTTGGCATCATCAAGGTGGACATGGAGTAAATGAGCCAGCACTGACTTAAACTTGGCACACAGGGTGGACAAGGTCACCTGTGGGGCATGCTGAAGGACAGGCCAGGCAGACTTTTAGCTGGATATGCTCCTGCTTCACAACAAAGGATTAAGTCTCTGGATGGAGGTCTCCATCCAGGATCATCATTGCCAGGATTTGATGGAGCTGCTGAAGTTCTCCCTCTACCAAAGTCATGGTCAAGCTCCATCTCCATCAGTGCTCCTTTCCTTCAGAAGAGCTTTTGCTCCAGGCAGTGATGGCTGGACTGTGCCTATGGAATTCATCATGGGATGGGAATACAACCTGGTGTGAGACACTGACAAAGCCCCTTTCTCCACGGAGCACAGAGATGGGAAGAAGTTCCACCAAACCCCAGGAGGAAGGGAAGCCCTGTCCCCACATTTTACCATCAGGGCTGGTCACTTCACCAACAGCTGTGCTCAGAAATATGCTGAATGCACTCAAGGTAGCATTTCAATGACTCAGGTTGGTGTCTCTGTTGCCCCTGTACCATGTCATGAGGTCACCTTCTGCACATGTTAATGACCCCTCGGGGTGAGGGAGAGCTTTCTGGGGCCTAGCCCAGGCTCCTCTGCATTCAGCCCCCGTGCATGCCCCAGCTTTTTGCCCTGCTCCCTGATTTTATTCAGAATCCAAACACTGCCACACAATGCTCCTGACCTTTGCCCTGCTGGGAACACACTTGGGATGCAGGAAGAATTCACTCTTTATTCATTCCTAATTCTCCTTGTTGCTAACCCATTATGGACAACCTCCCCCCTTGCACCATAGAAACCAAGTTATCTCTTCTCCCTAGTTCTGGGGCTTGCCACAGGAGTTCCTCTTCCTCCTTCTCCTGCTGTGGATGGGCTAGCTTTTTCCTCTCATCCCATTTTCCCATCGTTCACCTGCCCCCATTAACCCTTGCCAGGATATGGCAGCAGCTGCAGAAGGGATGACTGTGATGGGTTTCTTGCCACCCTGGTTGGAGGTGACAAGAACCTGGCAGAGGTTGCCTTGTGCTGTGTGCATGAATCATTCCCACCACTCAGCAGGTTGCTCCTTGGGAGCTGCCATGGGCATGTTCATAGGGAGCTCCTCCAGTCTGCTGGGACTCAGCTATTTGGAATGTCCCAAACAGCCCAGACCTTGGGCCATTCCACCTGCACCAAAGCAGCTGGTGAAGAGCCTCCTGCACTCCTTCACTTCTTAGCTGTCCATCACCTGCATGGGATGCCCCAAGGGAGACTCAGCTGGAGCCAAAACACTTAACCCCCTGAAAGATCAGTCCCTACTTACCCAGAGATCCAGTGAAGAATCACCTTCTTCTTCAGCTACAAGCATTTATTCATCCTTTCTTCTTCTTTTTTTTTCTTCCCCTTCCTGTTGTGTTAACAGAGCATCTAATGTGACTAAATAGGACAACCTGCTCTCCCATCCCCATGAAAAATAAATGACCTGCTTTCTCTTAACCAACTTCCCCCACCACCACTACCACTACCACCCTTCCTGGCACTTCTCCCACCAGGCAACTCTTGGTCCTGTCCTCCCTGTTTGGGCAGACCTCATGGAAGGGCCTGAGAACCTCCCCCAGGCACACCACAGGTGCTGGGAGCCATTGGCTGGAGGCAGCAAAGAGGAGTTTTGGGGGTGCCAGTAGAGGGTGGGGAGGAGAAAGGGGGTGGAGGTGTGGACGTGGGGATGGAATCCACGAGCAGAAGGCAGCCAAGTGGCAGCTCACCCTGTTAAATATTAATCCTCTCAGCTCCTGCCCTTTCGGCAGCACGTCGAGCCCCACCACTGCTGAATATTTCATCACCACCACTTGCCTCCAACCACGCTTCTCCCACAGATCTCCTTCTCCCACCCTTTCCACCCCTCTCTGCTCCACCAAGTACCAACCATGGCCATGATGTCCATCCCCTAACCCCCCACACCTTCAGCACCCCAAGTGATGGCCACCAGCCCAACCCTACTCCATCCAACAGCCACCTGCTGGCAGAGAGCGCGGCGAGGCCGTGCGGAGGAAGGAAAGAAGGAAGATCATCAACTCCACTGGGAGAAGACCATAAGTGCCCATCAACAAGTCCTGTGCTAAATAAACCATGAGGCAGGTCAGGGTAGAAATGCTGACTCTGGGCTGGGAGCTCTTTAAACCACCTCCTCTGTGTTTCCTCACCACTGGCTCGCTCCGGGTGAGCGCTTTGGGAGCACAATCAAGCGTGCGTGGCTGAGCTCTGTTGGCCATCAGCAGTCTTCACCTCAAGCTCCTAGCTGGGAGTTTCCCTCTGCTTGCTTCTAGTCACCAATGGAGAAGTTCCAACATGGTGTGCAAGGAGTTAGGTGGCTGCAACCAACCAGGGTGATGGCAGAAACTGGGAATCTTACCATCATGGAATGGTTAGAGTTGGAATGGACCTTTCGAGGTCATCTGGTCCAACCTCCCTGCAGTCAGCAGGGACATCTCCAACTAGAGCAGGTTGCTCAGAGCCACAACCAACCAGGATACCTCTGTCCTCAGTGGAGCAAAGTATTGAAGCCTGAACAGGTCAGCAGAGAGATCAGAATGACTTGCAGTTGATCACTCATGCCAGTCAAAACAGCTGATGTGAGCTCCTCACTCCCAGCCAAAGCCCTGCAGCTCCTCACTCCCCACCAAGGCCAACACCTTCCCTCTAGGCAGGACCTGGGGTGGCCCAGGAATGCAGCTCAAGGCACTGGAGTTAATATTCTCAGTGCATTGAACTCTAACAAGAGATGTTTAAATGCAGAGTCAAAGGCAATTCACCACCAATGGAGTTTGGGTTTAAAGACTTTTTTTCCTGTTTAAAAAAAAACACCAAAAATGGACTCAGACCTCTCATTCTGCTCTTTCCCCTCCTTCTCCTCCTCTATTTTTTAATACATATTATGCCTATATTATGTCTATATTATGCCTATATTGTCTATGACTAAATTATGTCTATATTATGCCTATATTATGACTATAATATGACTATATTGTCTATGACTATGCCTATATTATGCCTATATCATGCCTATATCATGCCTATATCATGCCTATATCATGCCTATATTATCTATGTCTATATTATGCCTATATTATGCCTATATTATCTATGTCTATATTATGCCTATATTATGCCTATATTATGCCTATATTATGACTATAATATGACTATATTGTCTATGACTATATTATGTCTACATTATGACTATATTGTCTATGACTAAATTATGTTTATATTATGACTATATTGTCTATGACTAAATTATGTTTATATTATGACTATATTGTCTATGACTAAATTATGTTTATATTATGACTATATTGTCTATGACTAAATTATGTTTATATTATGACTATATTGTCTATGACTAAATTATGTTTATATTATGACTATATTGTCTATGACTAAATTATGTTTATATTATGACTATATTGTCTATGACTAAATTATGTTTATATTATGACTATATTGTCTATGACTAAATTATGTTTATATTATGACTATATTGTCTATGACTAAATTATGTTTATATTATGACTATATTGTCTATGACTAAATTATGTTTATATTATGACTATATTGTCTATGACTAAATTATGTTTATATTATGACTATATTGTCTATGACTAAATTATGTTTATATTATGACTATATTGTCTATGACTAAATTATGTTTATATTATGACTATATTGTCTATGACTAAATTATGTTTATATTATGACTATATTGTCTATGACTAAATTATGTTTATATTATGACTATATTGTCTATGACTAAATTATGTCTATATTATGCCTATATTATCTATGACTATATTATGTCTATATTATGCCTATATTGTCTATGACTATATTATGTCTCTGTTATGTCTCTATTATTTCTTATTAGTGACTTCCTATTAATGACTTCATTCCTATTATTTCTATATTTTTTCATATTATTTCTTTCATATTTACATTTAAAAACATGTTCTATTTCATTTTAAATGACTTTATTCCGTTTATTACCTTTATTTTCTTTTCAAATCATTTTTATTTTTATATATAAATTCTTTTTTTACATTTTATTTTTCATTGTTTCTTTTTGCTTTTAAAATTCTTTTTATTTTCTTAATTATTTGTTCTTCTTTTTTCCTTTTCTCTTCCAGCTAGGCTAAACCACTAGGGAAGGTCGATGCCTACAAACAGATGCCACTCACCAAGGGGTTGGGAACCCTTCCCATCATTAGATGATGGTGAACTTTGAACTTGTGATTTGGAGCCTGTTTGAAGGAGGAGGAGAAGGAGGAGGAGGAGGAGGAGGTGGCAGCAGGGCTGAGGCCAGGCTGGAGGGAGCCTGAGTCCTCCTCTCTGGTGGATTGCTGACCTCCAGCACAGGAACGCTCAGGACTTCAAATCAACTCCACTCACTTTGAAGCTTCTCTCTCTTCATCTCTCTTCCTCTCTCTCTCCCTCTCTCCATCTTTTTTCCCTCTTGCATCTATGAATCATTCATGGATTTTTTTTTCCCCCCTCTCAGATGTTCCTTTAGAAAAAGAAAAAGAGGGAGAAAAGAAAAAAGAGGGAGGAGAGAAAAGAGAAGAAAAAAAGAGGGAGGAAAGAGGGGAAAAAAGAGAGAGAGAAAAAATTTAAAGGAAGGAAAAACATAAAGGGAGGAGAAATAAAAGGGATCCCTTCTCTGGCCACACTCCAGCATCTCAGTGTCCTTCTTGGAGTGAGGGACCCAAATCTGACCCCAGGATTCCAGGTGGGAACATTGAACTCCTGGAGCACACCAAGTCCTCAAAGCAAAAGGACATCCCAGAGGGATCATGCCTTAATCAGGAAAGAAGGGAAACTGAGGCAGGGAGGTGGCTGTGGGCTGCTCAACAGCACCCAGCTGGCTGGTGGGGATGGGAAGGGATTCAGCTCTGGAGCCTGGTGCTACCCTTCCCATTGCCTGGAGGTTTGGAATAAGGACTTCACTGCCTTTGGTAGGAAGTTCAAGGAGCATGCCCAGGAGTTCCTCAGCTCCTGGAAGGCCTAAGAAGATGGTTGTGAGGTTGGTGCCATGGGATGGGGATTGTCACCTGCAGGGCCCTTTAGGTGACAGTTCTTTTCCCCTCCAGTCCTCCTGGACTTGGCAGCAAGTAGCTCCTGCTGCACTTGAGCATCCAACTGACTTCAAGAATTCAGCCTCTGAGGCTCAGGAAGCTCCCTAGATATTCACTGAATGATGTGTCTGAAGGGGGAGAAGATCATCTGCTGCCACCACCACTTGCCTCTAAGAGACTGGGAGGATCCCCAAGGGCTGCTGGGTGCAATCCCAATCCCAGCCTGGAGGAAGTGGTTTGTCCCTCCTGACACATGCAATCCCTGGATGGGCTGGGAGGCCAACCTGCATCCTCCAGCTCTGAACATACCTTTGGGTCATATTCCTGGCCCCTGTCCTGGGAGAGGCCACACAGCTGCAAAGAGAGGAGACACCTCCAGCTTTCCTCTACATCCCAAAGACTCTCATTCCCAAGGAACACCTTTTGTCCAGCCCAAGCAGGCTCTCCTACCTTCCCAGTCTTGGTTCAAACCTCAAAAGCAAAGTTCCTCCAGGCCAGCAGAGGCAGGACCATCCTCAGAAGCTGTGTTAGATGAGACATGACCTATTTACTGTGTAAAAAAAAATAAATAAACAGCTTTAGTATTAATAATAAATATTTTGGGCCCATTCCAGCTGTTCTTGGGTAGCTCTGCAGGAGGCTGTGCACCATCCAGTTTGTTTCCCAGGGAGATGTTTCTCCTGATGCAATGCTTTGGATATCCTCTATGTCTCTATTCTGGATTTGATCTATTTTGGGAGGTTTCATTTGGTTGGTTTGTTGTTTTTTTTTTACATATAACTTAATACAATTCCTAAGAAGTTTAGGTCCATAAGTGTTCAGAGGAAAAACATAGGAGGTCATCACCTCCCCTTCCAGGTGTGTCTCTTCTTCCTCTCTCTGCTTTCAACCCAGAATCATTAATGTTGGAAGAGAGACCTCTAAGCTCATCAAGTCCAACCCTAGCTCTCACTAACATGCCACTGAACCATGGCCCTGAATGAAGCCCAAACAGCACCCCACACACCCCCCTGGGAGCACACAGAGGTTGAACAGCAGGCTTGGCAGGAGGCTCCTCAAGCTTTTCCAGCTCTCTGCATGGAGTCAGGAAAGACACAACCAGCACATGGCCTGAAAATTTAGACCAGGGCTGGAAAATTGGGGTTGCTTGCTTCAAGCATCCCAGAAGCAGAGAGCTGGGGTGGGGAAGCAGCAAGAGGGAAAGGCAGAGGAAGGAGGGGAGGGAAGGGCAGGATGGAGTGGTCAAGGCAACCACATCCCACCAAGATGTTAGGGCTGGAGGAAACTCTCTCCTACTTGGGCCAGACCTTTTGCTGTTGGTCTCTCCACTTCAGGCCTCAGCCCCCAGCCCTGGGGCATGCTCTGACCCTATGTGGACACAAGGAAGATTTTCCTTGAGTCTTGAGTTTTAAGGCTGCATCTATGAGCCAAACCCCTTCTGGACCATGAGGAACTCTTCTCCTCTCCCTCCATCCATCTAGGGTTCTTCTCCTTCCCTTCTCCACCAGCTTTCAATTATTGAATCTCCCCTCCCCAGCCCAACATCTGAAAGCCAAGCCTCTTAAATACAAATCACCTCCCAATCATTACCTGCAGGACCTCTCAGCCCTCTTCAGAGCCAGGGGCCACAAGTAATGAGCTCTGCTGAGAGTTTCCTGGCTTCTAGGTACAGCAGATGTAAAAGATGGAGCTGGAGAAAGGGGAGGAGGAAAGGGAACAGGAAGCTGGAGCCAGCTGGGGAGACAAAAAAACACTCACCACTCACCTCTTCCTTCATCTGCAGCCAGCAGAGGAGGTTCAGGTCCTCCTCCTCCTGAGCTGGGGCCAGATGGACAAGCAGGCAGAAGGTGCAGCTTGAGATGTAAGCCCTGAACAGCCTGGGCCAATTCCTGATAACCCTCTTAAGGAAGAAACTCTTCCTAATGTCTAATCTGAACCTCCCCTGGTGCTGCTTGAAGCCATTTCCTTTAGTCCTATCACTTGTTCCTTTGGAGAAGATAATGCCTGGGGTGGTTTCATCTCCATGCCCCAGCCTCCAGCTGCCAGGAGAGAGCAGGACATCCAACAGGGAGCTCCCTGCTGTGCAAGCACTCTGCTCCTCAGCTCCTGGAGGCTCTCAGGACACACCAGGAGGACCCATGGAGGAGAAGTGCAGCTCTGCTGCCGTCCTACTGCCCCTTTTAGCATCCAAACCCAGAGCAGTTTGCTCCCTCCAAGGGCTCTCCTCTTGCTCCAGCAACTTCCAAGCTCCCCCACACAGAGCAAGACCCCAGCCCCTGGTGCTGGGAGAGCCATTCCCTAGCCAGGGCCAGGGCCAGTTGGAGATGGAGGGTCTGGAGATGGGAGGGGGAAGGAGAAAATGAGAGCAAAGCCTTTCACCACAGACTTCAAAGTCCTCGTCAGCAGGAGCCTTCAGAACAGTTTAAGTACAAAATGAATTGTTTTAATATTTAATCAGTCTATAATAGGCCCAGGGATCCCAGTGGAGATGGTTGGCAGTTGAAAGGATGTCCAAAGCAAGTATCCCTCTTCCAGAAGGGACAATGGTCCTGGAGAAGCCCCTGCCCCTGAGACATATGTAAGGACAATCTCCTCCCTGCCAGCTCCTCCTGATGTGGCAGAGCACCTGGGACCAGCTCCCACCCACCTGCCATGTGCCCTGAGAGCCAGAACCAGCAGTCCTCATCCTGGAGGATAATGATTTCCTTCTGATGAGCTCAGGGTCAATTCCAGCCTGCTCCACTCCCACCCCATAACACCCTTCCAGAAGATCCAGACTCTCCTCAACACACTGTCCTCTGCCTTCCCTGGGGGATTGAGGGTGCACCCAGCCATTCAGAGGGCACAATCCCAGACTCTGGCATTACTCAGGCTGGGAAGAAGGCACAGCCTGAGCAGCAGCATCTGGAGGGGCCCAGAGCTCCCAGAGCAGCTCCACAGCCTGTTGCAGAGTTGATTTCTCCCCAGGCATGCCCAAAGCTGCAGCAGAAAGAGAACAAGTCCTGCTTTTTCCCCCCTCAACAACCCTCACAAGAAAGTTCACACCTCCATCCCAAAATAGACCTTCCCTAGGATGAGCTTCCCCTAGACTACTGGCCACTGTTTTGGGGTGGGGGCTGGATGGGGGAATCCCCAGAGTTCCTGGCCCAACCATTCAGGAGGATGTTATGAGGAGGCTCCTAAGGGAGAATAAATCAAGCTGAGCCCATTATCCAGCAGGGTTATGATTCCATTAGTTGCCCAGAGAATCCTCTACTCAGAAGCAGCTTCCACCTCCCAGGTTTCGAGTTACTGCAGCTTAGCTCTCAGTAACCTGCTGGATGCCATCAATAACTCCAGGGTGGACGTGGGACCATTAAAGCTGCTGAGTTATTTTTACTGTGGGGCTGAGAGGAACGAAAAAAAAAAGAAAGAAATATAAATCTCAAGTCTCCACTCCAGGCAGAAGTGGAGGGGAAGGAGATCTTCAATCACCTTCCTACCAGCACCATCTCCTGGCCAACAGCAGCTCCTTGCCCTGAGGATGGAGTGCAGGCAGCAGCCCAGGATGCTGCCAGAAGGCTAAAAGAGTTGTTTTCTAGCACAGAATTCCCAAATCCAGACTAGTGGAGCTGGAAGGGACCTCTGGGGATCACCCAGTCCATCCCCCCTGCTCCAGCAGGCTCACCCACAGCAGCTTGCCCAGCATCACCTCCAGCTGCCTTGGGAATCTCTCCACACAAGGAGACTCCCCAAGCTCTCTGGGCAGCCTGGGCCAGGGCTCTGCACCCTCACACCTAACAAGTTTCTCCTTCTGTTCAGATGGAACCTGCTGGGTTCCAGTGTGTGCCCATTGCCTTGACACCGGGCACCACTAAGCAGAGTGTGGCCCCAGCCTCTTGCCCCCTGCACCCTTGAGCTCTTGCTCAGCATGGAGCAGCTCCCCTCTGGCTCTGCTCTTCTCCAGGCTCAGCAGCCCCAGAGCTCTCAGCCTTTCCTCCTGCCAGAGCTGCTCCAGTGCCCTCAGCATCTTGGGAGCCTCTGCTGGACTCTCCTGTAGTTCCTTGTCTTTCTGGACCTGGGGAGCCCAGAGCTGGACTCAGGACACCACATACCTTCTTGTTCCTCCCAGTGTAGTCTGTTGGCAGGAGAGGACTCTGGCAGGAGTAAGCAGCACAGCATGGCTTTGAATGATGCTTTTTTGGTGTCCTGGCATGGTTTAGCTGTCTACAATATCCAGTCAGCTATCAGTGTTTGGCTTTTCCCCTCCATGCTTGTATCTCTCCAACTTCCAGATGCTCTGGGTCACCTTGCTTTTAGCAGGGGGGTTGGACTAGATGACCCCCAGAGATTCCTTCCAACCCCCACCATGCTGAGATTTGGGGACCCTTTGAGCTTGTTACCATTGCCACCATCACTCCACCTCCACCCCAAGCAGTTACCCCCAAGAGTCATTTTCTCCTTCTTCAGTAGTAACAATACCACCAGCTCCCAGCAAGGAAGGAAGGGTAGAAGAGAAGCAGAAGGAGCTGTTGCAGCACCTTTCTGCTGTACTCTGAGCATGGAGCCCAGCCCAGCAGCTGCACACAGGGGCACAGCAGCACTGACAGCAGCCTGGGCTGCTCTCTGCCAGTGACCCCATCTATCTCCAGGCAGACAGGCAGGATGTGAGCAAAGCAGAAGCTCAGAGAGAGGTTAAACTCTGGCAAATACTTTGGAGAATGAATTAAACCCCCCCCCTCCCCCCCCCAAAATTCCATTCTTCTCTCCTTTTGATGTGTCAATGACCTGCAGAGCCTCAAGTGCTGCCAACAAGGCTGAGATAAGCCTTGCAGATCATTGCACTCTCAAGGAGGGCTTTGGGAATGTTAGCTCTCGTGGGTTTGGACCTCTGAGATGTTTCTGCTCCTCCTCATTCTCTCCCCACCACCCATATAACACCCCAAAGTTAACCATGGTTGGCCAGCTGCTCCTAGAAGGAGCTTGAACCAAGGTGTTCACCAGGCCTGCTGGAGACTATGGGCATGATGTCCTGTGCTCTCCATCCATACTTAACACTCACTCACTTGTCCCATGGTAGAATCCCAAGGAAAACCCTGGAATTCCTGTAACAAACCCAAAAGGACACTGATGTTTTGTGGCTCAGCTTTCTCACAGGTGACATCACCTTCACCCCTCAGGGGCAGGGCCAGCCCCCAGCAAGCAATGGCAGCTCCCACCAGCTCTGTTAGACCATTTAGAATGTCCACAGAGTCTGGGCTTGCTTGACATCACCTGGGCTGCCTTGGGACAACAGATTCCAGAAACCTTTCATGACCCCTGGAAAGCACCCCCCCCCTGGAGCTGCATCTCCTCCCTGGTCCCACACAGCAACTTCTGATGAGGTTGGGTACTATCTGTGGGCACAGATGAGCTCATGCCAGCATCTGGAGGACTGACTGACAGTGACATGGGGCATGCATATTAGCTTCATTATGCCCCAGAGAGTTGTGGCTAGATGTTTGATCCCTGCAGGCATGAGAACCTGGAGGAGAAGCTGACAAAGTGATGTTTGCAGACACAGTGCCCAGCAGCAGGCATCGGGGAGGTGACATCAAGGAGGCTGTTGGGTTATTGGCAGGGTGAGCAGACAGTGCCTCTACTCCTTCTCCAGGGCTCTGTCCATCTCTCTGACCCTCATCCACCCCCTCAGCCCTGCCACAAATGTCCTTAGCATGAGGAGCTGCAGTTTTGCCTGTCCTGGTGGCAGCCTGGTGCCAGCTCTCTCCTACCTCAGCATCAGTGCTGATGGGCTAACAGATTGTCCTGCAGCCATCCCATCACCCACTGCCCTTCTTCTCTGGCTAACAGGAATAACCTGGAAGCCTGGCAGTGGTGGAGATCGAATCATGGAATGGTTTGGTAGGAAGAGACCTTGCCTTGTCATCCAGTCCAACCCCCTGCACTCAGCAGGGACATCTCCAACTACAGCAGGTTGCTCAGAGTCCCAACCAACCTGATCTGCAATGGTTCCAGGGATGGGACATCTCCCACCTCTCTGGGTAGCCTGGGATGGGGTCTCACCACCCTCAGGGTAAAATATTTCTTCCTTAGATCCAATCTAAATCTCCTCTTTCAGTTTCAAACCATCACCTCTTGTCCTGTCCCAACAGGTCCTGCTGCAAAGTCTCTCCTCATCTTCCTCCCAGACCTCTTCTCCTTTACCCCTGGGAGCTGCTGGCAGGAGGTCCTGGGCAGGGAGATCCTTTTGGGCTTGTCTTTTTTAGACTCTCTGTGTTTCAGGGCAGAAGGTTAATTAGGTAGCAGGGTAATGAGGAGTCATTAAATCTGCCTGCACCATGCTGTTAGCATAACAAGGGCAAAGCAGGAAGGTTAAAGCTGGGACCTCTTCTTTTCCCCTTGCCTTCAATTAACCTTTCCATGTTTTTGCAACACTCTGGACCCCGGAGATAGCCTGCAAGAGGAGCCCAGAACCTGTTAATTAGCAGAACACAGAAACAAAACTGCTCTTTGAAGCATCCAGTTGGGCTTTCAGCTGAAGATAAACAGGCAGGAGCCAGCTCACCCTCTGAGCAATGCCAATGTCCTACCAGACTCTGGGAGGATGCAGGACGTTCCTAGAGGCTGTTCCCAATTCTTATGCTGCTGGAGTGGGAAGGGCTGAAGGCTCAGCTCAGCCTTGCCCCAGCTGCCAGAGGTTCTTGTGCTCTGGGTGCTGCAGCTCAAGGAGCAGTCCCTGACTCTCTGCCTAAGCACAGAGACAGCCCAAACTCTTTTGCAGCAGCTCCCAGCAGGCAAGAAAGAGGTTTTGCAGCTCTCCCTTCCTCCAGCCAGCCACAAAAGGGGCTGTTGTATCACAAAAGAAGCAGGTTACACCTTTCACTCTACTGCACCACTTCCTTTGATTTCTGAAAACTTCCCTGGGTGCTCCTGAAAACTCTGTAATGCCAGCCCAGCCCTGTCAGCTAGCAAGGGTGAGGAGAGACTTTCATAGAATGGTTTGGGTTGGAAGGGACCTCTGGACCTCATCTAGTCCAACTCCCCTGCAGTGGGCAGGGACATCCCCAACTACATCAGCTTGCCCAGAGCCCTGGCAAGCCTCACCTGCAATGCCTCCAGGGATGGGAACTCAATCACCTCCCTGGGCAACCTGGGCCAGTGTTCCACCACCCTTGTGGGGAGGAACTTCTTTCTAATATCCAGTTTAAATCTACTCTTCTCCAATTTAAAACCATTGCCCCTTGTCCTTTCACTGCAGGCCTTTGCAAACAGGCCCTTTGCAGCCTGCTTGGAAGTTCCCTTTAGGTACTGGAAGATCATCAAGTCCAACCATCAACCCTACACCACCATGGTCACTAAACCATGGCACCAAGTGCCATGTCTACACATTTTTTTGAACCCCTCCAGGGATGGTGACTCTAGCACTGCCCTGGGCAGCCTGGGCCAGGCCTGGACAACCCTTTGGAGAAGAAATTGTTCCTCATGTCCAACCTAAACCTCCCCTGGTGCAACTTGAAGCCACTTGCACTTGTCCTGTCACTTGTTCCTTGGGAGAAGACACCAACCTCCACCTCACTCCAACCTTCCAGGGAGTTGTAGAGAGCAGTAGGAAAGCTCTGGCTAAGCCACAGCTGGGAGGGTTACTCAGTCAGTGTGGACACCACCTCCATGCCAAGAACAACCTGCTGAGTGGGCCAGACTGCACAGGTGGGCAACAGGAGCCCACAGAGCTCCTCAGAAAACAACATTTTCACAAGCCAAAGATGGGACATGAGGAGCATTTTTGACATGAAGCCCCCCAAGAGAACTCCCCCCTGCCCCTCCATCACCACCACCATTTCCTTCCCTCTCTCTCCTGCTTGTGGGAGTTCCTGGAGCAGGGAGAGGCTTCCTGAGACAGGATGTCCTGAGCTCCAGCAGCCAGCTGGATTGGCCATGCTGGCCCTCACTGGGGAGCAGGCTCCAGTCACATGCAGTGCTTGTGACCCAGCAGCTCTGCTGGGCTCTGCAGCCCTCCACAGTGGGCCAGTGTGTGCTGCACAGAGACACCATTGAGCAGCCTCACATGAGAGCAGTCAGCCCTAACACGTGTGACTGGACCTTGTCCCCAGGCCATCCTTGAGTTATAAGGCAACTCCTTTCTTTGCAAGGGTCTTTTCTCCTCCTCCTTCTCCTGCTAGAGTTATTCCAGCTCTACTCCAGCAGGATGAAGACCTTCTCTGAGCCTCTCCCTACACCCATGTCACTTGACTCACCCTAGATTCTAGGGGTGAGCTTGACCTTGCCTTTCTCAGCTCATCCCCTCCAGCATGGCACCAGCAAGGAGAGGTTAGGCCATGCTGGTTGGAAGTGGCACTTGGGAACAGGAGTGGGACATCTCTGAGAGCTACCAAGGTTACCCAAGGGATGTGGAGGTCAGTGGTGTGACCTTCAGGAGCAGAACTGAGGACTGCTGTTGGCATGAAGATAACCTTGGGGCATTGACATGGGATGGAAGGATGTGTGACTGACAGCTCATCCTTAAGAGCACAGCTTCATGCACCTGCACCAAGTGTTTCTAATACCTCATCTTCCAGGAGCAACCTTGCAGCACCTTGGCTACTACCAGCAGGGATGAGAAGGTTCATCCCAACTCTTCTTTCTCAACCTGTGTCTACTTTCCAGATATTTCACACCCATTTCAAGTATCCAATGCCTGTGCCTGGCCCAGAGAAGACTCACACAGCAAGGTGGGGGCTGCCTACCTTCCAGGTTCTCCCCATCAGCTAGAGACATGCTGGTGGCACCATTCAGCTGCTGGCATGATCCCCTCACAAGGCTCCCAATGGGTTTCCTACCAGTCTGGGGTGGATCTTTAAGTGGCAGGGCTGGAATGACACAAAGCTTCCTCCATACCATTGGCAGAGATGCCACACACTGCAGACTTCTGCAAAGGGTCACATCATCTTCTGGAGGGCTCTTCCAGGGCAGAGATTCCTCTGTTTTCTTTGATGGCATTCATGAACCTGCTTTTCTTCTAGGCTTTCCAAGGGTGGGTTTGAAGCTGGAACAGGTCAGGTCCAGGTTAGCCATCACCTACTTTAAATACTGGTTGTCCATGGCTCTTCCCTGAGCTGCCTACCAAGTGGTTGGAAGTTATCAGTTACTAGCCAAGCCCAAGGTGAAGAAGGCCTTGAGTTCCTCACCTTCTCTTGGGCTTTTCCTCCCTTTCCCCAGGGATAACCTGAGCTCAGGTGATAGGAAGGGAATGTCCTCTCCCAGCTGTTCGAGGAGGTGATGCTTACTGCTGTTTCCTTCTCTTACTCCAAAGACACTTTTCCACTGGCTCCCAGACCTTCTGCCCTTCACCTTCCCTGCCTCCCTCTCTGGCCAGCAGCCAGCCAAGGCTCTTTGTTTTCTGCAGCAGGAGAGGAGGTTGGGTGTAGGGAGGAATCACATCAGCCTTGTTCTCCCCATAACTTGAAAGAGTCCAAATTCCATCTCTTTTCCCCCAGTCCATCTCCCAGTGTGTTTTTTCCTCATTGCCATTTCCTGGAAAGGTCAATAACACTTGAAGGAGATGAAGCCTTGGTGGCTCCTCAAGAGGAGGCTATTAATCTTCCCATGGTTATCTGCAGTTCTTTCAGGAGCAATAACCCATTTGTCCAAGCTTTTCTCAGAAGCTTGTTAAGCAGAGTGAGGGAATGGAAGGCAGGAGAGAGACTGGGAAAGAGTCCAGGCAAGTTGTGCTGGCTGTGCCCTGCCCAAGGCAGGAAGGCTTTGCTGAGGCTGAGCAGCCAGTCTCCAGCTCCACTGCTGCCAAGACTCCAGGAGGATCTAGTGATCTCTTCTCAGGCAGGACCTGTGCCTGCACTGACAACACTAGCAACTCTTGTTACTTGAACTGACTTCTAACACCCCAAGAAGGTTGTTTTATGGAAGAAGCTCCAGCTGACAGCTGGAAGGTGTGAATCCTTCGACCTCAGGAACAGAGCCTCCAAAACACAGGCAGAGCAGAAACAAGATTCAGGCTCCAAACCCAAACCCCAATCCACTTCCATGTGCTCTCAAGTCAATCAAGTTCCCACATCAACCCCCAAAGGGTTATCCCAAGGCTCTAGCAGCTGCCCAGGGCAGGGGAGGTGGCTCAGCTGGCTGAAGCTCTTGGATGTCACCAGTTTCAAAGCTGAATCCAGTCAAACAGCTGGAAAAGGGGAAAAAAACATCCTATTGACAGGCAGCAGAAGGCTGCTGGACTTGCTCTTGCTGCAAACCCCAAATCCCAGTGGGGACAAGAGAGGCAATGCCACCAGCCCTGGAACACTTCCACAAAGGGTTCCAATTGGGATTAAAACCAAGAGGAAGAGAAATCAATCAGGAAACACAAATTAAACCAAATCTTCAGAAGGCTCTAACAGAAACCTCCTAGAAGATGCACTAAAGAGAGGACAGAGTGCTCCCCATCTCCCATCCAGCTCTTTCCTCCATCACTGACCATGCTAAGTTAGCTTGAACACCAAGCAGATGCCTGGTGGATATTTCCCCTCAGGCTCTGAGGATTGTTGGGCTTCCTGGAGCAACAAGTCCTCTCTCTCCATCAAGGTGAGGAGCAACCTTCTCCCATCACACCAGCTCCAGCAACACCTCAGAAGTCCAAAGATACCCACCACAGTTCCTAGGAGTTCCTTAACAGCCAGGAGGGGGATGGTTCTCCTGAACTCTGATGGCCTGCACTCAGGGCCTTGTTCTTGTCATCTTGGGATGCTTCTGCTCACTACAAGCCCTAGTTTATCACATGTCAGGCAGGAAGTCACATCCGCACACACACCCTCAGACATGACACCAGGGCATGACAGACATGCTTCAAAGAGAAGGAGCTGGCAAGCAGCCCCTGCTGCTGGAGACTGCTGTCAGGAAGGTCCCCATGCCTCATGTCATCTCCAGCCAGCTCCACATCACTTAGCCCCAGCTGATAAGAAAGAAATGAGCAAAAGAAAAACCAGCATCAAGGGCAGGGTCAGCATGGGCTCGTGGGAACTGCAGAGATGCTTCCCAAGAGCTCTCCTCATCCAGCAAGAAGCACCCCAAAGCCTTACTCCTCCAGCACCCATTCTGGCTGCCAGTGAGCAGGTACACAGCAGCAGCTGCAAATCCCCAAGCNGCCCTTCCAACCCCTAACATACTGTGATACTGTGACAATTCTTCTAGCCCTTTGCAAAGGAGACCAGCAGCAGAGCTTGGTGGGATCCAGGCTGGAGTTGCTGGAGGCTGTGTGGTGTGGGGTCCATGTGAGATCATCTGCAGTTCCTCTTGGGCTCCCCAGGTCCAGAGAGAACTACAGGAGAGTCCAGCAGAGGCTCCCAAGATGCTGAGGGCACTGGAGCAGCTCTGGCAGGAGGAAAGGCTGAGAGCCCTGGGGCTGCTGAGCCTGGAGCAGAGCAGAGCCAGAGGGGAGCTGCTCCATGCTCAGCAAGAGCTCAAGGGTGCAGGGGGCAAGAGGCTGGGACCACACTCTGCTCAGTGGTGCCCAGGGCCAGGCCAAGGGGCAATGGGCACACACTGGAAGCCAGCAGGTTCCATCTGAACAGGAGGAGAAACTTGTTTGGTGTGAGGGTGCAGAGCCCTGGCCCAGGCTGCCCAGAGAGCTTGGGGAGTCTCCTTGTGTGGAGAGATTCCCAAGGCAGCTGGAGGTGATGCTGGGCAAGCTGCTGTGGGTGAGCCTGCTGGAGCAGGGGGGTTGGACTGGGTGATCCCCAGAGGTCCCATCCAGCCCTCACCATGCTGGAATTTGGGATCCTGTGACAACAGCATGGGCAAAGTGAGGCTTTTCATCCCTCTGCTGCAAAGCTTTCCCAAGCCAACACAGCATCCCTACAGAGTCCCCATAGGGAAAGGAAGGACTTGTAGAGGCCAGGACACTGATTGCACCAAGGGTTAAAGCTGGGGGACATCAGCCTGGAGAGGGTAGAGGATATGAGAAGGTTCAGAGATCAGCAGCACCAGAGAGCTTGACAGGAACAAAAACATTTGCTGCAGAGAAGCACCCTTGGGAAGATGCCAGAGCTGTGCTCCAGGGCTCCAGAGCTCTCCAGCAGAAGAGGCAGGGTCAAGGGAACACTGGCAACAAGATTTAAGCAGCACAACTAGAAATTCCAACACAACTTGCCTTCTCCTTTCAATAATGCCAGGGAAGATGTCACTCTGGGAGTCAGTGTTTGAGCTTACCTTGGTATCAGCATTCCCAGGGCTCAGGAATGGAACCCAAGACTTCCTGGAGATCTCCAAACAACACTACACTGAGCCTTTGCCCACTCAGAAGCATATTCCCAAAGGATTTGTTCATGTAGGCTCCACTCCAGAGAGTTCTACCTGGTTGAAGTCCTGGGGGACTCTCTCTGGGCCTTTCTGTTGAGGTGCTGGAGGAGAATCACTGTAGCTGTTGTCTGCAGGAACCTCTTCTCCAAGGCATGCTTGCTCTGCTCCATGGTCCTTCCTGCAGCAGCATCCCTGCATTTGGGGGGATACAGACTCACACCCTGGGAAATACAGCCAGATATGGGCCCTTGGCTAATTAGCAGGATTAATTACAGTCAGGCTCTGAGTGATGCTGAGTTCTCTTGCTTTTCCCATGAGCACCACAGCTTGTCATCGTGCCACGTTTCAAAGTGGAGCACTGGAGGTAGAGAGGGAGGACAGGATCTGTGGGAGGACATGTGGAGTCAAGCAGGGTGGGAGGAAAAGGAGATGGTGATGAGCTAGAACAGATCACTGAGGAGATGGTTACTGGGGCAGGTTCCCATTGCTTCCTCAAAGCAAGTTCAGGAGGTCAGCTTGGATGTAGCTTCTCCTCCTAGAGGTAAGTTCCCCATCAGCCCAACCACAAAGTCCTCCTCCCTATCCCTTCTCCTAGAGGTGCACCATCCCACCATCAGGGCACCACACAGAGCAGCAGCTCCCTCAAGGACATGGAGCCAAAGGGATGGCAGTTCCTGAGCCCAGGGGATGGCAGCACCTGAGCAGAGGGGATGGCAGTTCCTGAGCACAGGGGATGGCAGCACCTGAGCCCAGGGAATGGCAGCACCTGAGCCCAGGGAATGGCAACACCTGAGCCCAGGGGGTGGCAACACCCGAGCCCAGGCAGGGCAGTATCTGAGCCCAGGGGACTTAGCAGTACCTGAGCCCAGGGGATTAGCAGCACCTGAGCCCAGGGGATTAGCAGCACCTGAGCCCAGGGGATTAGCAGCTCATGAGCCTAGGGGAGGGCAACACCTGAGCCTAGGGGATGGCAGCACCTGAGCGCAGGCAGGGCAGTACCTGAGCCAGAGGAGCAGAGCAGGCCCAGCTGGAGAAATCAGCCAGGGTCAAGCAAGAGTTGAAATGGTTGGGTAAGCTCATGGTGACATTGGGAGGTGAGCTCAGCCCGGGGGTCAGGATGTGGCTTGACAGAGTCCCCAGCTAAGCAGGAGCATAACTAGAAGTGAGCAGGAGACCAGGGCTCCTGAACTAGGGCTCCAGGGCTCATGGGTAGGGGTGGAGATCTCAGGTGAAGCTGTTCAGGGTCATTAAGGACAATTAGTGCCCTAAGGGTCCTAAGAGCCACTCCCAGCCCAGGAGGGAACACATTCCAGGCTGAGGAGCTGGGAAAGAGCAGAAGGTTGTTCCTCAGGGGAGGTTTAGGTTGGACATTAAGGACACTTTTCTTCCCAAGCAGAGTTGTCAGTCCCTGGCCCAGGCTGCCCAGGGCAGTGCTGGAATCACCATCCTTGGAGTTTCAAAGCCATGGAGATGTGGTGCTGAGAGACACCTAAACCTCTTCTATAGCAACTTGAGGCTGTTTCCTCTTGTCCTATCACTTCTTCCTTGGGATAAGAGACCAACCCATATCTCATTCCAGCCTCCTCTCAGGGAGTTGTAAAGAGTGAGGAAGTCTCCCCTGAGCCTCCTCTTCTCCAGCCTAACCAAGCCCAGTTCCCTCAGCTGCTCCTCACAACGCTTGTGCTCTAGACCTTTCAGCAGCTTCCTTGCCCTTCTCTGGACACACTCCAGCACCTCAATGTCCTTTTTGGAGTGAGGAGCCCAAAACTGAGCCCAGGACTGGAGCTGTGGCCTCCCCAGAGCCCAGTGCAGGAGGAAGGGCAGGGCAGTCTGTGCAGAATGGACCCCAGGGAGCTGTTGTTGCTTCACTGGCTCCTGCCAGATGGTCCCATGGCTCACTTCAGAAGTCTTTTCTTGATTCAGCTAATTGCAGTGACCCTTCACATTCTTGGGGGTCTCCAGAGGGGGCTGGAGCTGCCCCTGGTCTCCAGCAGCACAGAAAGATCCATTCAAGTCCCTGTCACATGCAGGAATGTGACTGTCCCAGAATAGGGCTGCAGGAGACCTTCCCAGTGGGGTTGGGAGGAGAGGTGCCATGTGGGCTCGTGAGCTTTGGGAAGGGAGCCTAGGGAAGGCTGCAACCCTCCCAGGAGGCATCAACCAAAGCACCATGAGAGGTGGAGAGGAGCTAGCTGAGGTGCAGGATTCCTGGGCTGTCTGGGGAGTGTGGGTGTGCAGAGGAAATCACAGAATGGTTTGGGTTGGAAGGGATCTCTGGAGCTCANGCTCTGCTGGCCACGCTTCTCTTGCTGCAGCCCAGGATGCCATTGTGCTTCTGGGCTGCCAGCGTGCACTGTTTGCTCATAGCCAGCTTCTCATCCACCAGCACCCCAAGGCCTTTTCTGCAGGGCTGCTCTCCATCATCTCATCCCCCAGCCTGGATTGATAGTGGGGATTGTTCTGACCCAGGTGCAGGACCCTGCACTTGGTCTTGTTGAAGCTCCTGAGGTTCACCTGGGCCCACCTCTCCAGCTTGTCCAGGTCCTTCTGGATGACATCTCACCCCAGTGATGTCACTTTGATGGGAATCTCTAGGTGCAGGTTGACTACAACTAAGTTATCAATTCAGCAGCCACAAGAAAAAACACAAAGGCACTGAGGCTTTCTCAGAAGTTGCCCTGACTCCTAAGTATCTCAGTGCACGTGAGGTCTTCCAGTATCAGCCACAGGGGTTTTCCTCATCCACAGTATCAGAAGAATGTCTGCAAGCATCACACCACAAGGGATTTGCTTTGACTAATGCACTGCTCACCACTCCACCCATGCCCTGGGCAGCCTGGGACAGGGCTTCACAATCCTTTCTATGAAGAAATTGTTCCTCATGTCCAACCTAAACCTTCCCTGAAGCAACTTGAGGCTGTTTCCTCTCATCCTATCACTTGGGTGTAGAGACTAACCCCTACCAGGCTCCAACCTCCTGTCAGAGAGTTGGAGAGAGTGGAAAGGTCTTTTGTTTTGCTCCTGAACATGTCCTCAGAGGCTTCCCCTCTGGGCACAGAGGTGGCTTGGCTATGTCTTCTCCCTAGCAGTGGTGGTGGAGGCTGCAGCTCCTTCCCCAAAGTGCAGCCACAGGACCTCCTCCAAGCCCAGCTCTCCAACATGCTCTGAGGTCACTCAGCCTTCCCCCAGCTCCCTCCCCTCTCCAGCTTTATTTGTTTATTCTTATTTCCAGCTCCTTCTGAGGGTTCCCCTCTCTTCCCGCAGCTTCTCCCTCCTCCTCCATCCCCACCCCATTGGCTGCAGAGGCTCTGCCAAGTCTCCTATATAAGCACCCAGCCAGACCTCAGCAAGTCACGAGAGGCAAGGAACGTTCCTCCCCAGCATCCAACCAACCCCCAAAAGCCAACTGCAACATCTCCCAACACTCCTCTTCTCCAGGACCTGCAGGACATGCCCAGCTGCTGCTGTGGTGGGACTGAGCCCTGAGAGGGCAGGAGAGGGATTCCAGCAGCACCCAGTGCCCATGCTGAGGAGGAAGGTAAGAGCTTTGCTGTCCCATGCAGTTGATTTGCAAGCAGAAAGGTTTCTTAGGTGAGCTTCAGGCTGAGTCTTTGCCCCTTCTCCAGGTCTCCCCTACCCTGGGGAAGGAGCTGGAGGGGCCCATGTGAGGTCTAACCAGTGACAGGGAGAGGGTGCACCAGCACACCTTTGAGGGGAAGGTTCTGCTCAGGGACCAAGGTTGGGCTCAGGTGAGGGAAGCTGCTGGGAGTGTGCTATTATCCGCTGCCTTTCTCCCTCCTTTCTCCTGGAGATGTTTGTCCACAGAAAGGTCAGGGTTAGTCTGGCAGGAGAGCCCAAGTGGAGCTGCTCTTGAAGGAAGTTTGACTTCTACAGGCTGTGTGCCATGGTGGGAGAGGTTGCCTTGAGATGAGGATGCCTCCTGAGATGTGGTAGGCTCTCCTGGACTCCTAAGGGAAGTCCCAAGCCTTCCAGCTTATGCATGGCACCTTTCAGGCTCTGCAGGGTTATGGTGGCTTTTTGTCTCCTCTCTGGGAATCATGTTCTGAGGTTCACATCATGGTGGGGATCCCATCAGGAGGGTTAGGAATGGTCCCTTTGGGCACCAAGTGACTTCCCCAGAGGAACAACAACATGAGCAAAGCTCAGAGGATTTGGGGTCAAGTGATGCTGGCTTTGGCTTCACACCTGCTGGGCACCAAACAAGCTTCTTGACACTCCCGTGCCTCAGTTTCCCTCATGATTGAGAAAGGCTTGTGCTTTCAAGCAGCCTGGGATGAGACAGGCAGCATGGAAGGCAAGCAGTAAACAAGCTGTTGAGAGGAGAAAACAAAGCTTCTCTTTGACCAAAGTGCTGGAGTTCAGGGCAAACTGGGGGAGAAGTGGTGCTTTGTTGTCCTCCAAGGCTCTGCAGCTGCACTGTGGAGCGGACAAGCTGGGTCCAGCGAGCTCTGTCCTGTGACACTTCCCCACATGACTTGGGAAGCTTAGGTTGATGGTTGAACTTGGTGATCTGGGAAGTCTTTTCTAGCCTAAACCACTCTACCTTGCTATGAGCTCTTCTGCCAAACAGCCAAGGGTCACACCAGGCTCTGGTGTCCTGCATTGAGGAGAGCAGATGAGAGCAGCCCAGTGCTGCAGAGGACATGGGGCAGGACCTTCTAGGGATGCTCTGCTACCTCTCTGTCAGCTGCTGGCTGGAGGAGCCAGCATGTTTCTCCAAGCCCTGAGTGGTACACACTTGTCTGTGCCACCCCAAGCTGCTCCCTCTGAGCTGCTCAGACCCTCAAGGATCCCAGGCAGGAATTCTGAGCTGGGTCTGCCCTGTCCTATGAGCTGGAATCCTCTGGCCATGGAGGGGAGGAGAGGAGGACATTGGTGATGTGGTGGTGGAAGCTGAGATCTGCTGAGGTCTCCAAGCAGGACCCACTCTGGTGACATTTACTAGTGGTGCTCCAGCCTTGGTGAGCTGGAGAGACCTCCTGTGCTCAGCAGGGACAACTGCAGAGGGCACAGGGAGATTCCTACACCTGGGAACTGAGAAGCATGGGCACAGGGGATGTGGGAAGGGAGTGGTTCAACTAACCATGATGAGGATGGGGAAGGAGGAGCTGGAGTGAGGGAGATGCCAGCTATCAACACAACATTTGGGGAGAAACCCTTGTAGGATTGTCCCATTGTGGTTCTCAGATGTGTAAGGAAGTGTTCACCTTCCTTTTGCTTTGTTCCAACAAATAGAGATCTAAACTCTGACTCCCAGCCTCAGGGTTCAGCTGCTTTCAGCAGGTGGAATCTCCTCTGGGGTTCCTTCTGCTCCCTGTGCTGATGAACTTCCTCCAGCAATTCCTTTTCATTCAGTCTCACAGAATCCCCAAATCCCAGCATGGCTGGGGCTGGATGGGACCTCTGAGGATCACCCAGTCCACCCCCCCTGCTGCAGCAGGCTCACTCACAGCAGCTTGCCCAGCATCACCTCCAGGTGCCTTTGGAATCTCTCCAGAGAAGGAGACTCCCCAAGCTCTCTGGGCAGCCTGGGCCAGGGCTCTGCACCCTCACACCAAACAAGTTTCTCCTCCTGTTCAGATGGAAGCTGCTGGCTTCCAGTGTGTGCCCATTGCCCCTTGGCCTGGCCCTGGGCGCCACTGAGCAGAGTGTGGCCCCAGCCTCTTGCCCCCTGCACCCTTGAGCTCTTGCTCAGCATGGAGCAGCTCCCCTCTGGCTCTGCTCTTCTCCAGACTCAGCAGCCCCAGGGCTCTCAGCCTTTCCTCCTCCCTCTGCTAACCAAGTTCTCTCCCCTATCCTCTTCTCCATCTGCAGATCCAACCAAGCCCCAAGCAAGGGCATCCCATGAGCACTATGAGGACTTGTGCAGGCAGCTTTGCCCTTCACCCCTCGATGGTGACAATCCCAGCTCCCACCACTTTAGCCATTCTCCTGACCTGCCTCTTCTCTGGGGCACACAGCCAGACCCCAAAGGCTTTCCAGGAGAGCACAGTGCCCTTGGAGGTGCTTAGCCAGGAGCAGGCTTACAGCCTGTTCCAGGATGCCAAGCTGTCCAACCTCTCTGAGAAGCTCCCCAGGAGCAGCAGCTCAGAGGCACCCCTGCTGCCTGTCTGCATCAAGCCTGCAGACATCAGGCACATCTTCAAGTACATCAACACCATTGTGTCCTGCACCATCTTCATAGTAGGCATCATTGGCAACTCCACCCTGCTGAGGATCATCTACAAGAACAAGTGCATGAGGAATGGGCCAAATGTCCTCATTGCCAGCTTGGCCCTTGGAGACCTCGTCTACATCCTCATTGCTCTGCCCATCAATGTCTATAAGGTAAGCTGCACACAGCCTGCTGGTTGCAGGGCTGGGCTCTGCTCCCACCCCAGCAGCTCTGCTCTGCTCTTCTTTGCAGGAAAGGGGGTGAGGGAGGGTCCTTCTGCTCTCCAGAGGAGGAGAACAACATAGACAAGAAGATCTGAGACCATTCCTGGGGGAAGCAGAGGAGTTCTCACCACCACAAGCACACAACCTTCCCCCAGCTCCCTCCTTCCCTCCCCCTTCTGTCTCCAGAGAGACACAGGGGATGTGGTCAGGGCAACCTGAGCTCTGGATTGGGGCAGGGGTGGGCAGTAGAGCTGAGAGCCCAGCTAAGAGGAGAAGGTGTGCTATGACATCTGGGACATGTGTCATGGCATCTCTGAGATGTGTCTGGGCCACTCCAGCTCCTTCTTGCCCACTGCTTGAGGCAGGTTTTGGAGGGCTGGAGCCAGAGGTTTCTCTGAAGTGTTGTGATGGGGTTGAAGGACTTGGAGCTCAGCCAGGTTTGTTTGTTAAAGGGAAGCCTTAGCCTGAAAAATGGAGTGCCAGAGGGGACCTGGATCAAGGAGGTTGGGTGGGAGGAGGAGAAGGCAGGGGAGTAGAAGTTGGGGGGGTAGAAAGCAGAGGGTAGGCTTAGATTAGTTATAAGGAAGAGATTTTTCACCTTGAGGGTGGTGAGAGCCTGGCCCAGGTTGTCCAGAGAGGTGGGAGATGTCTTATCCCTGGAACCATCCCGGATCAGGTTGTCTGGGGCTCTGAGCAACCTGCTCTAGCTGCAGATGTCCCTGTTCAGCGCAGGGGTTGGACTAGATGACCTTGGAAGATCCCTTCCCACCCACAGCAGTGTGTCTGTGATTCTTTGCAATGTGAAGCAGCAGAAGGTGGCCATGCTCTGCCAGTGAGGACAAGCAGCTGTGGCTGCTGGAGGCTCTCAAATCACCCTGAGAACAGAACCTTGCTAGATCTTGCCTGTGTCAGAAGATAACACCCATTTTCCTCTAAAAGTCACCCAGAGCCCTTTGTGGCATTTAGGATTCAGATCCATCCAAAGCCACCTGGGGTGTGGATCCAGAACCTGGTGTCTGGAATCATCCTTCCACCTCTGTGTCAGCTCATCCCACAAGGAGCTCTTGGAGAAAAAAAGTAGTTCCCAGCACAAGGCAAAGCCCTGGAGAGCTCACATGGCGTGGGAGGTGACCTCAGAGTGCTTTTGGCTGCTCTTTGGGGCCTTCTCACAGCCTGTGGGCAGTCACCTGCTGTCCTAGGAAGCTGGACAAGCTTTCCTGAAGCAGCCTGTTAACTCTGTGCTTCTTCTCCAGCTCTTGGCAAAGGACTGGCCCTTTGGGGTGCAGGTCTGCAAGCTGGTGCCCTTCATCCAGAAGGCCTCAGTGGGCATCACAGTCCTCAGCCTCTGTGCTCTCAGCATTGACAGGTGAGAACCAACCTCTCCAGCTGCCCAGGCTGACTCAGGTTTGACCATAGGGTAGAGGCATTGGACAATGCCCTTAAGTCACCTCGTGTGATCTTGGAGTTTTGCCCTATGCCTAATGGGAACTGGACTTGATGATCCTTGTGGGTCCCTTCCTACTTGGGTTGTTCTATGATTCTGTGTCTCTTCCTTCTAACCAAAAGGCAGACTCCAAGGTGGGTTTGGTCAGAGATGGAGACAGGACTTATCTAGACCAGAATGCTGTCTCATGTAGAGTTGAAATCCAACAGGAACTGTTGACAGAGTTCAAATCCTGCTGGGAAAGGTTGAGGGAAGGATCCTGATGTGGTGGGACAACTGCTGGGATGGTGGGGAAGGGTGGTAAGTAGATGTTGGCCAAGGCTAGCTCCCATCACCCACTGAGCCTGTGTCTGATCTGTCCCAGTCCATGGGAGAAGAAGGTTCAGGGGTAGAGGAGGAAGGCATAAGGGAAGGAGCCTTTGGGGACAACTCTTGCACCTTCTTGACCCTTTGCTGACAGTTCCTTTTCTCCCTCCAATCTGCTGCTGGTGTGTTCCCTTGCCTTGGGCAGGTACCGAGCAGTGGCATCCTGGAGTCGGATCCAGGGGATAGGAATCCCCATATGGAAGGCAGTGGAGGTGATGGTGATCTGGATTGTGGCCATTGTCCTTGCTGTCCCTGAAGCCATAGCTTTTGACATGGTGGAGCTCAGCTACTGGGAACAGCACCTGTGGGTGTGCATGCTTGCCTCGGAACAGAAATCCACCTTCATGATGGTAGGTAGCCTGTCCCCAGCCATGGTGTCAAGGGGGGGGACACACAGGCAGCCAGGGCATCCTCCCTCCTTGAGGGGAGGTGTAGATGCTTCTGTAGATGGTTTCTTCTGGCCATCAGGGTGGAGGCAACAGTATCAGACAGACCCAGTGCTGTGCTGACATGGGGCAGGCTTGCTTTGAGTGTGGGACCAGAAAAACAGCATGGAATAGGCTTCCATTCCATCATGGAATGGTTTGGGTGGAAAGGAAACATGAAGGTCATCTAGTCCAACCTTCCTGCAGGCAACACAGACATCTCCAACTAGAGCAGGTTGCTGAGAGCCCCAAACAAGCTGACCTGGAATGGTTCCAGGGAGGTGTTAAGCTGTGGTGTGTCTTCACCATCCCCTCAGAAAGTCATCACACAGCTCACAGGAAGCTTCAGAACTTGCCATGGTGTCCCAGCAGACCAAAGAGTGTCTCCACAAGCAGTCTGCATGGGTAACCTCTATCAGCTAAGGGTGAGCAAGGGAGTGAAGAGCCTTACACAGCAGCAGAACTTAGCTTAATGTGTCTACCAAAGAAGCTCCTTGCAGAAGCAGAGGTAGGTTAGACTGGTGGAAACCAGCCCTGGGAGAAGATAATCCTATGGACACATAGCACAGGAGCTGTCACATTTGCACCCACCACCAGTGTCTGACGCAGGCCAGCATGAGGAAGCAGGGCAGGCTGTGCCCCAGTTGCTCTTTCCTTTCCCATGCAGTTCTACCGTGATGTGAAGGACTGGTGGCTTTTTGGCTTCTACTTCTGCCTCCCCTTGGTGTGCACTGGCATCTTCTACACCCTCATGTCCTGTGAGATGCTGAGCAAGAGAAATGGCATGAGGATTGCTCTGAATGACCACATGAAACGGGTAAGAGGAGCAGGGAGGGAGGATCTGAGATACTTCCCAATGAGGAGGATGTGGACCTGTCACTGTGAAGGACAAGTATGAGCTGACATAGCTTCACAGTGATCAACAGATGTTGGCACATTGATGCAGATTAAAGCAGGGACATGGGCCTTCAGTTCTACAACCTCCAGGCTCAGGGACAACCCAAACCACTAGGTCTTCTGACCATGGACCAGCTTCTTTTGTGATTTCTTATGGTCATTCCAGCCCAGGTGACACCAAACTAGACCAAAGGCTGAATGTGCCATATCCCAGACAAGGGCTGCAGGGAAAAGAAGACTTTGCTGTCTCCTCCCACCATTTGTAGATGATCTCTTGGGACAGACCAGCTAGTTGCCACCATAATATGGTGTGAAGGGGTGGATGGATGAGGTCCCCATGTCCCAGGGAGCGTCAGCCCAGCACATCCAGAGAGGTGATTCTGCCACTGCACTCTGCTCTGCTCACACCTCCTCTGCAATACTGGGTCCAGTTCTGGAGCCCTCAACACAGAAAGGACATGGAGCTGATGGAGCAGGTGCAGAGGAGGCCATGAGAATGATCAGGGGCTGAAACACATCTCTTATGAGGACAGGCTGAGGGAGCTGGGATTGTTCAGCCTGGAGAAGAGAAGGCTTCAGGGGACCTACTAGTGACCTTCCAGGACCTAAAGGGAACTTCCAAGAAGGCTGCAGAGGGCCTGTTTGCAAAGGCCTGCAGTGAAAGGACAAGGGGCAATGGTTTTAAATTGGAGAGGAGTAGATTTAAACTGGACATTAGAAAGAAGTTCCTCCCTACGAGGCTGGTGGAACACTGGCACAGGTTGCCCAGGGAGGTGGTTGAGTTCCCATCCCTGGAGGCATTCCAGGTGAGGCTTGCCAGGGCTCTGGGCAAGCTGATGTAGTTGGGGATGTCCCTGGCCACTGCAGGGGGGTTGGACTAGATGAGCTCCAGAGGTCCCTTCCAACCCAAACCCTTCTAGGTTTCTATGATAAAGTCACCAGGAGCAATGGTGGGAAGGGGTATGAAGGAGTCTGGTCCATGTTGTGCTGCTGGTACCATTTCTGCAGCCTGGATCTCAGAGTCCTCCTCATAGTGCAGGACATGGCACCTGTGGCTTGTTCTTTGGACTCCAAAGGAGTGTCCAGCCATCATCAGATTACAGAAATCACTGGAAGGGCCTTTGCTCAGCATGGGGAAATGATGCTTTACTCCACCTCCTCTCCAATGCTTGGCCAGAGCAGCATTGGTCCAGGCTGCCCAGGGCAGTGCTGGAGCCACCATCCCTGGAGTAGTCCATGTAGCTGTGGCACTTGGCCACGTGATCTAGCAGCATGGAGGGGTTGGGTCAACAGTTGGACTTGATGATCTTAGAGGTCTTGTCCAAGCTCAAGCACTGATGCTCTGGTTGTGCTCTGCCCCTGTGCTGCCAGCGGCGGGAGGTGGCCAAGACTGTCTTCTGCCTGGTGGTGATCTTCGCGCTCTGCTGGCTGCCTCTGCACCTCAGCCGCATCCTCAAGAAGACCATCTACGACCAGACAGACCCCAACAGATGTGAGCTGCTCAGGTAGGGCCTGCAGCAGCAGGTGCACCCTCTGTGGGCACCAGCAGATGTTCTGCTGGGCTTGTGGCTGGCTGGTGGAGCTCAGGAGCTCCTTTCCTAGATGGCATTGGTCTCCTGACAGGCACAGGGCAAGGGCTTGGGGAACCAAAGAAGAGAAGAGATTCAGTTTGGAAATGTCTCTCCAAAGCTCTGGGTTGAAGAGGTGTCCTGGGCAGAGAAGCATTCCCTGCAGGGCTACAGGGACTGCAGCTTGTCCAAGGGCTTTCTGCACTTCCTGTCACTTGGCAGGTGCATGGCTTCTCCTCTCTACCTATCCCACCAAAGTTCAGGCCAGGCAATGCCACTATCCCCAAGCTGGAGAGCATCAGCAGGGGCAGCAGGGGCAATCAGCTCTCCTGGTTTCCTCAGGGAATGCTCCTCATGAGAAATGTTGTGCCATGGCCCATCTGCAGGAGGGACTGCTCAGTGACATCTGCCACTGGTCCTCCACAGGAGCAGGTTCTCGGGCCAGGCATTTTAGAATCCCTCCCTCAGTTCTCCTTGAGCTTCCAACACATCCACCCTCTTCTCTCCCTTCCTGCCTCAGTTTCCTCCTTGTGATGGATTACTTTGGGATCAACATGGCCTCCCTCAACTCCTGCATCAACCCTGTGGCTCTCTACTTCGTCAGCAGGAAATTCAAGAACTGCTTCCAGGTAGGGTTGAGCTCTCCAGAGCTCCTGCCCGTGATGAACATCCCTAGACACTGTTCCCAGGGGCACAAGCTCCTACAGACCAGGCAAAGGCAAACCCATTGCAGTGGACTTCTGTGCTTGGGAGACCAGGGGAAAGGTAGAGAGTAGTTTGGTCAACACACTGAGCAAGCAGAGGCAGAGACAGGGCTGGACCTCTCAGCTCCTGGCTCCCAGACAACCCATAGACTCATAGGATCATGGAATCATTTAGGCTGAAAGAGACCATTAAGATCATTGAGTCCAACCATTAATCCAACACTGCCAGGTCACCACTGAACCATGTCCCTCAACACCACATCTCCATGGCTTTTCTCCATGGCATGAGATAGGATGGGATGGGAAAAGATGAGAAAGATGGGATAGATGGAATGAGATGGGATGGGAGGGGATGGAGTAGATAGGATGGGATGAGAAAAGATGAGATAGATGGGATGGGGTGGAAAGGGAATTACCTCCTAGCTGCTTTGGCAAAAAGAAGCATTGAGCCCAGCTAAGCATCACCCATCTATTCTGATCCCCCAAACTCAAGAAAACACAAAAGGTTCCCAAGACTGTGCTAACTTCATCTCCAAGCCCCACCAGCCCTACCTTGCCACCCCTGCTCCCAGCAGATGGCCAGGCCAGCAAGGCTCAGAGGCAGAGGCTGCAATTCCCAGCCTTGGCTCCACATGGGGTTAACTCACCAACATCAGCTAGGGAATATCTCCACCTTTTTCCACACTTAAGACCTCTCTCTTGTCTCCTCACAGTCCTGCCTGTGCTGCTGGTGCCAGAGGCCAGCTCTGAGCATCACCCCGACAGACGAGAAGGGCTCTGTTGGGAAGTGGAAAGCCAATGGGCAGGAGCTCGGGCTGGACCGGAGCAGCTCCCGCTTGAGCAACAAGTACAGCTCCTCCTAAAGGCCTGGCACTCGTGGGGCCAAGAGGAGAAGGCACCATGCCAGGATGGTAGGACACCTCCACTTCTCTGCCATGGCCATCTGCTGGTTGGGCCTGAAGTGGGTTTTGCTTGTAACCCACCTGGAAGGAGCTGCAGTACTTCATGGACCTCTGGGACTAGCTCCCAGCGCAGCCTCTGAAGCGTGCTGCCCCCTCCTCTGCCCTCAGCAGCCTCTGGAGGAAGGGGGAAAGGGATTCAGATCCTTACAGGATTCTTCACTTCCTTGTGGGAAAACTGAGTGACTCCTGGCTTTTTGTCTGGGGTGGGTGTGAAAAGGAAAGGAAGGTTGAGATGTGGTCACTTAGAGGCGGGTGTGGGATGAGGAGGAGAGGGAGAGGACCAGGAGTGACAATTTCCAGCTGAAAAAGAAAAAAGCTTTGATAACATCCTTCATCAGCTCCCTCTGTTGCTGGGACAGTTTGGCCCTGGGCAGATCCAGGCACCAGGTATATGTCTGGTAGACCATCACTGGTGTGAAATCTCTTCCTCTTCGTGGTAGGGAGAGATGTGCAGTAACTGGGCCTCATGGTGTGACCAACCTGACCTGGGGAGCCCTGAAAGCCCTCCCTCCTCTTCACCTTTTCCTGGGAAACCTGCCCCAAGCTCCCAACCCAGGGATGATATTCACCCACCAAGGGATGGCACAAGGAAGTGATGGTATGTGCTGAAGATGCCAGCAGCTAACTGGGATGCTCTGAGCCTACAGCCCCAGTTTCCCTCCCACTCACCTAAACTGATTGGTTCTTTGCTCATGGGGTGAGCCAACACCTTCTTCTCTCTCTTGGAGTCCTCACTGTGTAGCCCTGGCTTGGGGACACCCCACCATGAGAGTCAATGTTGATGAGAAACAGTATCAGCAGGGGATGTGCTTGCTGGGAGCTATGCCCTCACAGCCTGCAGAACCTGGAAAAGGCAGACAACTCCAGTTGGATGCTGTGGGTGGGATCTGGAGCTCTGTCAGGTCCAGTCTGGGTCACAGGAGGTAATTGAAGGCCAATAGATGCACTGAGCTGGAGCAGCCTCAGCCCCAAACCAGCCCTGGAGAGAAGCTGAGGGTGAGCATGCACATGTGTAAGGAATGTGGCTTCCTCTGCCCTGTCCAACCATGCCCTCCTGGCACAAACACTGCCCCTGTTAGCCCAGGGGCTAGCTTTTAGGTGGTGGGTTCCAAGCTGACCCTGAAGCACCAGTCACAGGCTGCCCTTGGTAAGAAAGAAATGAAGCCAAAGGACCACTCCTTCTTGGCAGTGTTCAAAGCCAGGTTAGATCAGGCCTTCAGCAAGCTGCTCTGTGGAAGATGTCCCTGCCCATGGCAGGGAGGTTGGAACTAGATGATCTTTAAGGTCCCTTCCAACCCAAAGCAGCCTGTGATTCTGTAACTGGAGCTGTCAGAAGACAGGATGCCTTGGGAAGGCAGAAGTATCTTGCTTTAGAAATGAGATCATTCCAGAGCCAGGAGGCATTTGGACACCAGGCCATAGAGGAGGGAAACACTCTTCTCTAAAGGACTGAGACTCTGGGGACACAGGAGTCAGCTAAAATACACTCAGTGTCTCAAAAAAAACAGGAGAGAGCACCAAGCTCTGTGTGTCCTCCTGGAAGAGAAGCCACAAGCACCAAAAAGGTGCAAGAGTAAAGAAACTTAGGAGTTTAAAGCTATGGACCAGTCCATGGCTGTTGTCACCCTTCAGGCTCCAACACAGTCAGTCCCAAAAGGTCAAACTCAGCCTTGCCATGGCAAAACAAGAGCAAAGCCCAGAGTCCTGCAGCTCAGTACCTGCCAGCAGCTGGGCCAGGGTTGTCCATGAAGCTTGAAGCATCTTGACAACATCCTAGTCATGACCTCTAGTGATGCTATAAGGAGCAGGATCCCAAGAGCTGAACAGCCAAGATGCTCTCCTCAGGACAGGGAGAACATCCAGGGCCTGTTAACATTCACAAGACAGACACCAGTTACTGGGGAATCCTTTGACCTCACTAACCTCCCAGGCCCCAGGGGGCCAATGTCAAGCCCTGACCCAGGAGTCCCCATCCCTGGAGGGGCTTGAAAGCCATGGATATGTGGTGCTGAGGGACATGGTTCAGTGGTGAGCTGGAAGTGCTGGTTAACACTTGGACTTGATGATCTTTAAGGTCTTTTCCAACCAAGCTGATTCTATGTTTGCAGCAGAGACACAAAGGAGCCTTGCTGTGAAATACAAGGTTCAGCTGCTTCTTGGCCTGACAGCTGTGAACACAAACCCAGCAGCAGCCTGTCAGGGAGCTCACTTCTGTCCATGCCTCTTGGAAAGTGATTTTAGAGAGAAAAACCTGACATTTTACAGCCTCCCTCTTATTCCTTTGTATTTAATAAAACATATCAGTGTTTTAAAAGGAAGGTCTCCAGGTATTTCCTACTCGGCAGCAGCAGGAGGGCTGCAAAGTCTGCTAAACACCTCACTGAATGCCAACAGGTGCCTCTGGTACCTGCAGACCTCCACAGAAGAGACAAGCACTGTCTTCCCTGTGCTCATTTCACCCCCCAAAATGAGTAGAGGATCATTTTCATCATCACAGAATCCCCAAATCCCAGCATGGTGGGGGGTTGAAAGGGACCTCTGGGGACCATTCAGTCCAACTTCCCTTGCTCCAGCAGGACCACCTCCAGCTGGGGTTGGAATCTCTCCCCAGGAGACTCCACAAGCTCTCTGTGCAGCCTGGGCCAGGGCTCTGCACCCTCCTGCTGAGCTGAAGGCAGTGTCACCTCTGCAACATCAAACTTCAGAGAGTTTATTATTAGAGAAAACACAGGTTGGCATCAAAGCAGTCCTAAAAAACCCCAAACATACAAAAAAATAGACTTGACACAGGGAATTCAACACACAGGACAGATATTCCACACATCCCTAGGGACTGGATCCCCAAAGGCTACTGCATCTCTTCCTCCTTCTGTGCTCTGAATTCCTTCATGCTCCTCTGCAAACAAGAGCAAAGGAGAAATGTTAACAGCATGTACCTGAGTGACTCATACACACCACAGTGCCACCACCTTGCTCTGTGCCATGACCTCTCTGCCCAGTGCCTGGAAGGTCTGAGGGTCCTGAGAAGCTCTGACAGAGCTCTAGGGACTTTCACAAGTGACCCAGGGAAAGGAAGCCAGGCCATGGTGCAGGGCAGGCAGAGAACACTGCAAAACATGATCAGTTTTTCATGTCAAAAGTGCCTACAACAGAAATCTCAGCCCAATTCCTCTCCCCTCTGAGACCAAGAGATAAAAAAAAGCCCCCTGAGCTCCTCAGGAACAGTCTCACCTCAAAGGTGTTGAGCACGTGTTGGCAAACAGCCATCAGGTCAGTCAGCCCCTTCCGGAGTGGCTCAACAGCAGGAAGGTTCCCTTCAGGAGAGAAGATCACACAATCACAGACTCATGGGGGTTGGGAGGGACCTCTGGGGATCATCCAGTCCAACTCCCCTGCTCCAGCAGCTTGCCCAGGATCACTTCCAGCTGGGCTTGGAATCTCTCCAGACAAGGAGACTCCCCAAGCTCTCTGGGCAGCCTGGGCCAGGGCTCTGCACCCTCACACCAAACAAGTTTCTCCTCCTGCTCAGATGGAAGCTGCTGGGTTCCAGTTTGTGCCCATTGGCCCTTGGCCTGTGCCTGGGCACCTGCAGTTGCAGGTAGTTAGCAGAGAAGAGGGAAGAAAAAGTGCTTTTGTTCATTTAAACGACTCATGGTGGAAACCTAGCACAAGTAAGGCGAATTCCACCAAAGAAGGGCTCCAGACCCAAGGGAAAGCACACAGAGCCATACCTCTGGTCTGGATTCTGAAGTTGATCTTGCTTTCAGAGGGATGTGTGATGCAATAACCACAGAACTCCACTTCAGGGCTACAGGAGGGGAGAGAGGAGAAGAGAGCAGTGAAACCCAGTCCAGCCCCTGGTCAGATTGAAGTTAATGAGGGTCAGACACTGCCCAGGGATCACCAAGCTGAGATATGATGATGAGGAGGAAGAGCTGAGGTCAGGTCAGGAAGTCACTCCATGAGGTCAGCATCCATATGAATGGAGTCCACAGCCCAGTACAGGCTGAGTTAAGAGACCCACACACCTGCAGCACAGCTGAGGAGGGACTGGAAGCCCTCACCTAAGCTTAAATGGGGCTCCTGGGCTTAAGCACAGCATGTGAGTGGAGGTCCTGGGTGTGGCTGCTCATGCTCATTAAAGCCTATTAGTGCACTCAGGCTCCTGACACAGAGCACAAGCTAAAAGAGAATCCTGTGAAGAGAGGTGGTAGCTCAGGAGCCTTTAGCACCACATCTGATACAAAGACCCTAACAGGTATGCACAGAGACAGTTTCTGATCATTTGCCTTGCTCCAGCAGCAACTGAGATGCAGGAGGGTAAGGAGAAGGGCACTGAGGTGTCCTCAGTGCTCCCAGGGACTCTACTTACTTCTTCATGACCATGTACCGGAGGGAGTTGCCCAGGGTGTGGTCCTCATCATGCAGCACAAATGTGACACAGTTCCCATCTGTCCCATCTGCCTGGACCTGCCACAGATGAGGAGAGAAGAGATGCTGTGAGGCTTTCTTGAGGTGAGGAACATCAGCCTTACCACCAGAGTGACTGGGAGGGCTGGTGGGTCTGGCTGCTGCAGTGTGACCAAGAGAACCTTCCCAGTGGATGGAGAACTAGAGACCTCTCCCTGGTTCTCCAAGTGCCTTCAGAGGCCTACTGGCCTCACTCTATCCAACTGCACAGAAGTAGTTATTAACATTTTTAGCACCAGTCACACTTAAGAGCTTTTATTCCTCCTTAAGACTATAAGCTCAAATAAGAGCTTCCTAACTTAGAAGGTACCTGCATGCCAGGACACGTTGTCTGCTCTCTGCATTTGGTCACAAGGTTAGAAATGTGCCCAGGTGCCAAAATCCCAAGTGTCCCCCTTGCTCCCAAGAGCCAGGTACAGCTCTGCTCACTGGGACATGGCAAATTGCTTAGCAATTTGGTCACACCGTGTGAGTTCCACCTTAGCTCAGGTGTAGCTCTGCACACACAGGGGAAAAGAGATGCTTATCCAGGCAGAGAGATTCCTGGCTCAGGGGAGATCCTCTTACTCTCCACAGCTCCCTGAAAGGAGGTTGGGGTGAGGTGGGGGTTGGTCTCTTCTCACAAATAAAAAGTGATTAGAACAAGAGGAAGTGGCCTGAAATCTCGCGGGTGGTTTAGGTTGGACATGAGGAACCATTTCTTCCCCAGAAGGGTTGTCAAGGCCTGGCCCCAGGCTGCCCAGGGCAGTGGTGGAGTCACCATCCCTGGAGGGGTTTCAAAGCCATGGAACCGTGGTANCCGCGCGGCTAGGCCTCACCGCCCACCTCCAGCCTCACTGTCCACTTCCAGGCCACACCTCCCTTCATGCACCGCGCGGCTAGGCCTCCTCTTCCTCCCCTGGCCACACCTCCCACTATGCACCGCGTGGCTAGGCCTCCCCTCTCCTCTAGGGAAACTTGTATCCTGTAGCTTTGTTAAGCCTTGTGTATTATAGGCGCCTCCAGTCCAGCCATTTCACCCTGAAGTTAGAGGTAGCCATTGGCTTTCTGCAGCTGGGTTGCTCAAGACTATGTAAAAGCAAGAAGATGAGCAAGATGCGAAGTAGCCATTGCCTTTATGCAGCTGGGGTGCTCAAAGTTAGGTAAAAGCAAGAAGATGAGGAAGCTGCTAATTACTGAAGCAGGAAACTAGTCTTGTAGCAAAGTCAGCAGAAATGCGGAGCTGGGGGATGAGAGTTCACCGAAAGGACACATGAGGAAGAGGAAGATGGGACCACCCGAGGAAGTAAACGACCACCAGAGGGACTGAGTACACCAACTGGACATGGGATGGCAGCAGAGACCATGGAATAGCGTTCATGACTGCTATCCTTGCTGGGGATGGGTGTGCAGTGTGTCAGGGACTCTCCGGGATGCCGTGTGTTTAAGCAGCAGCATAACGCTGTTTGGGCGGGAGCACACGTCAGGAGGAAGCACGCTGCGACCCCAGCGCTGCAATAAAGAATGCCGCCTTAAGAGCTCCAGTGGCTAGTGAGTGAAGTTGCTTTCTTTCCCCTCCCACCCTAGGCCACACCTCCCGCCATGCCCCGTAGCTCCCAGCGCGCCCCCCGCGGCCGGAAGTGCGTCACGGCAGCCCCGGTCCCGCTGCCCGGCCCGGTCCCGGTGCGGGAGGGGGGGCAGTCCCCGAGCGCGGCTCCCTCCTGCCGCGGTAGCCGGTGAGCGGTGGTGGGGCCGCGGGTCGGGCTCTGTGGGTCGGCTAGGCCCCTCAAGGACAGCTGCTTGTTGTGCTCTGTGTGTCCGGTTCGGCCCGGTGGCGGCAGGCCGCAGCCGGGCCTGGAGGCAGTGAGTAGGGTGCTGGGACTGGGCCCGTGAGGCCCGGAGCTGACGTGGTGCTACCGGTGGTCAGAGGCCTCGGTCGGTCTCAGCGGGAAGGGGTGCGGGAGGGATGGGGTTAGGCTTTGTGAGTGTGGGCAGTGGGTTGGTGCAGTCAGTGGAGGGAGGAGGCGGTGCTAGGAGCTGCTGGGCTGTGGGGAACCCGCAAATGTCGTGTGGGGGCTGTGAGTTTTAAGGAGGAGATGGTGGTAAATAATGATAGTTATGCTGGGAGTGAGTGGGCTTTGGGGTTACCTTGCTTTACGTTTTACCTCTAGGCAGCTGATCACTCGAGAGATGTCCTCTTCTGTTGTTTTTAGTTCTCTTCTAAAACATGTTGTGTCAGCACTAGTGTGGCAGCAGGACTACGGCAGGGATTGTCCTTCCTCCTGGACTGGGCACTGGGCAGGCCACTCCTCCAAGCCTGGGCTCAGCTTTGGGCTCCTCACTCCAGGAAGGACTTTGAGATGCTGGAGTGTG
>VWZO01020971.1:99136-136891 GCA_013396975.1 Bucco capensis | reverse complement strand
CCCAGGCTGCCCAGGGCAGTGGTGGAGTCACCATCCCTGGAGGGGTTTCAAAGCCATGGAACCGTGGTACTGAGGGACGTGGTTCAGTGGTGACCTGGCAGTGTTAGGTTAACAGTTGGACTCGATGAAAATGCCCTCCTAACCAAACCGACTCCACAAACTATCCCGACACAACTCCCACCCCTATCCCCCCCCACGCTGACTGGGCCCCACCGCTGAGCCAGACCCGGGATAAACACCGGTAAGGCCTCAACAGCAGCTCCTCAACCCCCTCATCCGAAACCATCCTCACTCACCATCTCCAGCACAGCCTTCTTGTCCCCCCCCGCCTCCATGGCGGCGGCAAGACCACACCTCCCTGCCTGCACCGCGCGGCTNACCTCCCACTATGCACCGCGTGGCTAGGCCTCCCCTCTCCTCTAGGGAAACTTGTATCCTGTAGCTTTGTTAAGCCTTGTGTATTATAGGCGCCTCCAGTCCAGCCATTTCACCCTGAAGTTAGAGGTAGCCATTGGCTTTCTGCAGCTGGGTTGCTCAAGACTATGTAAAAGCAAGAAGATGAGCAAGATGCGAAGTAGCCATTGCCTTTATGCAGCTGGGGTGCTCAAAGTTAGGTAAAAGCAAGAAGATGAGGAAGCTGCTAATTACTGAAGCAGGAAACTAGTCTTGTAGCAAAGTCAGCAGAAATGCGGAGCTGGGGGATGAGAGTTCACCGAAAGGACACATGAGGAAGAGGAAGATGGGACCACCCGAGGAAGTAAACGACCACCAGAGGGACTGAGTACACCAACTGGACATGGGATGGCAGCAGAGACCATGGAATAGCGTTCATGATTGCTATCCTTGCTGGGGATGGGTGTGCAGTGTGTCAGGGACTCTCCGGGATGCGGTGTGTTTAAGCAGCAGCATAACGCTGTTTGGGCGGGAGCACACGTCAGGAGGAAGCCCGCTGCGACCCCAGCGCTGCAATAAAGAATGCCGCCTTAAGAGCTCCAGTGGCTAGTGAGTGAAGTTGCTTTCTTTCCCCTCCCACCCTAGGCCACACCTCCCGCCATGCCCCGTAGCTCCCAGCGCGCCCCCCGCGGCCGGAAGTGCGTCACGGCAGCCCCGGTCCCGCTGCCCGGCCCGGTCCCGGTGCGGGAGGGGGGGCAGTCCCCGAGCGCGGCTCCCTCCTGCCGCGGTAGCCGGTGAGCGGTGGTGGGGCCGCGGGTCGGGCTCTGTGGGTCGGCTAGGCCCCTCAAGGACAGCTGCTTGTTGTGCTCTGTGTGTCCGGTTCGGCCCGGTGGCGGCAGGCCGCAGCCGGGCCTGGAGGCAGTGAGTAGGGTGCTGGGACTGGGCCCGTGAGGCCCGGAGCTGACGTGGTGCTACCGGTGGTCAGAGGCCTCGGTCGGTCTCAGCGGGAAGGGGTGCGGGAGGGATGGGGTTAGGCTTTGTGAGTGTGGGCAGTGGGTTGGTGCAGTCAGTGGAGGGAGGAGGCGGTGCTAGGAGCTGCTGGGCTGTGGGGAACCCGCAAATGTCGTGTGGGGGCTGTGAGTTTTAAGGAGGAGATGGTGGTAAATAATGATAGTTATGCTGGGAGTGAGTGGGCTTTGGGGTTACCTTGCTTTACGTTTTACCTCTAGGCAGCTGATCACTCGAGAGATGTCCTCTTCTGTTGTTTTTAGTTCTCTTCTAAAACATGTTGTGTCAGCACTAGTGTGGCAGCAGGACTACGGCAGGGATTGTCCTTCCTCCTGGACTGGGCACTGGGCAGGCCACTTCTCCAAGCCTGGGCTCAGCTTTGGGCTCCTCACTCCAGGAAGGACTTTGAGATGCTGGAGTGTGTCCAGAGATGGGCAGAGAAGGTGGGGAACAGTCTGGAGCACAAGTGTGGTGAGGAGCAGCTGAAGGAACTGGGGTTGGTTAGTGTGGAGAAGAGGAGGCTCAGGGGACACCTTCTCACTCTCTCCAACTCCCTGAAAGGAGGTTAGAGTGAGGTGGGGGTTGGTCTCTTCTCCCAAGGAACAAGTGACAGGACAAGAGGAAATGGCTTCAAGTTGCTCTAGGAGAGGTTTAGGTTGGACATGAGGAACCATTTCTTCCCCAAAAGGATTGTCAGGGCCTGGCCAGGCTGCCCAGGGCACTGGTGGAGTCCCCATCCCTGGAGGGGTTTCAGAGCCATGGAGATGTGGTGCTGAGAGACCTGGTTCAGTGGTGACCTGGCAGTGCTGGTTAACAGTTAGACTTGATGATCTTAAAGATCTCTTCCAACCTAAAGGATTCTGTGGTTCTGTGTTCCCCTGCCCTCCAAGAGAGGTGATGAACCTGGAAGGGAGACTGGATCCATCTTATCTATTGATTTGTTTGTGCTGCTGGAGCAGAGGTCACTATGCAGGTGGAGAGGAAGCTGAAGTTGATCAGCACTGGTGCATGAATGTTGTGCTTCTCAGGGTTAAAATGAACAAGCATAATTTCCAAGGCTAGTTAGTGTATCCTTTAAAGGAATCATGACTTCCAGGGAAGGGTTAAGGAGATCTCTGGTCTGCTTTCTGCTGAAGTCACTGTACTTGACCAATCCTCTTATTGCAGTCTGACAGTTTGCAGCTTGCAGGGTTGCAACATCTGCACTTGTTTGGTGTTTGAAGGCAGTTGTAAGGGGGTATCCCCTGCTCTCTGTAGGGGATAGGTGCAGGTTTCTGGGGTGACTTCTTGTCCCAGCTGCCAGCTGGTAGCTCATTCTAGATCTTCAGTGAAGTCAGAGCAACAAATGAGTTGGTTTGTGCTGCTGTTGCTAGGAAAGCCAGAGTTGGTGTCACCTGAGGAGATCAGGTGTGGAGTGAGGAGAAAACCTCCTGGCTGAAGGAGTTGTGGGCCAGGGGATGAGTGTAAGCTTGTAGAGAATCACTGGGGGAGGACTGGGCAGGTGAATGTTTTTGTGTCTTTATTTTTGGCCACAGGTGTTCCTCTTCTGCTGGGACAATGTTTGTGCTCCCTGTGGCCTTGTCAGGCAGGAGTGAGCTGCTCTCTAATCAGGATAAAGGAGGAGCAGTGGCAGGGCAGTTAAGGATTGCTTTTCACAAGACCAGGACCAGCTGTGTCTTGGCATTGAACTGGAGTTCTCCAAGGTTTAGTTTTGGTTCATTTTAGGGCTCTGTGGTGTTGCTTGGCTTCTCTTCTGCTTCAGCTTCTTCAGGTGGAGGTAGTGGCTCCTGCAGAAAGGTTCCAAGTTGTTGCTTCTTCCTTTCTATTGTAACTTCAGCTCACAGCCAGGTCCAAGTACTCCTGTCTTAAATGCTGTGGTCAGCATCAGGTTAAAGCTTTTGGTCTCTTCAGGTCTGTCAGGGAGGGCTTGTGATTAGTAACTTACTCCTGGAGGTAGGTGAGTCTTGACTCTGAGCACTGGAGTCCTGCTTTGGGACCCTCAAGCCTTGCAGGTCTGTAGCATTGTGCTTTGAAGAGCTGAGAGCAGCTCCTTAAGGCAGCAAAATATCCCTGGAATCTGTGCCTACTTCTCATGCTCTAATGCAATCAACACCTGGTTGGTGCAGCTATTGAAGACTGGCTTAGAAAAGAAGACCACAAAATCCCTAAGCAAGCTGCTCAGTTAGCCTCTGGATGGTTTGGGTGCCTGCAGGGTGCCTGCTCTCTGAGCTCTTCCAGCCAGAGCTTCCTGGCAGGATCCTGGGGGTGCTCTGTAGGGAGGCAGCTCTGAAGCACCCTCAGGGAGAGCTGAGCTGCCAGGCTGCAGCAAAAGAGCTTGTGCTTGGGGCTTCGAAGAGCTTGCACAATGAGTTGGCTCTCTGCTTGTCATGTGATGTTCTTGATAGTTCCACAAGATGCTAGGATGCCTTGGAAGCTTCCTTTTAAACTCCTGGAAGGCATTTGCTCCAAACTGGGGCTCTGCAAGCCTTTGTGTAGCTCTTGACTGCTCCTGCCCAAGAAGAACTGTGCAGGAATGGGGAGCAGGAGCAGCCCTAAAGCTGAAGTACTGTGAGAATCCTAACCTCAGGCAGAGCTGGGCTTGGTGGCTAGCTGCTTTGCTGCTTGAAGCTATTCCTTGCTTGCCATAGTGTTTCTCCCAGGGAACAAGGGAGAATAGAAAGCCCTGAGCTTGTGTGGAGTGATTGTCAGTGTTAGGAGTGGCTGTGCTGGCTCAGGCAGGTGGTTAGGCCTGGCTGACTGCTGGGATGCCTAGGGAAGAATGGAGGAAGAAGAGAAGCTCATGCTAAGCTCTTAGGCTCTGGGGAGCAGCTGCTGGGTTGATAGTTGTTTATTGGTGAGTCTCCTCCTCCTTGAAGTTGTCAGGGACTTTGTGACCTCAGGTGAGCTCTTCTCCTCCATGATAACAAGGAGCTGCAGAGGATCTGCCTTCTGCTGGAGCCTCTGCTTGAACCTTCTGGTTATTTTGATGGCACAGGTAGCCAGTAATCACAGATTTCTTCTCTGCTTGAGGTTCTTTCTCCTTGGGTATCTGTGCTGAGGAGGAATGTGTGTGAGGGGGAGAACTGTTGCCCTATATCCTGTAACTTCCATTCTCTTCTTCAGGTGGACAGAGACACTGCTTAGTTGAGCAGAATGAACACCTCCTGGCCTTACGTTTAAAGATCATCTCAAATACAAAAGAATTTGGGGTGGTTTTCTTTCTGCAGTGCTGACAGGCTTGATGTTTGAGGGCAGCTGTGAGCCTGCAAGCCAACAACCTCCCTGTGACTGTGGCAGGAGGAAAACCCCAACCTGGCTTTTTGTCACCTCTTTGTAGTGGCTTTTGCAATCAGCCTGAGCTTGTTTGCTCTCTGGGGAGTGGGAGAAGGCAGGGGAGCAGCTGTTTGCTGACCAGGAGTGGAAGGAGGTGGTCTGCTGGCCTGGGTGCTCTTCACCTCCCTTCTTCCTGGGTGTCAATCCTGCTGTTTAAAGCCCTGAGCCATGTCCAGGTGAGGTTGGCACCTAGATGGGGAGTGGTGGGTGGGAAATAAGTGATGGGTGAGGACAAGGGAAGGTGTCCTCACCTCAGAAAGAGCAGAACAAAGTGCCTTTGTTCTGAAGGTAGATCTTGCTGTGAGGGCAAAGCAGCAGTGAGCTGTGCAAAACAGCCCAAGGGGCTTCCCCCATGCCCTTGCTAGAGGTGAAGGGGCAGATGGATGGCATTGAAGAGACAGCTCTAGGCCAGGAGGAAGTGAAAGCACCAAACCTCTCTGGGGAGCTGCTGCTGAGTGCTCTAGAGCTTCCATCTCCCTTCAGTTATTGATGAGTTTGTGGTCAGGAAAAGCTCATCTGGGAATATTTGCCTCTGTGTGGTGTGAGGCTGTGTCTGCTGTGTTCTCTCTTCCCCTTTCCTGGCTCTGGCAACTCTCTCAGGTTTGCTGAGTGCTCTGCTCTAAAGCAGAGTCCTTTGGGGCCTCTTGCTGCAGCAAACTGATCATCACACTGACCCTTTGCCTTCTGCCCCTTGAGCAGTGCTGCCTCTGAATAAATCCCTGAGCTGATTGCTCTTCCCCTCCAAGGCTGAGCTCTGGGGGAGCTTTGGGAGCTAAGTTGCTTGTTGCTGCCTAGGCTCTGAGTGCCAAGGGGAGCCCCAGTGCTGGGGAGCAGTGGTTGTAGCTCAGCTTCACAGCCTTGTAACAGCTCAGCAGCCCTCCACCAGCTCTCCTGCTGCTGCCATGCTCCTCTGGGCAGCAGCTCACAGCAAAGGATAAGCTCTTAAGGGCAGAGATGTCTGCACACTGCTTGGTAGGACCAAGGCCTAGTACAGAAGAGTTTGCTAGGTCACTTCAGAAGGTGCCAGAGAGGTGGAAAGTTTAGTTTGTGTTCAGCCTTTCTGCCTGTGGGCTTTGGATCCTGGAGCTAAGCCACCACCTCTCTGCTGTCCTACTCATTCCTAAAGACCTATCCAAGCTACTTGGTTGCCTTGAACTAGGTGTGTGAGCTTTGCAGCCAGAACACAGAGGTTTCCAGCCCCCATGTGAGGCAAGCAAGAAGAGGGCAGGCCAGTCCTAAGTGAAAAATAAGATTTTTGGGGAGTTTGCAGGGTCAGAAGTCTTCCTAAGTCTTTCCTAAACAGGAAAGAGGCTTATGAATGGAGAGGATCAGCCAAGCAGATGTCACAGCTGTGCTCAGGCAGTGGTTTCACATGTTAGATCTGGCAGTAGATTAATGTGATGATACTTGAGCTTGTTAAATGTCTCCCTGTATGACAGCAGCCTTGTCTCTCCAGCCCTGGGGGCTTCACAGCACTCTGGCCCTCAGGCACTTGCTTGAACCTCTCCAGGCTGAGGCGTGTGCAGGAGCCTTGGCCTGCAGCAGTGCTGTGCTGGGAGGGTGATCAGTGTGCAGACTGCTGCTGGCCTTTCATAAGTGCAGGCTGTGTGCTTTTACACAAGTTCAGTCCAGTTCTGGGCTCCCCAGGTCAAGAGAGACAAGGAACTGCTGCAGAGAGTCCAGCTAGAGGCTCCCAGGATCCTGAGGGCACTGGAGCATCTCTGGCAGGAGGAAAGGCTGAGAGCCCTGAGGCTGCTGAGCCTGGAGAAGAGCAGAGCAGAGCCAGAGGGGAGCTGCTCCATGCTGAGCAAGAACTCAAGGGTGCAGGGGGCAAGAGGCTGGGGCCACACTCTGCTCAGTGGTGCCCAGGGCCAGGCCAAGGGGCAATGGGCACACACTGGAAGCCAGCAGGTTCCATCTGAACAGGAGGAGAAACTTGTTTGTTGTGAGGGTGCAGAGCCCTGGCCCAGGCTGCCCAGAGAGCTTGGGGAGTCTCCTTGTGTGGAGAGATTCCCAAGGCCCCTGGAGGTGATGCTGGGCAAGCTGCTGTGGGTGAGCCTGCTGGAGCAGGGGGATGGACTGGATGATCCTCAGAGGTCCCTTCCAAGCCATACCATGCTGGGATTTGGGGATTCTGTGAAATGTTGGGAATTAGTGAGTGTTTCTAGAGCGCTAGAAGGAGATGGGATGTCCATGGTGTGAGTGCAGGCAAGGGGCAGTTTATCTGCTTCAGTCTGGTAGCAGCCAAAGCCAAGCCTCAGCCCTGCAGTCATGTGCTGGGGCTGCTGCTAGCAGAGCTGTGAGGCATACACTTCCTTTCTGGTCACAAGCAGTGGGGTTTTACAGTAACAAGCAAGAAAAAAACCTTCATGGTCAGTTGAAGAGCAAGACAAATGTAATAACCTCTAGGAATGTCAGTGGAAAGAAGGTGGGCAAAATTCCTAATGGGATCTCTGAGAGCAGCTGCAAGAGGCAAAACTTCTGGAGTTTGTTGTAGTCTTGGTGTCATCCTGGACAGAAGCTGAAAGGGGAAATGAGAGAAGCTTTTTGCCAGTGGCATCCTGCCCAAGCACTGAGGGAGCTGCTGCCCCTGAAGGCTGGGAGGCTGCAGTTCAGGTGGTGCTGCTGGCACTGCCAAGGGAGGGGAGGCTAACTCTTGCTGTTGTTCCTTGCAGGCAGTGTGAAGCCATGGCTATCCTCTTTGCTGTCGTGGCAAGAGGCACAACCATCCTTGCCAAACATGCCTGGTGTGGAGGAAACTTCCTGGAGGTGACAGAGCAGATCCTGGCAAAAATTCCCTCTGAAAACAACAAGCTGACCTATTCCCATGGGAAGTGAGTAGTACCTCTCTTAAATACACTTTTTTCTCCCCAAACTTGGCAGCATAAGCAGGATTTGAATCTGGATTAAGCCACAAGTTGCTATAAACTCAATTTTTCTGCTTTTCTCCAGCTGCAGGGTGAGCTGGAGGGTGCTCAGCTGGGGAGGTCAGTGTGTTGGAGTCTTCCTGGACTCCTTTGGGTGGTTTTCCTGAGGCTCCAGCATGGCTTTAGGTAAAAGTCTCCCCCTGCTCAGAGCACTTGTAGATGCTGATGGCATCCTGTGTCTGCTGCTATTTGGGGAGGCAGAAAAAGGTATGGGTATGAAAATTGCTAATCTCTGTTCACTTCAGGGTTATCTTTCTGCTCACTCCAGCTGACTGCAGCTCTTATCGCAGGGATGCTTGTGTGCACCTTGATGAGGATTAGGCCTAAATTTTAGCCCTGAGGATCCTGTCAGGGTTTGGTTTGTACAACAAGTAAGCAGCTGGAAAAACACATGGAACTGAAGTTATGTGGCAACTAAGTGAACCACAGAGTTCTGGCCAAGCCTGGAGTGCTCTGAAGGATGTGAGGACAGTGACTCCTTGAGGTGGAGGTGCTCTGGGAGTTCCTGTAGAGCAACTGGAATTGCTTTTGTGCTTCCCCAGCCCTTGAAGGCTCTGCAGGCACTTGTGTCTTCTAGAAGATGAGACCTGTGGCAGCTCCAAATGACCTTTCATTTTCCTTTTCTCTGCAGCTATCTGTTCCATTACATCTGCCAAGACAGGATTATATACCTCTGCATCACAGATGATGTGAGTATTTTGGTCACAGTTATCACACAGCTTGGCAGCTTTGGGCTTTGTTTCTGTGTGATGTTAAAGAAAATCAACAATGGGTGTGGATCTGAGCTCCTTTCTTTCCCCATTGGAGCTCCTCCTTGTGTTCTCATTCAGCTTTGAAGCCTAAGCCTGGAACTCAGATGCCTGTGAGTAGAATCGGAGAGGCATTAAGGTTGGGAAAGAGCTGCAAGATCATCAAGTCCAAGTGTAAATAGATAAATTTGAGGTGAAGCTCTTGGTTTTGCCTCATTTCCTCTCTTAGCAGCCCCAGTGCAGTAGAGCCTAGATGTGGAGGGGAGCCTTTAACTGTCAGTGAGGTATGTCTAACACTCCTCAGTTCAGCAAGTGTTGAAGCAGAAATCTCCTCCCTCCCTGCAGAAAGTTCCCAGGCACAGCAGCAGAGCTGTGGCTGCCCCAGGGAAGTCTGCTGAGACTGCTCTTCAGAGCCAGCCTAAGCAGTCAAATCCCATCCTCTTCCAACTGCTCATTAGTTCCTCTGCCTGCCCTGCACACATGATTGTTGCTGCCATGCTCTGCTCTCCTCCTTCCAGGACTTTGAACGTTCCAGAGCCTTCACCTTCCTGAATGAAATCAAGAAGAGGTTCCAGACCACCTATGGCTCCCGAGCCCAGACAGCCCTGCCCTATGCAATGAACAGCGAGTTCTCCAGTGTCCTGGCTGCACAGCTGGTGAGAGCTCTTGCTCAAGGGCTTGGACCAAATCACCCAAACTTCTCCCCAGAAATTCTGCTTCTATTTTCTGCCTTGGGACTGAAGCTCTGTGCTGAGGCTGGCTAGAAAGCTGGGGAAGTGAGTGTTCTCCTCACACACACCCTGCCAGGCTTTGACAGCACTTTAGGGGAAGAAATTCTTCCTAATGTCCAACCTAAACCTCCCCTGGCACAACTGAAGGCTGTTTCCTGTTGTCCTGGCACTTGGTTCCTTGAGAGAAGAGACAAACCCCACCTGGCTCCAACCTCCTTTCAGGGAGTTGTAGAGAGCAAGAAGGTCTCTCCTGAGTCTCCTCTTCTTCAGACTAACCAAGCCCAGTTCCCTCAGCTGCTCCTCACCACATGTGTGCTCTGCACCCTCACACCAAACAAGTTTCTCCTTCTGTTCAGATGGAACCTGCTGGCTTCCAGTTTGTGCCCATTGCCCCTGGGCCTGGCCCTGGGCACCACTGAGCAGAGTGTGGCCCCAGCCTCTTGCCCCCTGCACCCTTGAGCTCTTGCTCAGCATGGAGCAGCTCCCCTCTGGCTCTGCTCTTCTCCAGGCTCAGCAGCCCCAGAGCTCTCAGCCTTTCCTCCTGCCAGAGCTGCTCCAGTGCCCTCAGCATCTTGGGAGCCTCTGCTGGACTCTCTGCAGCAGTTCCTTGTCTCTCCTTAACTGGGGAGCCCAGAACTGGAGCCAGGAGTCCAGCTGTGGCCTCACTAGGGCAGAGGAGAGGGGGAGGAGAACCTCCCTTGACCTTCTGGCCATGCTCTTGTGAAATCATCCCAGGAGCCCATCCAGCTGGGCATGTGTGATCTGTGAGTGGCTGAGAAGGTCAGGCTGTGGTTTGGTACCTGCTTAGGAATGTCTCAACTAACTTGAAAGCTCATGGTTGTGTCTGTGCTGTCCTGCAGTGAGCAGGAGTGTCCTTTGCTTGTCTGGAAGAGCCTGAAGTGCAGCCTGGTGGGTCCCTGCTCTCACTGCCTCTTGCTGTGTTGCAGAAATACCACTCAGAGAGCAAAGGCCCTGACCAGGTGGCAGAGACCCAAGCTCAGATCGATGAGCTGAAGGGAATCATGGTGCGCAACATAGGTAAGGACTCCCCTGGGGCACTGCTGGGGGTGAAGCTGCTGGGACAGTGACCTCTCTTGTCAGAATGGACCTGTGGGGAGGAGCTGGGGGAACTTGGAGCTCCCAAGCTGTTGAGGGTGACCTTGCCCAGCTTGTGATGGGGTAAAAGGCACTCTGGGCTTGGTCTGTCTGGGGTTTTCCTGGGGCTCCTGTGAGGGAAATGCTCCTCAGTAGCTTAAAGACTTGGGGGGGATGTGTGTGTTAGACTCTGGGTTTTGGCAAGTCTGAGCACATAAAATAGTTAGCTCTGGAATTGACCAAAACTGAGCCATGTCACTGTCTCTGAAAGGCTGAGAGCTTCTTGATGTCTAATCAGCCACTGCCAGGAGCTCCTGCCTTGGCTTTGGGTCTTGGAAGCAGCTTTTTCCACTGGAATTCTACCTACAGATCTGATTATTTGTGGGGCTTTTTGTCTCTCTCTCCAGACCTCGTGGCACAAAGAGGAGAGAAGCTGGAGCTGCTGATTGATAAAACAGAGAATCTTGTGGATTCAGTAAGTTTGGGGAAGAGCTTGGGAATGGGGAGATAGTGTTCCTGTGGCAGCTTAACACCCTGCCAGCACAAGGTCTGGGCATTCATGTCCTCATCCCTTATGTCCAAGGGGGGAAAAACTCACTCTTCATCTGGAGGTGTGATAGGAAGTAATAAGAAATCCAAGCACTTCTGAGCTGGCTAAAAGTGTTCATGCTTCAGAGAGGTAGTGGAGGTACCTGGAACCTACCCAGCAGGGAATCCTCTCCTCTAGCTGAAGGTGTTTCAACCTTCCTCAGGGTGGTGGCAAGAAGTAGTCTAAGCTCAGGTGATGTTCTAGACAGATGGAACTGGAATTCCTTCAGGGATTAGGCTCAATTCCTGTAGGAGCTCTCCCAGGGAGTGTTGGTTCTTGGAAACTATGCAGATAAGGAAGGACTGGGATATGCCTGTGTGGGCTGTGGGAGTGTCCTAGAAGATTCTCAGACCTCAGAGTGCTGGAGCGGCTTGGGCAAGGCTCGGCTAATTTCTTGGGGCTGCAGATTCCTTTGCAGGGAGTTTGGGGAACTCACTAGTTGTTTCCCTTTCTCTTGCAGTCAGTCACCTTCAAAACCACCAGCAGGAACCTTGCTAGAGCCATGTGTATGAAGAACCTCAAGCTCACCATTGTCATCATCATCGTCTCCATTGTGAGTCTGGAGCCTTAGCTCAGGATCAAGGAGTGGGAAATGCCAAGGGCATGTTCCTTTCTCCAGGCCCACACGTGTCTGGAAGGCTTTTAACTGTCCTCCAAGTGTTCTTATGGTCTCCTGAGAGGAGCATCATGCGAGGGAGCTTTTCTCAGGCTGTTCTGTCTCACCTCTAGGTGCTTGCCATGGACCTTGCTAGCTCTACTGGAAGCTAAGCTGTGGAGCCAATGGCTGCTCTACCTTGTCGTGGCTTTTCAGGCCTCAGTGCTGGTGGCATCACTTCACTTCACTCTGGGTGCTGAGCCACTGGCCCAAGTTGCCCAGAGAGGTGATGCCAGCCCCATCCATCCCTGGCAGTGTTGCAGGCCAGGCTGGCTGGGGCTGGGAGCAAGCTGCTCTAGTGCCAGGTGTCCCTGCCCATGGAACCAGATGAGCTTGAAGGTCCCTTCCAATCCTGACAATTCTCTGAGGAGCTTTTTTGGCAGTGACACTGTCCCTCCAGCCTGTAGGAAAGCAGGCAGTGCTCACCTGGGGTGCTGAGGGGCTAGCTGCAGGTTAGATGTGCTGAGGTGCTCTGTCACCACCCAGCCCTCCTTGGTGTTCTGCTGGAGGCCAGTTCTCCCTGTGTTGCTGCTAGCATGTGGAGGAAGAGCCAGAGGCACAGAGCCCTGTGGACATCTGAGGAGTTATTGAAGGCTTGGGAGAACCTGGGGGGTTTGCCATTTCCTTGCCAGGGCAGCATAATGGAAGTGTGATTCTCTACTGAAGCAGCATTTTCCTCTCTCCAGGTGATCATCTACATCATCCTCTCAGCTGCCTGTGGTGGGCTTGCCTGGCCAAGCTGTGTGCAGAAGTAACTGGAGGAGGAGGCAGCAGCAGCTGGTGCTGGTCCCATGGAGAGGAGAACCCCAGGAGTGTGAAGAAGCAACCTACAGAATAACTCTTAACCTTTCACTACTGACACCTTCTCATTCTTCCATCCCTCCAGGACTGCAGACTTGTTTCTTTTTGCCTTATCACCCAGAAGAGGCCCAGCTGCTTCCCTGCAGCTGGAACCTCAAGGAAGGGCTGCTTGAAAGGACTTGAAGGGATTATGGTTGGGTTTTTTTTTGGTTGTTATTGTTGTTTCTTTTCCTGTCCCAGCTTCAACCTTCTCAGCTGGGGGAGGTGGCACCTCCAGCTCCAGAGGGTTCTGTGCATGCTTGCCCTGAGGATGGTGGTGGAGGGGAGTTCAGGGAGGGGCTGAGCCAAGCTAAGGGGGATGGGGGTGAGTCACTTCTCACTTAGGAGAGATCTTGGAGCTCCAGGTGCCTCTCCCTGCTCCTGTTTACCTCACCTGGTGCTTGTGGCTGTTCAACAGGTTGCAAGTGTCACCCTGGTGGGAACAAGAGCAACAGCTTTGGGGCTGGAGCTAGAGGTAGGAGACCTCCCTTTTGCTGGAGGTCCTTCTGCAGCAGGTGGTGTGGGAGAGGAGGGTGTTGGGTCACCTCAGCTCTTAGGAAGTTGCTGGCTTTTCATCCTCACTTCTTCCTCATCTCCCTCCCACCTTCACTTGTGGCCAAATGGACAGAGTCAAGGAGGTGCTTGCCTATAGCTAAAGTTGGAGTAATGCATCTGCTTTCTCACATGTTCTATTTCCTGTTTTTCTCTTGAGGGTGGACTAAAATGAATACTAATGGTGTCACTTGCTGAGATGAAATTGGGGCCAAGCTGTTGGGCTGCCTTGAGAAGGTGTCAGGTGTCTGCTGCTTGTGCTTCTCCTCTGAGGGTGTGCAGGAAAAGTGAGGCCAGAGAAGGGGCAGGAGGTTGGAGCTGATGGATGCTCACTCTGTGGTCTGGAGAACAGCTCTGTCAGAGGCTATAATAACAGCTACTGCTCTGAGAAAACCAGAACCAAACCCAAGGCTAATAACCAAATGTAGGCTCAGGTCTGGTGAGGATGTGCTGCTGTCATAGGACAGAGACACTGTTTCTGTCCCTAGCTGGACATCAGAGTCCCCAGGCCTGATGGGGCTGAGGGTGTAGGGACACTGTCTTGTGCCCTACAGGGTCGTTTCCAAGAGATGACACAGAAACCTCCTAGAAGCACCCCAGGATTTATAAAGGAAGCTCCATCTGTTTGTGCTGGGGAAGTTGCTTCTAAGCTGTCGAGGTGTGGGAAGGGGAGGCTTAGTTTGGTGGGGAACTTCAAGCACATGGTTTGGTTGGTGCCATGGCTTTATTGGAGCACAGACAGGAGGCTGCTGCTCCTTGCTGTGCCCCTCTTGGTGTCCATCACACTGAGCCTGGGTACCAGGCAGAGAGTTATCCTACAAACCTCTCTGCTTAGTTGGGTTTGTCTCCTGAGGGAGCTCAGCTTTGGTGCCCAGCAGGTGTCAGTGGCTCTGCTCAGCATGGGGCTCACTGACAGCTCTTCCTCTCTCTCTTCAGCCAGTGTAAAGCTCAGAGAAAGATTCCCTCCCCCTGCCCCTGCAGCCCCTTCCTGGGCCAGTGGATGGTTGTGCATGTTCTAGGGATCCTGGATGTTAGCATCTCCATTTCTCTGATTTGTTGTCTTATGTACAAATTTTTTAAGCCCAGATTTGCTTTTCCCTTCCTGAGGATGCACTGAGGCGTTTAGTGTACAAAGTGAACCTGAGTTCAATAAAAGGACTGTACAGGAAAGCAGATCTCCTGACTTCTGGGGGGGGGCTCCCTGGGGGTCACCCTGTGTGGCTGCTCACAGAGGTCACCCCTGGAAGGTCCTGCTGCTTCCCCAGAGGCTGTGTTAAAACCTTTGGGCTCTAGAAGGATTTTGGCTGAGGTTTGCTGCTGGAGCTTGTCCTAGCTTAGAGAGGAGCTTAGTTCTGCTGCTAGAAAGAAGCTGCTTCTCCCTCGTGTGAGCTTGGAGTGTCTGTGAGTGCTGGGGACAAAGGGACAGAGGGGAGAAGAGTTCCACGCGCTCTGAGCAGGTGTGGGTGAGGGATGAGACAGGCAGGGAGTGGAGTTACTGCTTGATGGAAGCTGTGAAAGCTTGGAAGAGAGTTCCCAGTGATGCAAAGCTTGCTGCCAGGAGGGCAATCCCCAGCAGTGGATGTCTTTCCTCTTCTCCAGCCAGAGCTGGGAAAAAGCCACTTCTAGAAGAGTTAGTCACACAAACCAATTCACCTCTCCCTCTCTTGCACTAGAACCTCTCTGTGAAAGCTCAGTGGCCTTCTGTCTACCTCAGGACTGTTCAATGCTGCTGCAGTGTTGGGTTTTGGAAGGAGGTTCATGCAGCAGCAAGAAGGAGTTGGGTTTCCTCTTCAGCTTGCAGTAACTCTGAGTTGATTGGTGTCTTGCTTTGAGGCCATGCTGCATTCTGCTGGCATCTGCTGGGGCTCAGGGGGAGCCAGGCCATAGATAGCTGAAGGAAGAGCATGGCTTAGAACAAGGAAAGGATAAAAGCTCAGTGAACATCTCCCGAGTGTGATAGTTCTTACAGAGCTGAGCTTTGGCTTTAGTGTTCCTGCTCTGTGGCCCAAAAGCCAAGGGTTGACCCTCTCCTGGAGCAGGACAACCACCTCCAAGTGCTTGGCACTATCAGATTGATATCCCAGATCCCCTCAGAATAAAGCTCTGGTTCACCTTTTGGCTGGCTTCTCTTTAGCCTCTGCTCCAGTGTGTAGCTCTGGTGACATCCATCCTGCAGCTCTTCAGAGAAACCAGCACCTGCCTGATTAGCTTGAACTGGAATAGAACCTTCAACTATTGAAACCTTTTGTTACTTCCCTGGAAGGTTTTTATTCTTTCCCTAGCATTAAACATTGACAAAGTCTCTGTTCCACAGCAGCTCGCTCTTGTTTTGTGGAGGCTCCAGAGAAACACACCTCTGGAACAGAAAGCAGGCAAGGGGAGAACTCGGAAGGAGAGAGAAATGGTCCTGGAGTGTGACTGCTCTTTGCTCTCTCTGCACAGTGGGAAGGGAAGGTCGCTGGCACCAGCTTCCAGCTCTTCCAGCAGGCAGAACCTTCTCCATAAAGGCAAAGCCTCAACAGGACAGTGCTGGGCCCTGCAGAGCTTCAGTGGGGAGTGAGGAGCCTGCTTGTGTAAAAACGGTTCTCTGACCTATTGCTGTGGGGAAGTGTTTCTAGTTGGAGAAAGAGTCTCATCTGCCTCTTCTCTCAACTGTAACACTGCTGCTACCAGGAACCTTCCTCTGAGCTCTCCCAAAGGCTTAGAGCTCAGCTCCAGGAGCATGGTGGTGTGGAGCTGGAGCTGAAGAAGGGTGTAGTAAAACATTGATACTCACTAGTGAGGAACCTCTGCTCCTTTGTGGTTATTAGCTAACAGTTGCATCTCTCTGGAGGTGACAAACCTGCTCTCAAAGCTTCCTCACCAAGTGGGGGAAGCTCCTGTTGGGTGATGGATTCTTTGGCACAAGGAGGTGGGAAGAGTCAGCTCATCCCCCCCAGTCAGCTCTGGGTGACACAGGGACAGACACCTGGGCTAGGCTGAAACAAACTTGATCCCAACTCCCTTTCTTTTCCCCTTTCTAAAGTGATGCCAAAAGTGCTCTCTACTGTAGAGCATCCTGCAGAGCTTCCTCTCTCCAAGCATGTCCCTGTGTTTTTTCTCTGGATGTTCTCTTAGAAAAGACATGAACTCAGTGCTGTGAGTTAAATGTTTTCCTACCTCAGTCTTAGGAAAGCCAAGGAGAGTGAAGGTAAACATCAACACTTGCATCATAAGAGACTTCCAAGAGCTGAAGTACAGCAGGAGTTTGTCATGGAAAGCCTCAATGCTAGCCCAGAGCCACTCCCCCTCTGACTCAAGCACCAGAATTTCAGCACCATGACATTTTATTAAACTACACTATCAAAATCACATTTTGAGGGCAGGGAGAACATCACTAGCAGTGCACTGCTGCCCTCCTACCACTGTGCTCCTAGCACTCGAGGAGGAGGAAATCCTTCATAGCCAAAGAGACAGTAGAAAACTCTTCTACAAAACCAGAGGGTAGTTGAGGGCTGGCTGGAAGAGCTGGAAGGGAAGCACTTCAAGGCAGATAGATCAGTCAGGGGGTGGTTGGGTTGAAGAGGTTTGCTTCTAAGTGGTGTTAAAGTTCCTCATCAGAGAGCTGAAGGTGGTGAGAAGCAGCAGTTGTTCCCTGGCATCCCCTGCCTGGTCACAAACCCACACAAATATTGTGTATGGCTCCTTCCCTTCTCCACCCTGACCCACGTGCTCAACTACAACAGCTCCAGGTGTGGGCTAGAGATATAAAAACCTGCTTCAGCTCCTAGAACAAACAATAAAAAGTTGCAGAAATACATTCTATACAAAGTTTAAAAACCAAACAAAAATACCCCCCAAAAAAACCATCAACCAACCAAAGGCAAACAGTTGAAACAGCTGAGTTTCAGACAAATACCAGAGTACATCAGGCTGAGGTTTGAAAAGTCTTACTTCTACCATCTCTATTCCTAGGCTCCTAGTGGCTGCAGCTCCACACTGCTGTCTGGCACAAAGAGGACAAAGCCACAGCCCTTCCAAGCAGGTGTTCTCCAGAGCAGGTCCTGGCTGTGGTGACAGACCCTTTCCAGGGCTGCCAGCAGAGGTTTTTATGGAGTAAGGCTATTATTTTCCAGTCTCCATGTGAAGACTTGTATTCCAGTTTGGCTGGTGGACAGGCGGTTGTCTTGTTCCACCACGAGGAGGTGAGGCTCTTGGCAGACGAGCAGAAGGTGAGGACAGTTTTGTGTTCAGGAGGAGAGGAACTATGTACAGCAGGTCTGGGGTGTGAGGGGCTCTTGAAGCTTGTTTGCTCCTAAGGTTCTTGTGCCCAGCCAGCTGGGTCCTGCTTCACAGCGGGGTTTGGCAGGTCAGAGTGTCAGTAGCACCCTTCCTTCCAGGAGTCATCCTCCATGGGCTGTGCTGACTGAAGAAACCTGGGTTGGGAAACAAAAGCAAAGGTCACCAACAACTGCAAGTCCCAATAAAGGGGCTGAGGGACACAGAAATGCTTGTCTGAGGGTTTTGTTTCTATCGGGCTTCTGCACCATGTGTCTCTGGCCACAGTATCTGTCTGCCTGAGGTATGGGCACTCAGGACTGTGAGGCTTGAGTGCAGCAGGAGAGCAGGGGAACAGACATAGCAATAGCCATGGAATAGAATCATGAAGGTTGGAAAAGATCTCTAAGATCACCAAGTCCAACCACTAACCAGCACTGCCAGGTCACCACTAACCCATGTCCCTCAGCACCACATCTTCTCAATCTCTGCAGACATTCAAGTCTCTGAGGCTTGAAGGCTCACACCTACCTCCTGGAGGATGGTGTTGGCTTGCTCCTGGGCACTGAGATTCCTCCCAGGGAGCTGCGTGCTTTAAGGGGTGAGTTTTTTGCCACAGTGACCATGTTAGTGCTTCTGGAAGTGCAAGTGCTGGAGGAGGAGGAGGAGCCTGTGCCCAGCGAGGGTGCCTGTGGTTTCCGCGCTCCGCCGACAGGAGCAGTGTAGCTGCTGCAGGCTTTCACCGGCTGCCGCGGGCTCAGCAGGTTGCTGGGGCAGGAGGAGCCTGCTTTCAGGGCTGGTCTCACTGGTAAGGGAGACTGCCCAGCACCGGAGGAATACCTGAGCTTACTGGGAGCCAGACCTGCAAAGGGAATAACAACAAGAAGAACTCAGTTGGAAGAGTTCAGGATTTGGAGGGCCTCAGGGTGGTTAAAGAGAGCAAGGGAAAGCAGCTGCAGTGGTGGGTGAAGAAGCCACTGCACTGACCTGCTGACCGCTGCTGGGTTCTTGGAATTCGACTGCTTGGCACCTGCAGGTCAGACTCCAGGCTCCGGCTGCTCCGCACAGACTCCAGAGCTCGAAGGCTGCTCCTGGCCAGGTTGGGCATGCTGTGGCGCATCTCCTCTGAAAGCAAGAGCACACGTCACCATTTGCTGCTTCTGAGAGCACAGAAGCACAGAATTGTTCAAGTTGGAAGAGACCTTAAAGATCAAGTCCAGCCATTAACCAGCACTTCCAGGTCACCACTAAACCATGTCCCTCAGCAGTACACCTCTCAAGGGATGGTGACTCCACCACTGCTCTGGGGTCAAGGATGACAACCCTTTTGGGGAAGAAATTCTTCCTTGTATGCAACCTAAACCTCCCCTGGAGCAACTTGAAGCTGTTCCCTCTTATTGCTATGGAGATGTAGAATGGTTCAGACTCTCTCTTGAAAGACAATACACACTTAAAAATAGGTAAGTGTGCAACTAACTCTTATGTGCCTTTAAACAGCAGCACTTTGGAGATGGCCATGTCAAGATTACATGCAGGGACCCAGAGCCAAAGCTCCCCAGGAGCTCACCTTCGCTGTTTGCATACTTGAGGCGGTCCTGCATGGGGCTCTGCACGGATCTCCTCGGGGGCCGGATCCGGGACGTGGCTGCCCTGCCATAATCCGTGCTGGAAGAAGGGGACTGACACCTGGGTGAGCTGAGGGGAGAAGGGGAGTATCTGGGAGCACTGCGGTATGAGAGGGAGCAGTCACAGTCATCCTCATCCTCCAGGCTGTAGGTGTCAAACTCCTGGTCGCTGTAGGTGCCTCTGCGCAGCGAGTGGAGCGAGGCGCTGGAGCTGCGCCGTGACACCGATGCTGAGCTGGAGGCACAGTCCTGGCGGAGACCTGGAGAGAGAGAGAGGACAACAGGGCTCAGAGGCATCCTGCCTCAGAGCAGAAGGTCCTCACCAAGCTGCAACACAACGTCAGGAGCCATGCTTTCATCAGGGATGCGTTTCACCTCTGCAGAGGAGGCAAGGGAGTGCTCTGCTGCAGACACTCACAGCGCATGGGATCTCTGAAGAGGAACAGTGTCAGTGCTGGTTCATTGCAGCAAAGGGTTCACAGCAAACTGGCACACAGATAATGGACTAGATACTGCCAGGGGAGCTCTGGGAGGGTAATGAGGATGTGGAGCTCATTGACAGGAGTTTTCTAAATCTATTAGGCATCTACCAGGTTGAAGCAAAGATTTGGGCTTCTCCCTCCAAGTGCTACAGTGCCTCTGTCTGCTTTGTTTCATCGAACCACAGACTTCCTTTTAGAAAGGGATCTTCCAAAGTCATCTAGTCTAACCCTCCCTGCACTCAGCAGGGACATCTCTAGTTGAGCAGGTTGCTCAGAGCCCCAACCAACCTGACCTGGAATGGTTCCAGGGATGGGACATCTACCACCTCTCTGGGCAACCTGGGACAGGCTCTCACCACCCTCAGGGTGAAAAATTTCCTCCTTGCATCTAGTCTCAATCTTCTCTTTCAGTTTCAAACCATCAGGTTTGAACAGATCCTGCTAAAAAGTCTCTTCTCATCTTTCTTCTAGGCCCTTTAACTACTGAAAGGCTGCAGTAAGGCCTCCCTGGAGTCCTCTCTTCTGTCAGCCTGTCCTCATAGCAGAGAGCTTCCAGCCCTCACATCGTTTTTGTGGCCTCCTCTCAACCTGCTCCACCAGCTCCATGTCTCTCCTGTGCTGAGGACTCCTGAGCTGGACCCAGCACTGCAGGTGAGGTCTCCCCAGAACAGAGCAGAAGGGTAGAATCCCTTCCCTGACCTGCTAGGGATGCTGCCCAGGACATGGCTGGGTTCTGGGCTGTGAGCTCACATTACCAGCTCATGTCCAGCTTCTTCCCCACCAGTATCCCCCAGTCATTCTCTACATGGCTGCTCCCCATCCCTTCATCCCCCAGCCTGCATTAACACTGGGGGTTGTCCCAACCCAGGTGCATGACCTTGTCCTTGTTGAACCTCATGAGATTCCCATGGCCTCACTCCTCCAGCTTGCCCAGGTCCCTCTGGATGGATCCTGGCCCATCCAGGCAGAGCTGGCCCAGCACAGAGCTAAAGGAGATCACTTACTCTCCTCCTGCAGACGTGCCATAACCTGGACATCAGTCAGGTCCTGCAGTTTGTAGCCCATGGAGATGGAGTCATCAGAGGTGCTCAGCTCACTGTCCACAGATGACTGAGAGCTCAGGGCAGAATGCATGCTCAAATAACCTGCAGGAAGAACAGAAAGAGCATTCAGACATTGACAGACAAACCAAGAATGAGCAGCAGAGTATTCATTCCAAAAATCAGTGCAGTTGAGGGAGGGTTGCTAGAAATAATTAAGAAGTTAGAGATGACTTGAGAACACAATGCTCAGGATTTTAACCTGCAGTGTTCAGGAGGCAGAGCAGGCAGGGTAAAAACTGTGGGGGCAAAGAGCTGCTTGGTAATTTGGAGCTGAGAAAGGTCAGTATTATTTTTGCCTATTTGGAGCAAGGGGCTGTTGTTGGTCTAGACATTAAGCAGCAGAAGTTAGAGTGCTTGTGTTTGTGAGCACTGAGAGGAGGAACAGGACCCAAGTGGCTTTCAGAGCACAGTGCCTCAGAAATCACTCGTGCAAGCTGCTTGTGCAAAGCAGAGTTGACACCACATTGCCTCCTCCCCAGCCCTGAGGTTTATCCTTTTTAATCTCCTCTCATCATAAACCAAACTCTCTCAGAGGGAAGGACACAGCTTGGTCATACATAAAAGCCAAGCTGGAAGGATCTTGCCACCAGGGATGTTTTTCTAGAAGTCAGGCATTAGGAAGGGTAATGATGAAAATATCATCATAATCATCATCAAGTGCAAACTTGGACCTGTTAGTACTTGGCCTTAAGCAAGCCAGTCTTTGCCATGGTGTAAGACTACTAAGTACTTGCTGCTGGAGCAGGGAGTTGAGGACAAGCCATGTGTTATATTGGCACTTGTCCTTCAAACATGGGAGGCTTGTTGGCAGCCCTAGGCACAGGAATGTGCTGTCACAACAGCCTTGGCTCCTCCTCAGACACTGCTCTTCTGCAGGAAGGCTAAGGCACTCTGCTCATCTGCATCTGCAGGCAGGGATGGGAGGATTTTGGCTCAGTGTTGAGCTTACCTCCATCTTCTTTTCCCAGTTTATATATACTATATTAAAATAAAACCCGCAACAAACCCTAGAAAAATGCTGGGAATCAGAGAAGGATTAATGAATGTAAAACTTCTATGTGGCAACACACTTATCTATGTGTTCTAAAATACTACAGCATGCTCCTGGCATAGATAACCCTCAAACACAGGGCCATGGAACCACAGAACTTACAGAGCCTATTTCAGCAAGAATGCATCTCTACCTTAAAGAAATTCCAAGACATGATTGCAATTAGGACTACATAGATGTAGACCCAGCAAAAAAAAGTAATCAAAACTCAGAATTTAACAGCAGGGGGCAAGAGGCTGGGGCCACACTTTGCTCAGTGGTGCCCAGGGCCAGGCCAAGGGGCAATGGGCACACACTGGAACCCAGCAGGTTCCATCTGAACAGGAGGAGAAACTTGTTTGGTGTGAGGGTGCAGAGCCCTGGCCCAGGCTGCCCAGAGAGCTTGGGGAGTCTCCTTCTCTGCAGAGATTCCAAAGGCACCTGGAGGGGATCCTGGGCAAGCTGCTGTGGGTGAGCCTGCTGGAGCAGGGGGGTTGGACAGGGTGATCCCCAGATGTCCCTTCCAGCCCCCACCATGCTGGGATTGTGTGATCTGTGTGATGTCATTCACCAGTGCCAGAAAACACACAATTCAATGTCCATCCTAGAAATTTGTTTTGAACAAGCTGCTTTGTAGCAGTAAGGCTCAAATTCCTCAGCTGAAGAAACAAAGACTTTCCAGTTGGAAGATGCTGACACAATAAGCACAGTGGCAGAAGTGTGTCAGCAGTGCAAGGAGTGAGTCTGTGTCAAAGACACACTCTGAGTCAAGCCACTCCAGTACTATCCACATAGCTCTAGAACTTAATCCTGCTTCTTTGCTTCTGGTGGCAGGAAAAGACACAGTGAGCCACTGAAATAAAGCCAAGATGAGAGCAGGGATTGCACCTGTAGGATGGAGTGTATGGAAAAAGCAAAGGCTTCCTGCTGCACCTAACACCCTCTTCAATCCTACATGCTGTGGGTTTTGCCCAAGTATAGCTTTTTTTTTTTTTTAAAGCCAAGTTCTGGATTCATTTGTGTTTAGTTTGCTTGTTGTGTTTCAAAGTGCAGGTCTAAAAACAGCCAAGGAGAGGAAGAAAAACACATTCTTTGCTCAGTAAAAACTGTTGTGGCTCAACACTGCAAGGAGGAACTGATGATGGTTTTCATTACAGAAACTTCAAAACAGACCCCCATCTGGACTCTGTAAAAGGATTTTTTGGGGTTTATTCTTAAGGGAAGTTACTGTTAAACATCTTTCATTTGAACTTTAGGGAAGCAGCTCCATTTTCCTTAGAAATAAAAGGAGATTGGAGTCCCTCAAGCTGATAGTGAACTTTAAACTCATGTTGGCACTCAGACAAGTGAAGAGCCACCAGGCAGCTGGAGTGAACTCTCCTGTGTAATCCTACATGGACAAAGCCTCTTCTACACTTGGCTTTTTTTTTTTGGTGCCCCTGACAACTCTGGGAGATTGGCAGAGGGAATGAGGAAGCCTAGAGGCTGCACAGATACTTTGGGTTTGCTCATCAGTGTGAAAAGCTGGTGAGACATCTACCTTGCCAACCAACCTGACAGGAAAACCAAAGAACTGATTTGGAGATGTTTCCCTGCGGAACTCAACTTGTGGAACTAATCGGTCCTACTCCTGCATTCATTTTTTTGTTTGCAAAACAGAGAGAAGTGTTAATTCCTCTTTACAGCATCCCCCAAAGCATACCTGCAGCTGGCAAAACACCCAGACGCAATAAAAAAGGTTCATTTACCATCAAATTTGGAGCTAGAAACTGTTAACCATGCTTTATGCTTTTAAACATGCAAATTAGGACCTAGCAATTTCCACAAGAGCCAAATAAATCAAGGCAGATCCTTTGATAAGAAAGCCAATAGGCAAAGCATTTGTAGTGGGAAACTGAGCCTGAACTGTGAGGACAGATGAAGCTTCTGGAAGAGCTTTCCTGGATGCCTTTGGCAGCAGCTTAAATGGAAGGGCAGTTTTGAGGCCAAGCCATTTAGGAGAAGCTTCATTATTATCCTGCCTACAAACAGAAACTTGGAACAAGAATTTTGTGTAGCTCGCCTCTAAGGTAGGAAATCTCATTCCAAACGCAATTAGGGCTGATGCAAAGCTCTTGTTATTTTGTGTGCTGCTGCCCACTCAGTCAATTTCAAGGCTTATTCTGGAGACTACCTCTTCAAGCATAAGGTTTCCTCCTGCTGCCTACAGTAACATTGTCTAAAGGAACTTCACAAGCTCTCCAGCCAGAAAACTGCACCCAAGTACCTTCATAAAGTTAGCATCTACATATCATAACATCAGTCAAGAGCAATATTGTGTTTTTTTCCTGCCACAACAGCTGTGTTTCTGTTTCAAATCACTTAAAAATTAGTACAGCTTATAAATATATAAAGTTATCAAACCAAACCCACAAGATGACTACAAGACATTTAGAATGCAAGGAGGTTTTCTCCCACCTAGCAGATGAAACCTGGGTCAGTGAGGGAGCAAATGGAAAGGAGAAAACCCCACAGGTGGCCTCACATCTCTTAGCAACTCTTCCCTGCCCCCATCAGTCCTGCTCCTTGCATTTTAAATGCTGCAGGGTGTTCCCTGCTCTCCAGACATGCCATACCTGAGCTGCCACAGGTTAGTAGTGCTTTGTTAGTCGATTTGAGGTGCCCAGGAGAGCTTAGTGCATTGCTAGAGGAGCCTGGCTCTGTACTCAAGTTATGTGCGCTTGGAGATGCCAGCGGGCTGCAATAGAGGTTTTTCCATCTACTGGCTAGAAGGAAAAATACAAAAAAGCCAGAAAGGTTATCAAATTATTCTTAAAACCAAATAAAAACACAGAGAGTAAGAGAGAGAAAGGCATCAGAGCAAACAAGGTTAAACACTGTAACAGATGGACTTCAAACAGAACATCTTGCTGGTGTCACTCAGGAGGTATAGGATGCAGAGCAGTGCCTGTTTCCTTCCTCACTCTCCCCTTTAACTTGCTTTGTCACTCCTGAGGAATTCCAGGAATAACTCCCATGCTGGGCTTGACAGATGACTGTTTCCATCAGTACCTGTCACTTCTCCACCCCAGCCTTCCAGTGAAGAGCTCCACTGGACTGTATGTGGACACACAGGAGTCATTTGGAATGTGTAATGATGGAATCCAAACAGCATTCAGCTTCAAGGAGAGCAAAGGAAGGTGAAAAACAGCCCTTCTGAGATATGTATTCAGCACACAGGCTCACATAGAGTTAGTGAAGCAATCAGAAAGAGATCAGGTAGCAAAACCAAGTGCAAGCACAGTGACTGACACTGGAAATCAGCAGTTACAATGCTGAGGACATGACTCAGTTCATCTGTGTACACTCAAGGGGCTGCTGAATCACTCAGCAGTGAGAAAAAAGCAGCTAAGAAAACAATGAAAACTCACTGTTTTTCCTTTTTACTCCCCTCCCAAATCTCTGATCAGACTATTTGTTAAAAAGGAGTGCTAAGAATACAAAATAAAGCCTGACAGAAAGCAGAGAGTTCATCAAATGAAATTTCATTCTGATTTTTAAGTGCAGATGGTTTGTAAATGTAAGTGGAGTTTGTTCTCTAAGCTCCATTCAGTTATCTCCAAGCAGGAGTTTCAAGGCTGAACTCCAAATAAGCCTGCTCACAGGCACTGTTAGCATGTACACTTCAAACCCAAACAAACCAGTGGCCTCTCAGGCTGCAAACCACCGAGGTCAAGTAACTGGTCAAACTGAAAGCAAAATTACTGCCTTCACACAGAAAGACAAAGCCACCCAGTTCCAATCTCGGGCAGCCAACAGCCTGGGGACCAAGCTGGGGGTTGTATATTCAGCAGTCAAGAACATCCCTGAACTTCCAACCAGGAATTCTCTCAGAACTGTCACTCTTAGAAACACTGCCCAGCACAGCTTTTGTGTTTGGATGCTCAGGAGTCAAAGCAGACAGATGAGGTTGAACAGGTCCTGCTCTGCAATGCTTCTCAGTGATGGGGTGTTGGAAGAAACAGGATTCTTTGGACATGAGGAACAATTTCTTCCCTGAAAGAATGGTTAGGCATTGGAATGGACTGCCCAGGGCAGTGGTGGAGTCACCATCCCGGGAGGGGTTTCAAAGCCATGGAGATGTTGTGCAGAAGGACATGGTTCAGTGGTGACCTGGCAATATTAGGTCAATGGTTGTACTTGATGATCTTAGAGGTCTTTTCCAACCTTAATGATTCTTTGAAATGCTAATATGGGACAGGTTGTGCTCTGGAAAAGGAAGATGAAATCCACACACCTAGGCCCCCAGAACACTGCCTGTGCTGCTAGGAGGTGACTGCCAAGTATCCCACAGCATTTTCACTTCAGGCAGATGAAGCCAGGGATTTCCCCTCAGTGGTGAAGCCACACACCCCAAACCAAGGAGTGCTTGTAGGGGATGATAAAACTGGAAGAAAAACTAGGTTTCCAAGTGACACCATTTCTGCAAGTTACAGGTTTTCATGCCTCATTACTGTAAGCTTTGAGCATCAGGCAACTATTTTACCCAGGGAATTATAGTAGATGGTAAGATCCAGCAAGAATTAGCCCCATTAGAAACACTCAACAACACTAAAGCTTTATACAGAACTTCAACACAGAAAACTTTCACAGAGAAAAAAACTGCAGGAATAGTTTCAGGAGACTCTCTCCCACTCCCCAGAGGCACATTTTTTTCTTCTACGTATTTTTTACATTAAAGATGGTTAACTATTAACAAAAAAAAAAAATCAAGAGCTTGAAAACACTAAAATCTCTTTTAGTGTTTAGGCTCTGAAGATACTAAAGAAGAGAGAAAGCAAGGTGGTCAGTTTGGGGATGAATTTGTGTCTTAGAAACCACCCAGAGGCAAAGTATGACTGTTCAGTTTGTTTTATCTGTTACTTGCAATCAGCACTTGTAGAGAATCATCTCTTACCTTCACCAGCTGAGGCACCACCAAGGTTAACCCAAAGCAGGGAGGTTTGCTATCATAACAAGCATGGCTGGACAAACCAGCAGCAAGAACACAACAGCTCAAGTGTTATCTCTGCAGATATTCCCCACTGCAAACTCCATGTCTCCTCTGCTTTGGTGTTTCTCAATAATGGTGATAAAGTGGAAATAAAAGGCACCAGAAGAAAAGCAATGCTTCTAGCTTCCATACCTTGATCCAGTCTGTTTATCAGAGTCCTGCAGGCTGCTTCTGTCTCAGGACTGGGGTTATCCAGCACCTGGCGGCACCACTTCAGAGGGGAGGCTGCTTTCTGCTCCACAGCAGGTTTCCTGGGGGACACGTAGAGCCTTGGCAGGGATTGAGCAGGAGACAGGGAAAGAAAGCTCATTAGCTCAAAGCATACACCCACCACAGGAGTATTTACCTAACAGTATGCAACAGAAAAGTCATCCAAATTTAAACTTTATTTTTTCTCCATTTTTAATTGTATTACTAGGACTTATACAAAATTTCCCATGACAACAGTAAAGTTCACTTGATGGCTTCACAGAGAAAGGGCACAGCAAGGCAAGGCAAAGCTCAGCTTGGGCTGTTGGAATGCTGGCAGCCTGGTCCAGGGCTTGACAACCCTTTGGGGGAAGAGATTGTTCCTAATATCCAACCTAAACCTCCCCTGGCACAACTTGAGGCCGTTTCCTCTTGTCCTAGCACTTGGTTCCTTGTGAGAAGAGACCAGCTCATCACCTGGCTCCAGCCTCCTTTCAGGGAGTTGGAGAGAGCAGTAAGGTCTCCCCTGAGCCTCCTCTTCTCCAGACTAACCAACCCCAGTTCTCTCAGCCACAGTCATCTTCATACACATGTGTTACTCTCTTTACTGCTGCAAAAAGCTGTTTAATATGCTGCTGAAGTCATTCAGAGGATCCGAAAAGGCTTCACAGGTAGGAGAGGAAGCTCTGTGATGGTGAACTTAAGGACTTGCATCTGTGCAGTTGCTGGAAGAGCCTGTGAAGTGATTACATCTGAGCTCAATCAACCAGCACAGAGGAGACTTCTGAAAGCAGAAAGCCTTTTTGATCTTGTTAACAAGGCTGTAAGAGTCTTCACCTGAAGTTACCAACCACTCAATTTGTCCACAACAGTTTCTTAGACTTAAGTGTACCTGACAGAGAATCAAAAAAACCCTTCCAGGTCTCTGAAGCTGTGTAGATACTGAATAGCTTTCTAGAAGAGACATGCTTGGAGAGTACATTTGTGGGGATGGATATGCAGGAAGCTGAGAAGTTCAGCTGTCATTTGCAGCCATGAAGTCCAGCTCTTAGCTCCACTTTTCTCTACAGGCTCTGCTGAGCTGTTTGCATGGTCTTCAGCAAGCACAGCTCTTATCTCTCTGCATCCTGACAGGTCACATCAACAGCCTTCATGGTTCATCCATTCACACAATCACACAACTGCTATTTTCTCCACCATCACCTTCCTCTCAAGCACCTTCACCTGGCAAATGGCTGGAAGGTGACAAGGAATCCTCTTGGTCACCAGCAAAGGAGCTACAGCTGCACTTGGTGATTGACACACTCCCTGCAGCTTTCCTCACACCGACATTGCACCTTCCTCAGGGCAGAATCCAGCATTTGAACATAAAATGATTGTGAGGATGGTTTTAAGATTTCCAGGAACACCCCCCTGGGCTTCCACTGCCTCCTCCTCTCTCTTCTAGCAGTAGAAATTTTGACACTCCTGCAGCGACACATTAAGTCTTTCTGCTCCAGTTACTCATTCTCACACAGACACCTCACATGCAATTCACAGAATACTCCTTTCCCCAACAAAACTAATATAAATCAGACATTTTAGTAGTGATCTCATTAATTTCTGACACCCCTTCATGTTTCAAAGCTACAGACACACCCCAGGGGACTCTCAGGTGTCCTAGCCGTGAAAGCAATGTTTGTACTGGCATCAAAATCTCTGTCTAACCCATGAGGATTCTGCCTGCTATCTTGTGTCCAGGTCAGGAGAATTATGGATGCAGAAAAGTGTCCTGGATTGTCACAGCTTGGAAATTTGGAGTTCTCAGATTAAACATCTCTGTCTGGAAACTCCTTACTCATGTCCCATACAGGAGCTTTTTCATACCAAGCTTTACACAAAGCCACAGGCAAATAAAAAACAAACCTAATTTGCTATTGACAAAATAACTGCTGAGATATACGAGTACAAACATTCCTGAAAGTCATCTTTTCTGAGAGAGCCACAAGCATCTCTGTATGGGCCAATGAGCACTACACGCACTCAGATCCAATAAGCTAGAGAAAGCAAAGTGCTTGCTCTCTCTCTGGGTTTATTTTACAGTTCAGAGCAAAAAAAGCAGCACTAAAACCATCAAACAAAAAAGAGGCCAATAGCCTCCTCAGGGCAGGTCATGCTGTTCTTCATGTATTTTAGGTTAAAGGAAAAAATCCTGCTCTGCTTCAGGAAAAGGGTGTTCTGCCCTGCTCCTCCCATGCTTCTACCCAGGATGGTACCAGCTGAAAATGGTAACACTTGTTACACTGCTGGAATCATTTCCAGGTGGAGCAGAGTCACCTCCTCCCAGGGCATCCATGCCCTCTGTAGTCTGCCACAGGACTTATTTTTCAGCTGAGAGCTCTGGAGAGATGCTCCAGTGCCCTCAGCATCTTGGGAGCCTCTGCTGGACTCTCCCCAGTAGTTCCTTGCTCTCTTGAACTGGGGAGCCCAGAAGTGGACCCAACACTGCCGCTGTGGCCTGACTAGGGCAGAGAAGGAGAGGAGAACTTCCCTCAACCAACTGGTCACACTCTTAAAATGCACCTCAGTCTAAAAATAGTCTAATCCAGCAAAAAGGAGAAAGAACACTGAAAAAGTTTAAGGCTTTTCACGTCTGTCATTCTTTCTCTCTCCCCCATTAATCAGAACATTTTTAAGTTCAGAAGGGGGCTGGAATTTGAATCACTTCATCCTAATTCCTAGTAAACACTGTCTCTCAAGTCTCTCCAGGAAAAATAACTGACAGCTGGCAAAACCCCAAACCAGCAGCACAGCAATGGCTACCAGAGCGCTGAGCACAAATCACTGCACAAAGAACAATCAACTGAATGCACACAAAACCACCACCTCATTCTTACACATGGAGAGAACCCAAGAATGACAAATACTTAGGCAGACAAACAAGGTAACAGCATTTCCAGTGTATCTTGTTTGCTCCTTTCTTGTAGGAGCCTTCCTACCAGCAGCTCAGGAGTGAGTCTGTGCTGAAGCATGGCATGAGGGAGCAAAGTGGTAACCAGGAATGAGCAAGCAGTCCTGAAGCCCATGTTGAGCATCCTGCTGGACTCCACAGCACAGAAAAGTCAACTTGCACTTGATTGGGTCTCAAGGATATTTACAATTTTGAGTAGCTACTTGAGAAAGGGGCCTAGGAAAGGGAGTCAGAGAAGATGCACCTCAGGAGGACAGGGTTACAGCTAGCAGGGGTGAGGCAGCACCTCATGTTTCACAGGAGCCAAGTTCCTGCCATGCTGTTTTGACAAACAAAACTTAATCCCAGGGAGATTTTTCTGAAGCCAACAGCAGCTGCACAAAAAACTTTTTCAAGTTTGATTCCAAATAAGTGCAGAAACCAAGGCTGAGTCTGCACCTGCAGGAAGGAGCAACAAACCCTCTGCCCCACTCCTTCCTGCCTTCACCCTTCCTCAGACAAGGGTTTTGGCTGTTAGCACTTCAGCTCAAGTGGCAAAAATCCACATGGTAGATTGAACTAGAGGGTTCAAACCTGCTACAAAGTCACGGGCATAAGCACAACAGCACAAGTTACCTTAAAGTTTGGACCTGCTGCTAAAACTAGAATGAGATGAAGATATAAGCATTAAAGCATCTCTTTTTGGAAGCTCCCCACTGTGTTTTGAACAATTTCATACTCCAAAAGAATACAAAGGTTCTTAGTATTTTTGAAGAGGAGGAGGCTCAGGGAGGAGCTTCTCACTCTCTACAACTCCCTTAAAAGAGGCTGGAGTGAGGTGGGGATTGGCTCTTCTCCCAGGGAACAAGAGGAAACAGTTTCAAGTTGTGCCACGGGAGGTTTAGGTTGGACATGAGGAACAATTTGCTCCCAAAAAGGGATGTCAAGGCCTGGCCCAGGCTGCCCAGGGCAGTGGTGGAGTCACCATCCTTGAGTCTCCTCTTCTTCAGACAAAACAACCCTAGTTCCCTCAGCTGCCCCTCACAAGACTTGTGTTCTTTAGACTGCAGCTGACATCATTACTTTATTGAGCTTTATTTACCTTCACTTACAATGGCTAATGAATTTTGAGCATTTAAGGTTTGTTTTGTACTCAGCAACCACTCTGCAACTGTGCCTTCACTGCCACATTGATCTCCAGCTCCTCAGTTTTGAAGCACAACTGGCAGATCCCACACAAAGTCTGAACTCCAGGTAAAAATCTCAAGTCACAGTTATTGCACAAGATGGAATTAGCCTCAAATTGTAACTATCTGTGGAAAGGTGAAGGAACTTCATCTGCTGATTTACAAAACAGGCTCTAAACTAGGCTGCTGGTGAAGTGGAGAGTCCTCCAAAGGTCAGTTAAGGATTACATCACTGATCTGTTTCAGTTGCTGTCTCTAAACAAAAGAAAGAAGCTCACAGCAATGAAACAGCATTCAGGAAATGGCAATGATTTCTTTTCATAGACATTAGCAAAAGCCACAAAGTCCAGATGATCTAAGGTCTGGGCTGGTGTTTTACAAACCCCTTATTTAATATGGGTTTACCAGTTATGTAGCAAGTTTAAAAACTGCATTATTTTTTCATCGGGGGAAAGAAAGAGAAGACTTAAACTGAGTTTTAAACAATAATAGTGCTCTGGCACAACGGTCTTAAAACCACAAACAGCTGAAAAGGAGAACTAACTGCATTTGTGCTGCTAATTTTCTGTAAGGAAATCAATTCATGCCCCTAAAAAATTACTGTAACCTTAAACCCAGAAGCTCTCAGTGGCAGCAGTATTAAAAGTCAAAGTTTTGGGCTACTCACCAGCTGTCTTCTTCTTCAGGGCAGCTTTCCAGCTCCAACACCTTCACCTCATCCAGATCCACATTATTCAAAAGATTTTGCCTCTCTCCACATTTCTCACTGGGGTTTTGTTCATTTATTTGAAGTGAGGGATCAAGACCTGCAATGACCAAGTTTCCCAGCAGCTCTGTGCTCTCACATGTATCCATACATGAAGAAAATCTGATGTCCTCCCCAACCTTCATTTCCACCTTACACAAGCTGGAAGACAACTCCTCAGTGGCACTGTTGGAGCTATATTGCATTTGAGCATCGATGTCTTTTGTTAAGCACTTGCTCTCCCCTTCCTCCTTCGTTATTCTGCTTAGCTGGCTGTGCAGATCTGCCATGAGCTGCAGCTCTCGTTTCTCAGCTCTGGCATTGATGCTGTTGTTGATCTCCATCCCGTTCAGACCAGAGCCATGGTTATCCACAGCACTATGGATCTCACCCTGCAAGTTTGTCCCCAGCAGGCTCCTGCTGCCCTTGCTTCTCGGGTGCTGGTTCTCCATCTCCAGCCTCCGCACCAGCTCCCGCAGCTTCCGCACCTCCTCTAGCTCGGGGCCAACCTCCCTGGGCTCTGGCTCGCTGTCAGGGCCCATGGCAGAGTTCTCCATGGAGTCTCGGCCTAAGTCAGGCTCCAGAGCATGGTCCTGCTGTATGAGCGGAGCGTTCCCCGGCACCACCATCATCACCCCCAGCACAGCCTCACTGCAAGACAGGAGAAACAGACTGAAGCTCCACAGACACCACAGAATCATTCTGGTTAGAAAAGATCTGTAAGGTCATCCAGTCCAACCAATAACCAGCACTGCCAGGCCACCACTGAACCATGTCCTTCAGCACCATATCTCCATGGCTTTTCAACCCCTCCAGGGATGGTGACTCCACCACTGCCCTGGGAAACATGAGCCAGGGCTTAACCACTCCTTCTGGGAAGAAATTGTCCCTGTTATCCAAACTAAACCTCCCATGGAGCAACTTGAGGCTTGTTCTTTGGGAGAAGAGACCAACCTCCACCTCACTCCAACCTCCTTGAAGGGAGTTGCAGAGAGTGAGAAAGTCTTCCCTGAGCCTCCTCCACACTAACCAACCCCAGTTCCCTCTGCTGCTCCTCACAACACTTGTGCTCTAGACCCTTCCCCAGCTTCCTTGCCCTTCTCTGGACACACTCCAGCACCTCAATGTCCTTGTGGGAGTGAGGAGCCCAAAACTGAACGCCCAGGTTTGAGATGTGTCCTCCCCAGTGCCCAGCACAGGAGGACAATCCCTGCCCCAGTCCTGGCCACACTAGTGCTGATACAGACCAAGATGCCAAGATGCAGAATATTTGAATTAGATTGGAATTAAACACCAGAATTTCTGACTTTTCTAAGCATGAACTAATTATATTGGGTTACAAGGTTGCTGAATTTCATCAAAACCTATTGAAAAAGCACAATTGAAATGACTACAAAACACTTCACCAAACACAAATTGCTCCTTTTACACATCTAGGATGTGCAACTATTATGCCCCAAATTAGACTGCAGGAAAGGAAGCTGATTTAATCACACACAATAGTTTAGTTTCCATCTGTTTACAAACAAAATCCAGGAGAAAAGCACTGAGTGAGCAAAGTCAGGAAACATCATTAGCAAGGTGCTGACGTCAGACAACAACAGCATTAAGAGAAGGGTGAAAACATCCTTTGTTCAGTATCAGGTTTATCCTGGAAAAGCAAAAAAACTGGAAAACATTTCTCTAGCAACATACTTATACCAGAGACTAGTAACAATGAGCAGCAGCAGCAGGAACTGTGGTAGATGAAAATAAGCAGAATTAATGTCCTTATTGGCATATTTTCCTACTACAACTGAAAAATTAGTGGAAAGTTCTCTGATGTAAGCACAGAGAAAAACAGGAAAAAACCAAGTATATCACACCACAGATTAGATATTTCAGTAAGTTTCACAAAATCATAGAATCATTAAGGTTGAAAAAGACCTCTAAGATCATCAAGTCCTACTGTTAACCAGCACTGCCAGATCACCACTAAGCCATGGTTCTCAGCACCACAACTTTTCAATCCCTGCAGGGGTGATGACTCCATCACTGCCATGGGCAGACTGGTCAAATGCTTAACCACTCTGTCAGGGAAGAAATTATTCCTTTACCCAACTTAAACCTCCCATGGAGCAACTTGAGGCTGTTTCCTCTTGTCCTGTCACTTGGTTCCTTACGAGAACAGCCCAATCCCCACCTCATTCTGAGCTCCTTTCAGGAAGCTGTAGAGAGCAAGAAGGTCTCTCCTCAGCCCCCTCTTCTCCAGACTAACCAACCCCAGTTCCCTCAGCTGCTCCTTACAACACTTGTGCTCTAGACCCTTCCCCACCTTCCTTGCCCTTCTCTGGACACACTCCAGCACCTCAATGTCCTTCTGGAAGTGAGAAGCCCAAAACTGAGCCCAGGATTTGAAGTGTGGCTTCCCCAGTGCCCATTCCAGGAGGACAATCCCTGTCCTAGTCCTGCTGCCACACTAGTGCTGATCCAAGCCAGGATGCTGTTGGCATTGTTGCCCTCCTGGCCACACTGCTGGATCATCTTCAGCTGCTGTTGTCCAACTCCCCCCAGGTCATTTTTCACTGGGCTGTTTTCCAGCCACTCTGCCCCAAGTCTGGAGCTTTCATGGGGCTGTTGTGACCCAAGTGCCATCTCTCTGCTTTTCCTGCCTTAAGTGCTACTACTCCTCCAAGGAAGAGTGAGCAGAGCACCAGCACTCAGGCAGCTTTACACTCTGCGGGCACTCAGGCTTCCCCAAAGCCATACAATTCTCCTGGTACACTTAACACTCAGCTTCACCACATAGAATCATAACTAAATGTTGCTTTCCCCCACCCCCTACACTGGTGATTGACATGAGTTTCCAGTTTCAAGGTGTGCATTCATTTCTGAACTGACTCTGACAAGTCCCTGGGAGGAGATGAGTGTTCCACAGAGCAAGTCAAAAGGATTCCCCTAAAGAAATGACAAACCCTTTCTGTTCTGCAGCAAACTGAAGGAGGAGTTCAAAGACAGCCAAATCTACTACAAGAGCTGATGCAGGTATCTCACCTGCCTTTGAAACCTGACTTTTTTGTGGCTGTGGATACTCTTCCCTTCACTGTCTGAACATTTCTCCTGTTTTAAAGGCTAAGAGGAAACCATCAAAATGAAGTGTCAGGAGAACACAAGGTTAAAATAGCCAGAAGGTTAACAAGGTTAAATATACAGACACACCCCACAGCTTCTCCCCATTAGTTAAACAGCAGCAGCTGAGTACCTTTCCTGAAAAACATAGCTTTGGTTTGGGGATTTTTTTCTCCCCACTTTGGTCCTTTACACACAAGGTGAACGTTTAAAGCTTACCTTTGAATTAATACCAATCACAAAGAGCACTTACAAAGGCCTCTCAGTAACTGCAGGACACTTCAAACCCACCAAAATGCCACTGCTGAAGGCACTTTGACTTGGGGTGGGGGGGGGAAATAATTTGGAGCTCCCAAGCTCTCTGAATTCTACTCCTGTGCCCACCTGGAACATCTCACACCCATGTGCACTCCTGTGGAACCCTCTCAATGAGGAATGAAGTTTATCAACATTTCTTGAGACATTTCCAGGCTATTGCTCAGTGACTCGCTGAGGATGCACCAGCAGAGAGTTTGTAAGAGTTCTGCTGTCAGAGGAAAACCACAAGGACCCAACAGAGGGGGAGGGGGAAAGGGATGAAAAATCAGTTTTTCCTTCAAGGCTGAGGAGCAGCAAAAAACAAAACCCCTGCATTTCCATTCACAGGTGACTGGAATAAACAGATTAAAACCATTTGGCCTTTTCCCAAGTGTAAGAATCACCCAAATAAAGCAGTAAGGGTAAGTGGGGAGGGAGAACCATAAACCTGCAAAACTTCATTTCATCATATAATAGGCTAAAAGAAATAACAGAAACGGGGGAAGGGGAAAAAAAGGGGGAGGGAGAAGGAAAAACTACAGGACCCTCCTTACAATGCAGGAGACAATAATTTGGACTTTCCCAAACAGACATCCGGGTGTTTAAGGGCAGGTTAACCGCTTCTCCTCGCCACAGAGGGGGAGACGAGGGCAAGGCGGGGGCGACTAAAGGCCTCCGGCTGACCACCACCCCGTGCCCCCCCCTTAGCCTCCAGCCCAGCAGGGGCTCCCCCGGCCCGACCTGGCCCATCCAGCCGGGTAATGCTGCGGCCCCGTTCCTGGAGGGGAGGAGGTTCGAGGCTCTGTCCTTAGGATGATGAGGATGCTGCTGGTGATAATGAAGGAGGAGGGTGAGGATGAGGAGGGAGGCTTCCCGGCCTCGGGGCCGGGAGCGGCGGAGCGTGGACAGCTCCCAGTGCGCGGGCACGGCGGCACTGAGGGAAGAACCAGCAGGGAATGAGGGAAGGAAGGAAGGAAGGAAGGAGGATGAGGGCAGGGAGAGAAGCGCATTCAGCACTGGCTGCTTGTGGGGAAGAACCAGGCAAGGTGGCTGCGGCCCCGCGGGGAAGGCTCTGAGCGAGCGCTGCGAGGTGGGGGAGTGCTGGGGCGCGGCCAGACCACGCCGAGCCNCTGCCAGGTCAGCACTGAGCCATGGCCCTCAGAGCGTGTCTCCATGCCTTCGCACCCCCCCAGGGGTGATGACTCCACCGCTGCCCTGGGCAGACTGGGCAATGCTTAACCACTCTTAGAGGGAAGAAATTGTTCCTTTATCCAACCTAAACCTCCCATGGAGCAACCTGAGGCTGTTTCCCCTTCTCCTTTCACTTCTTGGAGTGAGCAGAACCTGTTTTTTCCTTATGACATGGCCTGAAGAGCAAGTCTAGCAGTGCCCCTTCTGAAGCTGTTCTGGGCAGAAGCTGGGATCTCCAAAAGCACAATGCCCTGTGCCTCCACCCTGGGCTTCGGCATGGGGATGAGTTCACCTCCACCTCTGCTGATGGCTGGCATCACAGCTCACAGCCTTTTGACACACTGATGTGGTTGCACAGGCAGTAACACCTGCTCAGGTCTGTCCCCACCACCAGCAGGAGTCCTGCTGAAATAACATCTGTCTTGTCTGTGGAAAATAGGTGCCCTCGGCAGTCACAGAGGAGAAAGCTGGGTGCAGATTCCTCCCCAAACCCCTGGGCTACCAGAAACCAGAAGATCTACTCCTTTAAATAATTCATTCCCTATTTTGTTCAGGAGGGTGGAGCAGGGAGGGGTAGAGCAGCAATTCTTCTCAGTTCAGGCCAAAACACACCAGGTCACAGCAGGTTTGTAGAGCAACCAGACCTAAACAGCATGGAGATAGCTGATCATGTATCTGCTGAACCCAAACCCTCCTCTGAGAACACCATTTCTTGCTGGTACCATTTCTTCTCTTTCTCATTGCCACATCCTCCAACTCAGTGACTCTACTGATGGCTCTTGACTGTGGTGGTCCACCAAGCAGCACAAAATGACACAGAGCAGCAGATGGAAGAGCACACAAGAGGAGTGTGTCACATGATGAGGAAGCTGCACATGAGCTAAGAGTGTTTATTTGAGCTCTACACTGAGGTGAAACAACAGCTACAGGGCAAGGGGGTGCTGAGGGGAGAAGGTGCAAACCACACGCTGGACAAATCCTGTGCCCCATGAGGCCACACACCCATCAGTGGATATTTCTGCAGATCATCTTCTCAAAATGCTTTTGTAGTTTCAGGCCAATCTGTTCCAGTCTTTTGAACAGTCTCCCTTTGCCCATGGTGGAATCAGACAGGTCCCAGCTGCAGCAGCAGCCATGCCCCATCACTGGTGCAGGTACCAGTTAGGAACCCCAGGCCCTGGGTTCCAGAAATGAGCCACGTGGAAGAGATGAGATGCTTTGTGACTCCCTTGTGTTCAAAAAGTAAACTCTCTCTAACATCTTAATAACTTAGAAATGGCCAGACTCTGCTCAGTGATGCCCAGAGCCAGGCCAAGGGGCAATGGGCACAAACTGGAAGCCAGCAGGTTCCATTTGAACGGGAGGAGAAACAACTTTGCTGTGAGGGTGCAGAGCCCTGGCCCAGGCTGCCCAGAGAGTTTGTGGAGTCTCCTCTGGAGAGATTCCAACCCCACCTGGAGGTGATGCTGGGCAAGTGCTGTGGGTGAGCCTGCTCTAGCAGGTAGGGTTGGACTGGTTGATCCCCAGAGGTCCCTTCCAGCCCCTTCCATGCTAGGATTCTATGAAATGCAGGCAGCCAAGCCCAGTAGCCATTTCTGAAAACCTTCCCTTTGTGACTATTAGCTTTTCAGAGGGTGGCTGGTAAGTGCATGAGGAATTACCAAGCTAACAATAGTCTGCATTAGAGCTTTTGCCATCACCTCTTTCC
>VWZO01020971.1:45732-98964 GCA_013396975.1 Bucco capensis | reverse complement strand
CTCCGGCCGCACTCGCCGGTGTGGCGGGAAGGAGGAGCACGGAGCGCCCGCGCGCGCCCGCCAGGCCCCGCCCCCTGCGCGCGCGCTCTGAGGGGGGAGTGTGGGCGGTGCCTGTGCGCGTGCGCGGCGGGAACCTGAGGGTGAGGGAGAGAGAGGAGGGGAGAGGAACTGTTAGCCTAGCACTGCCAGGTCAGCACTGAGCCATGGCCCTCAGAGCGTGTCTCCATGCCTTCGCACCCCCCCAGGGGTGATGACTCCACCGCTGCCCTGGGCAGACTGGGCAATGCTTAACCACTCTTAGAGGGAAGAAATTGTTCCTTTATCCAACCTAAACCTCCCATGGAGCAACCTGAGGCTGTTTCCCCTTCTCCTTTCACTTCTTGGAGTGAGCAGAACCTGTTTTTTCCTTATGACATGGCCTGAAGAGCAAGTCTAGCAGTGCCCCTTCTGAAGCTGTTCTGGGCAGAAGCTGGGATCTCCAAAAGCACAATGCCCTGTGCCTCCACCCTGGGCTTCGGCATGGGGATGAGTTCACCTCCACCTCTGCTGATGGCTGGCATCACAGCTCACAGCCTTTTGACACACTGATGTGGTTGCACAGGCAGTAACACCTGCTCAGGTCTGTCCCCACCACCAGCAGGAGTCCTGCTGAAATAACATCTGTCTTGTCTGTGGAAAATAGGTGCCCTCGGCAGTCACAGAGGAGAAAGCTGGGTGCAGATTCCTCCCCAAACCCCTGGGCTACCAGAAACCAGAAGATCTACTCCTTTAAATAATTCATTCCCTATTTTGTTCAGGAGGGTGGAGCAGGGAGGGGTAGAGCAGCAATTCTTCTCAGTTCAGGCCAAAACACACCAGGTCACAGCAGGTTTGTAGAGCAACCAGACCTAAACAGCATGGAGATAGCTGATCATGTATCTGCTGAACCCAAACCCTCCTCTGAGAACACCATTTCTTGCTGGTACCATTTCTTCTCTTTCTCATTGCCACATCCTCCAACTCAGTGACTCTACTGATGGCTCTTGACTGTGGTGGTCCACCAAGCAGCACAAAATGACACAGAGCAGCAGATGGAAGAGCACACAAGAGGAGTGTGTCACATGATGAGGAAGCTGCACATGAGCTAAGAGTGTTTATTTGAGCTCTACACTGAGGTGAAACAACAGCTACAGGGCAAGGGGGTGCTGAGGGGAGAAGGTGCAAACCACACGCTGGACAAATCCTGTGCCCCATGAGGCCACACACCCATCAGTGGATATTTCTGCAGATCATCTTCTCAAAATGCTTTTGTAGTTTCAGGCCAATCTGTTCCAGTCTTTTGAACAGTCTCCCTTTGCCCATGGTGGAATCAGACAGGTCCCAGCTGCAGCAGCAGCCATGCCCCATCACTGGTGCAGGTACCAGTTAGGAACCCCAGGCCCTGGGTTCCAGAAATGAGCCACGTGGAAGAGATGAGATGCTTTGTGACTCCCTTGTGTTCAAAAAGTAAACTCTCTCTAACATCTTAATAACTTAGAAATGGCCAGACTCTGCTCAGTGATGCCCAGAGCCAGGCCAAGGGGCAATGGGCACAAACTGGAAGCCAGCAGGTTCCATTTGAACGGGAGGAGAAACAACTTTGCTGTGAGGGTGCAGAGCCCTGGCCCAGGCTGCCCAGAGAGTTTGTGGAGTCTCCTCTGGAGAGATTCCAACCCCACCTGGAGGTGATGCTGGGCAAGTGCTGTGGGTGAGCCTGCTCTAGCAGGTAGGGTTGGACTGGTTGATCCCCAGAGGTCCCTTCCAGCCCCTTCCATGCTAGGATTCTATGAAATGCAGGCAGCCAAGCCCAGTAGCCATTTCTGAAAACCTTCCCTTTGTGACTATTAGCTTTTCAGAGGGTGGCTGGTAAGTGCATGAGGAATTACCAAGCTAACAATAGTCTGCATTAGAGCTTTTGCCATCACCTCTTTCCACCTAAGAGCTGCTCCAGAGCTGCCTTGGATGCTTCACTGACATTGCTAATGCTCTCAGAGAGAAAACATGTTGGGAGCTGTATTTTTAAGGCAGGCTTTCAAGTTTCAGCTTGCTCAGCATGTGAATTTAGGGCTAAAATGAAGCCATTCTGACTTCCAGCATCTGCTGGAAGTACAATTTTGTGAGGGAGCATTTGGGGTGTCAATAATTTAGAGCAATAAGAGAGGTGATTTAGGGTGAGCCTCAGTGAGTGGGTGGCTTTCAGCCTCCTTGGTAGGAGAGGCCACCGAGATGCCTCTTCTCTGGCACACTTTGTACAGCCACCATCAGAAACCAAGTTGAAGGAGCAGGTGAAAGGGAGTTTTATCTCCCCAGACACACAGGCTGCTGCAGCAAATCTACCAGGGAGGAGGCAGAAAAAGGGAAATTAAGGCTGACACACAATTAGAGTAAAGTGAGCCTGCAAGTGCTCCTGAACGCCCATGGAAAGCAAGTGGAAATCAGGCAGAAAGCTATTTCTAGGCAGAATTTGGGGCTCAGAGAAGCAGAAATAGGCTTTTGCCAAGAAAAAAAAAAACTCAAACCCTCCCCAGAATCCCAAATTTAGTGTTTGATGCTTCTCATAGCTGTTTGCTTTGTGCCAGCTCTCATCTAAGGAGCTGCAGCCATGGAAGGAGAAAGCGGGGGGAAAAAAGAAGTCAGAAGAGGTTTCTTGCAGTTATCTTCAACCTAAGGAGCTCTGCCTGACTTCCAACACAGGGAGCACTCTGGAATCCTAAGGGAACTACAGCCAGCACCTCTGGCAAACCAGCCCACTTATCTGTGTAGGTGACGCTGCCTTATCTTGTTAATGTTGGCACTTTTCTGCAGCTGACAGCACAAATCAGGGGATGTTCACCTCGCTGCAAGGAGGCAGTGAGAGGGAAAATAACTTGAGGAAAGGAGGAAGCAGGAATTCTGCTATCTTAGCCAGTGAGGAGCTGTTAGATATATGCTGGGAGGTGCTGCCGAGGACTTTCTGCTGGTTGCCTTCTCCAGTGCTGCAAAACCCTGTGAGCAAATGAAGAGAAGGTGAGTTGGGTGCCACACAAAGCAGTGCCTTGCAGAGCTCAGTGGAGCAGAGGAATAGGCAGGAATGGGATGAGGGAGGCTGGGCAGTCACATTGCATTAAGAGGCAGACAAAGCAGCCATGTACACAGCAAGGCAGGTGACCCTTTTCCTTCTCCTTCGCTCTGTCGCAAGGCAGAGGGAGGAAAGGATCCTCCTTCTCTGATCTCAGGGCAGGGTTTCCACTCCTGCCCCATCCTGATAAGTAGATAAAACCATATCTAACCTACTTCCTCATTGATCTTTTGACAGTTTGTACAGCTCTTTAGTTCTCATCTCAAAGGAACCCTAGGTAAAGCAGTAACTGCACCTGCCCCAGACATGCTGCCTCCTTGCCAGAGGCACGTCAGAGCTGCAGACAGGAGGTCAGCCCAGGACATGAGGAGGAGGAACTCTTTAATTGCCTTCAGAGAGGACTCTCAGCCTCCAAGGAACATTCCTCTCATCACTCAAGCCAGCCTTTTGCTTGTCTCCCCAGCCCTGAAGCTAACACAGCCTGTTTATCACATTAGGGTCAGAGCTTGTGGCTCCAGCTGAGACCTCTGGGACCAGCTCTAGCATGTTCCTGGCTAATTCTGCACCAAGGGTCACTGCTTCCCACTAAAAACCACAGGAAAATCCCTGGATGGCTCACTCAGGAAATGTGGGGGTCAAAGGCTCTTCACTCAGTAAACTCCATGAGCACTTCCCCAGCCATTTGTGCTGACCCTGGAGAGGGGCACTCACCTAGAAGAGCTTCTCATAGCACTTGTCACAGTGGACAATGTCCCGGTGGATGAAGATTTTATCCAGAAGATCTCCCATTGCTTTGTGGCAAATTCCACACTGCCAAAGGGAAAACAGTGCTGGTTGGGCAGATACCAAAGCACCATGACAGCATGGAGGGGACAGAGAAACAGTTCCTGTGTCATTTTATAAAGGTGTGAGAGTGCCAAAGCAATGACCTTCGAGGCTAAGCTTGTCTACATCAGCCAGTGCTGCTGAAGCTTTCCTCCTCCCACACTCACCATCTCCACAGGCTTAAACTTTGCAAACTCTGAGACATTCAACAAGACCTGCACAAGGGCTACAAAAGCCACAAAGCAGCAAGTCTGCCATAAGGACATGAGGAAAGAGGATGCTGCTATTCTATCATCATGTGGCAATTAAGGATTCTCTTTGTTTGAGAGCTGAAGAAGTTTTGGGGACACAACCAACACCTGTGGCTGCAGGACGTTTTTGGGTCCCAATGTGGATGTCAGCATTTGGCACATGCTGTGTAGAATCATTAAAGTTAGAAGAGAACTTTCAAATCATGAAGTCCCAACCATTCCCCAGCACTGCCAGGTCACCACTAACCCATGTCCCTTAGCACCACATCTCCATGGCTTTTCAACCCCTCCAGGGATGGTAACACCACCACTGACTGCCCTGGGCAGCCTGGGCCAGAGATTGACAATCCCTTTGGGGAAGAAATATACATTAGTCAAAGTCTGAGGACAGGATTTGCACCCTGGTTCCTCAGCAGGTCAGGATTTGTTACCCTGAAGCAGTATTCATGGCAGTAGATGTTGAGATGCTCTATGATGATCTTTGGGCAGTCTCGGATCTCACGGCTGCAGTAGCTGCAAACAGGCTCACTGGACCTGAGAAGGATCAGAAGAGCCAATTCCTCTGTCACACAAGCTGCTTGCAGTCCCAGCACTGCTACCAGAGCTTTCTTGCCTAACACCAGTACTGCTCTCTATAAGGTACCTGCTTCTACAGGTGTTTGGCTGTGCCAAGTGACAGCACAGAGGGACATGTGTCACTGTATTTTCCAAGATCATTTTCCCTTCACACTGTTATTTCACAGAATCATGGAATGGTTTGGGTGGGAAAGGACCTTAAAGGTCATCTAGTCTAACCCCCTGCACTCAACAGGGACATCTCCAGCTAGAGCAGGTTGCTCACAGCCCCAAACAACCTGACCTGGGATGGTTCCAGGGATGGGACATCTCCCACCTCTCTGGGTAACCTGGGCCAGGCTCTCATCACCCTCAGCATAAACAATTCCTTCTTTAGATCTAATCTAAATCTCCCTCTTTTAGTTTCAAACCATCACCCCTTGTCCTGTCCCAACAGGTCCTGCTAAAAAGTCTCTCCCCATCTTTCTAATAGGCCCTTTAAGTCCTGAAGGGCTGCAAGAAGGTCTCCCTGGTGCCTTCTCCAGGCTGAACAACCCCAAACGTATATCAATACTCTAAAAAAGCAACACTTTAAAGCAATTTCTGTTTAACTGTTTGCTGGAAGCCCCAAGGCAGCCCTGAGCTGTCCTACCTCTGCAGGGGAGAGCTGGACAGGTAGTTTTGGTGGCTGTAGCTCCCTCTCTCCAAATCAGTCAAATCCACAAGGCTGCCACTGGAGACAGAAAGAGTTATCAGCACTTGAAAGTGATATATGGGAAGAACATGTCTGGTTAACCTCAAGTCCTCACTGTACCATCCCAGCTTCTCTGGCCTTACTTGGGTCCTGATGTTTCCAGATGCTCCCTATAAATAGCAGTGATTTTCACTGCTTATTAAACTTCCTAATCCTGAACTCCTAAGCAAGTCTTGCTAAAGTCTGTCCCTATCTTTCTTATCTGCCCCTTGAAGGACTGACAGGTCTCCCTGGAGCTTAACAACCCCAACTCTCTCAGCCTGTCCTCACAGCAGAGAGCTTCCAGCCCTCAAATCATTTCTGTGTCCTCCTGTGTCCCTGCTCCACCAGCTCCATGTCTCTGCTGTGCTGAGGACTCCAGAGCTGGCCTCAGCACTGCAGGTGAGGTCTGCCCAGGGCAGAGTAGAAGGGCAGAGACACCCTCTGGCTTGCCAAAGCCACACATATGCTGTCTTAGCACAGCTCTCTGCCCACCCAACACAATTAGCCCTCCAGGGTTAATGAGCTGAGGCTCAGTGAGGTGCTCCCTGCTCCAGCTGGCTGGGGGTGTGCTGGCTGACACAGCCACATGCTGATGCTCCACACACATGGATGTGGACACTGTCTGTCTCTGGACACACTTCCTACCTGCCATAGCGTGAGGAGGTTGGGATCCCACTGCTGTTCACATACTCCTTCACAAAGAGGACTCCTTTGCTAGGAAGGGATGGAAAGAGAAGAAGCATTTGCATGAGAAAAGGTTGGAGCTCATGAGAGCCAGAGCAGGGGCCACACGTGTGTGCTGGGACATGGAAAGGCACAGAGTGAGGTGCTGCTGCGCTTGCATAAACACTGAGCATCAAGCATTGTTGCTAAATTACACCTAATATACCCCTCTAATTAACCCACCCAAATAAATTGAGTGCATGAAAAAGAATGGGGTGGATAATAGAACTCTTTCATCCAGTTATCCCCTGTTTTGCAAGAATAAGTCTTTTTCAGAGCATGTCAGGATTATGAAGACAAGAAGGGTTTGGAGAGCTTGTGCTTCTTGCCCATTAACATGAAACCCTCCTGGCACTGGGAGGACTCTTCTGCCACTGGAGTATTCTCCAGCCTTTTCATCCATTCCCAACTGCTGCTGCTTGGTTTGGGGGGGATGGTTTTGCCTGCAGAGTTGAACTTCCCAGCCTATTCCTCCTCCCTTTTCTAGAATTCAGATTTGGGGATTACATGCCCCCATCTGTCTGTCTGTCTGTCCCCAGCTCTGTCACAGGGAGGGCAGACACTGTACCCACTAGCTCTCCTCCCACTGCCATGAAATGAACTAATCAGGCTCTTTCTCCACGGTGCATTTTCCCTGTAAGCCATGATTAATCCTCTCCTCCCCCGTGAGTAAATGAAGCCACGGCACAGCTCAAGGAAGAAAAAGCTTTCTTTTGAACTCAGCAGAGACACTTCCCATGTGATCCCTTCCCCTGGACAGGTATTGTGATAAGCAACTCCATATTCCCCTTCCAAGCCCTTTGCCTTAGCAGTCCTGAGCAAGTGAGCAGTCTCTCGCCACTTGGAAATCTCTCTGTAAATTGAGTCCAATTGTGCAACTCTGGGATGGAGCCTGTGGAAAGCCCAAATCCCAGAGCACAGCTCTGAGCTGACAGCTGCACCATGATGAGACATGGTCAACAACACAGGAGAGATCAGGATCCTGGGCCAGCCTCACCCAGATCTGCTACACTTGCTGTATGGAGACTGCTCGCTTGCTCAGGACTGCTAAGGCAAAGAGTCTTCCAAGAGCCTCACACCTGTGATGAGTGTGTGTGGCCTGAGCAGCTCCATCATGTCCCCTCCAGCTACAATGTGCTATGGAGGATTCAGGGTTTTAAAGGGGAAAAGACAACTCCTGCAGCAAGTTCCATCCTGCTCTCCATAAAAGGACACATGGAGAGAGAAGGTCCCAGACCATCTCTCCCATTATTGGGTGACTCTGGCCACCATGGTGAGGTCTGTGCTCTTAGCCAGAAGCATTAGAGGAATGGTTCAGATGCAGCAAAGCCTGTCTTGTCTCTATAACAAGCAGGATGGCTGCATGCAAAGCCTGCCTTGTCTCTATAACAAGCAGGAAAGCTGCATGCAAAGCCTGGCTTGTCTTTCCCAGCAGGATGCAAAGCCTGTGCTGCAGCAGGAGGATCCTTGCTCCTTACCCAACACTGCTGGGGTCAGGCTGGTAGGCAGAGGCTGCTGGGCTGCTGTGGGGTAAGGTGGCCATGGGGCTGCAGATCCCCTCACTGGAGCCTGAGAGAAGCCTGGTGAGAGAGAGAACAGTCTGTGGGCACTGGAAACAGGAGCCAGGATGTGATCCAGCTAAGAAAAGACCCACTACTACTGCTAGGAGGGTGCACTATTAAGTCCCTTAACCATCCAGATAAATTAATCTTTATCATGGATCAAAAAGGCTCTTTTATCCTTGGACATCTGCTACATCACAGCACTGCTTCCCTGCAGAAGTGATTTGGAACAGTTTCCTCTACAGGGCCATAGGAGAAAAGCTCAGACAAGATCTTCAGCTAACTCCAGGCCTGAAGTGAATGAGATAGCCTGAATGGGAGCAGCTCTGGAGAGAAACAGCACAGGACACATTGCAGGAGAGGAGGAGATGGGGACACAGTGGCCAAAGTCCAACATAACCATCCCCAATGGCATCACTGCCAAAGCTGCAGAAGGGAGAAGGTGGCAAACCTAGGGCTCCTAAAATGTCTTTGGCAAAGTGCTCTGCCTGTCTGCTCAGCAGGGAGAGCTGTTAGGTTTGCCTCACAGGGATGCTCTTGTCTGGAGTCATTCCTTGGCTACCCAAGGATCTTGTGCCTCCTCTTCATGCTCCTCTTTATGGATCCAACACTTAGAGCTATGCTGGTGCCTCCAGAGAGCATCAGACTGACACTGCCAGGAAGGACTGCAGAAAGCTCAGGGTAATGGTATTTCATGTTGGAATATTCTACTCTTCTAACTGCCTTGGTCTGGGAGAAGTTTAGTCTTTTAATCATTGATGTTCTGGAGATGGTGATGCTCTCTCTCAACATCTCTCTGCTTTTAGAGCTCTATTTTTAGTGTGGCCTCTGCAAAGGCTGAGTTCTGTCAAGGGATGATAGCCAGGAAGCAGCCCTTCATTCTCCTGTCCCTCTGGACATGGTGAACACTCTCCAGAGACCAGAGATGGATGTATCACACCTCTTGCTAGGAATGGTTTCAGAGTAGTTCTCTGCCTCTAGATCACACATCCAGCTCCCTGGAAACCATTCCTCTCCTTCTCAGCTCTTGGCTTTGCTTCCTAGCTTCTCTTCCACAGTAGTTTCATGGAGGTTTCCCTCACAACCACCAAGACTTCTCATTTACCTGGTGCTGTTATAGTTTAAGCTGTCCATGTAGAAGGGCACCCTGTGGCTTCTCTGGGAAATGGACATGGTGGGATCTCTGGGAAGGGAGTTGTGGCTAGGAAAGGAAGGGACACAAATCTCAAGCACTGAACTTGAGCACGGGAGGGATTCTCCTCACCATCTATCTCCCTGCTTAGCAGGGAAAGCACCCCCACCCCACAGGCAGCCATGCACACAGCACCTCACTGCACATGCTTACAGCCTGGGAATTAGGAAGAAGGGGGTCAGGACCCTCCAGATCCTGAGCTGATGGAGCAGGGAGGTGTTCTCTGGGTTAATGAGCCTGGATGCCAGCCTTGGGCTCCTTACCGTGCAGCTGGGGAGTTAAAGTCACAGTGCCCCCTGGCACTGGGGAGCTCATATCTGCTGCTCCTCCCATCATACACTCTCCCTTCATAATCTGGGGGAGCTCTGGCAAGGAAGAAAAAAGCTTTGATTGCATTGTAGCAGTACTCACTGCAGTCCCCATCCTGGCTAACTGATATTTTGCCTCAGCAGCCAGGATCCTGAAGCATTCTCCCATTGCTCTGCCCATTTCTGTGCTGGATCTGCAACTGGAGCAGTGTAGAGAGCTCTGAGATTAGGAAAGGCTCAAAATCTAATGCTTGGGAGTCAAGCTGAAGCAGTTCATAAATGGATAGAGCAGGGCCAGGGCAGGGATTGTCCTGGGGAAGGGTCTGGAGCACAAGTGTGGTGAGGAGCAGCTGAGGGAACTGGGCTTGGTTAGGCTGGAGAAGAGGAGGCTCAGGGGAGACCTTCTCACTCTATCCAGCTCCCTGAAAGGAGGCTGGAGTGAAGTGCTGGCTGGTCTCAGGATAATAGAAACCAGCCTCAAGTTGTGCCAGGGGAGGTTTAAGTTGGACATGAGGAACAATTCCTTCCCCAAAAGGGTTGTCAAGGCCTGGCCCAGGCTGCCCAGGGCAGTGCTGGAGTCTCCATCCCTGGAGGGGTTTCAGAGCCATGGAGATATGATGCTGAGGGACATGGTTCAGTGGTGAGCTGGCAGTGCTGGGGAATGGTTGGACTCCATGATCTGAAAAGTCTTTTCCAACTGAAACAATTCTATGATTGTATTCTCTATCTTCAATCTTGTTTCCTTCCCTGGTGCTCACCAACCCACCACTGCCCCATGGGAGCTGCTTCCCATTGGGATGTCAGACCTGCCCACCGCCCCTTTTCCAAGGCAGAACTCCTTATGGGAATGGCTTTAACCTATGGGCAGAGCTCAGGCTCTTTCAATAGAGAAAATGAGCTTAGAGCTTAAGGTTATTCTTTTCTTGCAAGTGCCCTGGGGCACAGAATATGTTTATATTGTGTATTAGCACTTTGATCCTGATTAAAGCCTTCAGGCAGCTGTATAACTTCATGTTAAACACTGCTGACAAAGGACTGCCAATCAATGCTGCATTCAGGAGAGAAAGAAGGACAGAGGAAAAACCTGCTCTGGGCAAGACATGGCTGTGCTGTAAAGGGCAGGCATGAAGTGTGAGTTTCTGGCACTGCAGAGAGAGATGTCAGCATCAGGCAGTGCCTGGGGAGGAGATAAGGGGCTGGGAGGCACAATAAAGGTCTGTCTGGTTTTTATTAGTCTGCCAATGCCTCCAAAAGTGGCTTTATGAGTGCTAGAAGAGGTGAAGGCTACCTTCAGATCACATGAAGGGAGCTATAGATAGAAATAATAGTTGTAAGTGTACAGCTTGTCTCCTATGTCATCAAGGGTCATGAGAAATAAAAGCCATGCTGCTTCTACATTATCATCATCACCATCTCTGCTGGTACAGAAGAGCAGCAGATGTAGTCCCTACACATCCCTCAGGTTTCCAGGCACAATTTCAGTTGTATCCAAGTGGTCAGGACATAACCTGCCAAGAACTCTCCAGTGTTACAGAGCAATTACCAGCTCAGATCTCCTGAGTCCCTTTCTTCAGCCCTTCAGGCCCAAAAAGGATCTAGTTCCATGTGTTGTGAGACATCCAAAATCCTGTTGTAGCCTCTTGATGGAGGGATTGCACAACCTGCCCCAGAGCTCCTGTGCCAGCAGCTTTCCCTGCCTCTGCAGCCTTACCTTCTGCTGCTGAACACTTGGCTGTCCACATAGGATGGGATCCTGTGGCTGGGAGCTGAGAGGCTGCTGTGGAAAGGCTGGTGGTCCATGTGCAGTGGCATGGGATGCTGGGGCTCATAGGCACTGGGAGCACTCTCTTTTGAGCTGAAGTTAGACCTGCTGAAGAATTAGAGCCAATTGGCCCATAAAGCCAGTGACTATTCCCCAAGCTGAATTTGCCAAGGCTGGATCAGGCCTCATTCTACTGGCAATAAGGAAATCCTGTCACCCCACACTGCTAAGAGCTCCTTAAGGCCTGAGCTCTATACTTCTTCCCCTCACCTACATCAGCTGAATTCCCAGCACCATGGGATGCTGCAAGATTCAGGAGTTGTCCAAGTTCATTTGTTAACTGAAATGAAACATGGACAACCAGATGCTGGTGTGGCAGCAGGGCTAGGACAGGGATTGTCCTCCTAGAATGGGCACTAGGGAGGCCACAGCTCCAGTCCTGGGCTCAGCTTTGGGCTCCTCACTCCAGGAAGGACACTGAGGTGCTGGAGTGTGTCCAGAGAAGGACAAGAAAGCTGGGGAAGGGTCTAGAGCACAAGTGTGGTGAGGAGCAACTGAGGGCACTGGGGTTGGTTAGTGTGGAGAAGAGGAGGCTCAGGGGAGATCTTCTGGCTCTCTCCAGCTCCCTGCAAGGAGGTGAGCTGGTTAACACTTGGCCTTGATTATCTGAAAAGTCTCTTCCAACCTAAGCTGTTCTGTGATTCTCTGATTTTATCCTAAGCCTAACATTGCTCTTGTCAGCATCATTTGAGTAGCCTCCATGGGGCACATGTACCTGGGGGTCCAGGACTTCAGCCAGGTTTATCTCAAGGAATGGTAAAGGATGAGGACTGGAGAGGAATTGATGGGGAGGAACAAAGGGTTAGTTCCACTGTGTACCTGGCTGCCTCTGGGCTGGGCTGTCTCCAGTCTCCTGGGCTGTCCTGGTGACTGTCTGGGCTGGGCTGGCTTTGTTCTTCATAAGCTGAAGTGATCCTGGTCAGGGAGGAAAAAGCCTGTTAGCAGCTTTGGTCTTAACCTGTGCCCTGTGACCAGTGAATGCAGTTAGCATCAGCATTCTGTTGGCCTCAGGATTCACTAGGCAAGAAATGAGCATTTGCAAGGCCTTTGAAGAGGGAAAAGATGAGATGTCCAAGAGAGCAGTAAAGCCATGCCTGCTCCCTGCCTCTGTACCTTTGCCAGCTTGGCTCAGAGCCATTTCCAGCTTGGGTCTCTGGAGCAGGGATGCTGCTTTCTCCAAGCAGGGAGCTGCACCTGCCAAGACAGGAGATGATCAGAGTATGCACAAGTGTCACTGTGCACACAGAATCTCCTGCTGCAAGAGAAGAGCAAGATGAGAATGTGCCAGGAGATCCAAAGGAAAGGGAGAAACCCACAGATCTCTTCAAAAAGAAGGCTGAAAGGAAAGGAAAATAAAGCTCCTGCTGAGCATGAGTTACCTGTTTAGTCTTTCCAAACTTGGTATTCTACTGCTGGCCATGTAGGTATGACCATTATGGGTTGTTCTGTACCTCTAGTTTACATTTTAAACAGCTAAGAGCAAGAGGGTGGCCTCACCTAGGTACCATCTCAGAAGGTAAACCCACAACACTAGAATCAGGCACAAAAGGAGAGCCTAGGAGAAGATTTTATCAGCATATAAATGTGGAGGAAGACCCAGAAGGAATTATCTCTCATCTCCAGGAGCAGACAGCTGAGTAATGATCAGATTCCTTACCTGCTCATGCTGGGTTCAAGTTCAGTATGTTCCTTTGACCTGAGAGGTTCTGGGTGGGCATTATGGTCAGGAGGTTCTTGTCCCTTCTCAGGATGGTTGGTTGAATCCAGAAACCTGAAATAAAGATCTCTGCTTAAGTCTGAGTATCACTTAGAATCACAGAAGCATCAATGCTGGAAAAGACCTTGAAGATCATCAAGTCCAACCATCAACCCAACTCCACCATGGTCACGAAGCCATGTCCAAGTGCCATGTCCACAGCTGCTCTGGGCTCTCAGTTACATTGGGAAGAGAATAAGACATGAAGTGAACAGCCACAGTGTGGGTGAGTCCTGCTGACCACTTACCCTTCTTGGGTCACCTCTGCTTTATAGCCATCACAGACCCATGTGCTCTGCTTCTCCTTTTCCCTAGGGCTGTTCCCATCTTTGGAGTCTTGGGAAGAGCTGCCAAAGGAAAAGAAAGCCCACTGGTGGCTGTCAGGCATAAAAACCTGCAAGCTCAACTCAGTGCACACTGAGAAGAAAGAAAATCATCAGGCTTTGGTGGAGAACATTGCAAGGGCTAAGCTGTAAGCAGCACAATGAAGGAGTGACTTCAGGCCAGCCCAAAGCACTGCTCAACTGCTTGGAGCCTCAGGCAGTGCAAGGGTCCAGTAGGATCATTTTGACACCCCCTGGGATTAGCTCTTTGGAATAGCAGCCCAAATTGGGTTTTCTCTAGACAAACAGGCTGCTGCCTGGCAGCAAGGGAGGAAAGCTGCAGGATTTGGGGTTCTTTACTATGGCTAGGTCACAGCTCAGGATGTGTGCACGAGGACAGGCACCAATCTCATCCAGTGCCTGCTAATAGCTGAGGCTGCCTTTGGAATGTTCCTGCCTGCCCAGTGCTCCAGACTCACTCAGTCCATGCCACCCAAGGCAGCCCCACCTGCCCTTGCCTTTCTAGCCCCAGCTCCCTTTGCTCAGGATGCAGGCTGGCTTGGCACTGGCCCTTTGGAGTAAGGATGCTGCTGTCTCTCAGAGAAGTTTGACCTGGAGAAGGAAACACTGCTTGTAGTGGACCCTGAGGGAATCTCTTGGGAAATGCAGCTGGAGCTGGGCTTGAGGAGACTCAACTGCTCCAGTGAGCTCTACCTTTTGCTTTGGAATGGGAAACACCACCAGGAGCTTTCTGCCTGACAATCCTGCTGCAGGTGAGAAGTATTAGCTAAGGAAGCCTCACCTAAGTCATGCCACCAAGGCAGGATGCTAAAGAGATGGATGGCCAGGCAATGTTGGCCTGAGAGTCACAGAAACACAGTATGTCAGGGGTTGGAAGGGCCCTAGAAAGATCATCTAGTGCAACCCCCCTGTCAGAGCAGGAGCACCTAGACCAGCTCACACAGCAATGTGTCCACGCAGCTCTGCAATGGCTCCAGACAAGGAGACTCCACAGCCTCCTGGGCAGCCTGGGCCAGTGCTCTGGCAACTGCACTGGAAAGAAGTTCCTCCTCGTGTTAATACTAAACCTCCTGTGGTCCAACTTGCTCCCATTCCCTCTTGTCCTAACATTGGATGCCATTGAGCAGAGCCTGGCTCTCTCTTCCTCACACTCACCCTTAACATATTTCTAAGCATTCCTGAGGTCTCCTCTCAGTCTCCTCTTGTCCAGGCTGAAGAGACCCAGCTCTCTTAGCCTGTCCTCCTAGGGCACATGCTCCACTCCTTTCAGGATCTTGCTGGCCCTGTGCTGGACTCTCTCCAGCAGCTCCCTATCCTTCTGGAGCTCAGGGGCCCACAACTGGACACAGGATTCCAGGTGAGGCCTCCCCAGGGCAGAGGAGAGGGGAGAAGAACCTCTCTGGCTCTGCTGGCCACGCTCCTCTTAATGCATCCTAGGATGCCATTGGCCTCTTGGCCACAAGGGCACATTGCTGCCTCATGGGCATCCTCCTAGCCACCAGCACTCCTAGAGCTTTTTCCCCAGGGCTGTTCTCCAGCAGATCAGTTCCCAGTCTGTACTGATCCATGGGCTTGTTCTTTCCCAGATGCAGTACTTTACACTTACCCTTGTTAAATTTCAAGAAGAAGCATGGCCTGTTAGAATCACAGAATCCTCTAGGTTGGAAAAGACCTTCTAGATCCCCGAGTCCAACCACTACCCTAACACTGCCAAACCACCACTAAACCAAGGCTTTCAACAACAAGAAACATGGGGTTAGCTGCCCAGGTCCTTACTTCACTTCATTCCAGTAGGGCTTGCTGGATGCTGGGAGCTCAGCACTCAGGTATCTGCTCTCCTGGCTGCTGCTCCTCTCCTCATAGCCCAGGACAGATCTGCTCATCAAAGAAAGGCTCAGTTACACCTTCAACAACTGCCATCTGTCCTTGCACTCTTCACCCCACTCTTACCTTTTAAAGGAGTATTCTGTGTCCTCTAGGTGCACAGGAGCTCTCTCAGGAGGAGGAGAAAGGATGTCAGACCTACCAAAACAAGGGAAGGAATCTACAGCTTGCTAGCTTGCCAAAGGCTTCAAGGGAGACTTGTGTGAAACAACAACACTGCCCTTTAGGTGGGAGCAGCAAATAGAAAGTAATTTTCTCAGAGAACTCATTTTCCTTCAGAAAAAAACCCAACCTCCTGGCCTGGCACAGGAGCATCAAGAACTTTGGGGAAGATGTCCCTACCTGACTAGCAGCAGCTCTAGGCCTTGGGTTTTACCCCATCCTCCTTGTGATCCTCCTCACCTCAGCTGGGAGGCCTGAGGACATCATTTTCTCCTCCCAAATCTTTTGGTAAGCCAATATATGGAGTCAAGTCCCAAAATCATGGACCAAGGCAAGCAAAGAAAGCAGCCTGAGGGAAATTAGTGTGTTTGCTATCAAAAGCAGCAATTCCTTCCTGCCTCTGACACTGTCAGGGGAGCATGTGGAATGGAGACACTTGTGAGATCAATGCTAAAAGCCATGACAAAGCTGCTGCTGTGTCTGCACCCAGCTGCCTCTGGAGGAAGAAGCTGCTGTGTAACAGTGAGCAGGAAGGATGCTGCTCCCACTCTTTGGCCACCTGGGATTTTCTGCCTGTCCGCCCTGATTGGGATTCTGCTTCCAACTCTACTCTGGACTGGAGTTACTCACCCTCCCCCTGGCATCTGCCCTCTGGCAGCAGCACTGTGAGGACCAGCTCTGGACCCTGAGCTTGCAGCTTCAGCCTGTTCATGAGCCAGGCCCTGAAAGGTCTCATACTGATGGTGCAGCTTCTCTCTAACACCTGCAGGGCTGGCCCTGCAACCACAGAATCATAGAATCATAGAACAGTTACAGCTGGAAGAGACCTTGAAGATCATCAGTGCAGCCTTTGTCCTAGCCCTAGCAACCTGCTAAATGATGCCCAATGCAACATCTCCCTGTCTCTTAAACACCTCCAGGGATGGGGACTCAAGCATCTCCCTGGGCAGCCTGTTCCAATGGCTGACAACCCTTGCAGCAAAGAANTCAGCACCCCTAGGTCCCTCTGTGCCTGGCAGCTCTGCAGCCACTGCTCCCCAAGCCTAGAGCACTGCTGGGGGTTGCTATGGCCAAGGTGCAGCACCTGGCATTTGGCCTTAGTGAACTTCATGGCATTGGCCTTGGCCCAGCTATCCAGCCTATCCAGATCCCTCTGGAAAGCCTCCCTACCCTCAAGCAGATGGACACTGCCACCCAGCTTGGTGTCATCTGCAAACTTGCTAAGGCTGCACTCCATGCCCTGATCCAAATCATTGATGAAGATGTTAAACAGGATGTTAAACCAGAGTTGGCCTTGGTAAGACAGGGAGATTCCTGGGGCACAGAAAGCAGCTTAGCAAGTTGGAGAACAGAGCAAGGAGCACAAAACAGACATGAGATCTTCCTGTCTCAGACATAACATCCTTTCCTGCTTAGCTCAGTGTATTCTCTGCAGCAGAGCTGAAGGGAAGAGACAGAAATCAAACCAACTCAGGCTAGTGCCAGGATCAGGGCCACCTCCCAGAACACCTTTGTTAGGGCAGTGCCAGGCCAGGAAAAGATCTCTCCATGCTCAAATCAAGGAGCAAAAGGGAAGTTCACCCTGTGAATAGATTGACACTTACTTTGGTGAATAAAATCCATTGCTGGCTTCTGTGTGTTCAGGGTAACTGAAAAGGAGAGAAAACAATTCAGAAAGCACCTTTGGTTTGGGTAATGTTCTACAAATATCTTCTGCATTTCATGGAAGAGAGAGGAGGAAATCCCTAAAAGCTCCCAGGGATCTTGCTCAGTGTGCCTACAGGGCAAATGGCAAAGAGCTCTGGGGAAACTCAGCCTGTGTGAAGCACAAAGGAGCATTGAGGAACTCTGAACATCACCAATACATGGCAGATGCCCGTGGCATGGAGTCAGCTGGAAATCCAAGCCAGGACTCTTCCAAACTCAGTGGGATGTCCTCCAGCCCCCAGCTGCAGCACAGGCATCTCCATCTGCACACACAGAAGGGAAGGAACAGCCCTGACCTGCTCTGGGCTCTCTCAGGGGCTCTTAACCCAGCCTCAGGTGTTCTGTTCTCTTGTTTCCAGGCTGTGGGCTGTGGCACCATTTCAGATGAGGATTTCCCATTAGAAGCCTGGTGGTTTTCACCATGTCTGCAAGAAAAAGAGCAAGAGCAATGAGGTCAGGAGATAAGAAGACACAGTGGGAGGCAGAGGAACAACAGAACAACTCTCACTCTCAACTTCTCCTCTTGGGCACAAACTGGAACCCAGGAGGTTCCATCTGAACAGGAGGAGAAACTTGTTTGTTGTGAAGGTGCAGAGCCCTGGCCCAGGCTGCCCAGAGAGCTTGGGGAGTCTCCTTGTCTGGAGAGATTCCCAAGGCACCTGGAGGTGATGCTGGGCAAGCTGCTGTGGGTGAGCCTGCTGGAGCAGGGGGGTTGGACTGGGTGATCCCCAGAGGTCCCTTCCAAGCCTCAGCATGCTGGGACTGTGTGAAGAGCCAACCTTCTGGGCACCATGGGCCTGGCTGCAGCTGCTGGCTTACCTGCAGAGATGTCTTGCTCCCTGCAGTGAAATGTTTCACTCAGGTTAGCACAAATACCCTACAGCAGTTGTTCTCTCTCTGTTCAAGGACCAGCAAGACCTTGCTACAGGTCCACCAGCTGGACCCTACACCCATCTTTCTCTGCCCCAGCCCTGTCAAGCTGTATGTCTGTCTCCTCCCTTCCCTGCCAATTCCTCTCTCTCTCCAGTTGGAGGTGGCTCAAATAATGAGGCATCCTCTCCTTTCTCTGGGAGCCTGCCTCACAATTAGCAGCAGCTTTGTGACCCCAGTGAGCCCAGGCACAATGAGTGTGTTGTAAGCAGGCTGGCCCTGCACTGACATGCAAGGAGGTATTTCTGGGCCTCAGCTGAGTGACCATGACAATAGTTCAGCCTCTACCTTTTCTCCAGCACTCCAGGGCTTTGCTTCAGCCTCAGATATTGGTCTGGAAACATTTCTAGCTTTGTCTTCAGTGGTAGAGGTGAAAAGTGAGTTGCAATGAACTGCAGACACTACAGAAACTCAACCCAAGCTGCTTAAGCACAACAGAGGGAAAGGTGAGGCCATAGGTCCAACTCTGGGCTGTGTCTAGGCTGAAGTGGGCAAACTTCAGAGTGCTAACAGCTTCCCATTGCTCAACAGCCTCTTCAGACCTTCTAAGAGGGTGCAGAGGACCAGAACCAACACTGGCTGGAGCCACCAGCAACTGAGATTCAACACAACAGCTGCAGGTGGAAGAAGCTGCTCAGGGAAATGGCAGTGGAGTGGTAAAAATAAAACCATGAAGTAGAGTCTTTAGGGACTGAGGCAGTGAGGAGAATTCCTGAGGGAGGTGAGGGAAGAGCTGAGAGAAGTGACACATTGCAGCTCAGCCAGCAGATGAGGCTCTTGGAGTGCAGCCCAGGCCCAGGACTGCAGAGCTCCCATCTGCTGGAGACCACTAGCAACTAGATCCCATTTGTGAGCAAAAAAGCAAGGTTATGCCTTGTGTTGAGCAGCACAGATCACTCCTTCTGAGCTCCTTACCCAGCCCCATGCTGTGGCACCATTTCAGATGAGGATTTCCCATTAGAAGCCTGGTGGTTTTCACCATGTCTGCAAGAAAAAGAGCAAGAGCAATGAGGTCAGGAGATAAGGAGACACAGTGGGAGGCAGAGGAACTCCACAGCAAGATACTTGCTGGAAGTGTGCTCTGTACAGGGCAGGGATGCTCGGAGCATAAGGAACTGGGCAATATTCAAGCTCTGCGAATCCCACAGCTTCCTGGAGTTGACCTGTTGGAAAGCAGCTCTGCAGAGAAGGACCTGGGAATGCTGGTGGACAACTAGTTCAGAAGCAGCCAGCAAGGTGCTTNTCTCCTTGTCTGGAGAGATTCCCAAGGCACCTAGAGGTGATGCTGGGCAAGCTGCTGTGGGTGAGCCTGCTGGAGCAGGGGATTGGACTGGGTGATCCCCAGAGGTCCCTTCCAGCCCCCACCATGCTGGGATTTGGGCATTCTGTGATCTGGGTTCATTTCCCAAAGCATTAGCTATCTGGGAGGAAAGTGCTGCATTCCCAGATCCCAGTGCTGTAGCATTTCTTGCTCCATGACTGTACTGTGTCCAGAACAATCACATCTCTCTGGGAAAACAGCAGCAAGCAGAGCCAAACTGCCCATGCAGGGTGGTCCTTGCTACCCCCAGCAGGCCTGGAGGCTGCTGCAGGCCCAACAGAGCTACCTGATGTCAGCAGAAGTGGAGATTCTCTCTGAAGTCTCACTGAAGGATGTGGTAGCTTGCCTCTTACTGCCTGTGTCAGAGCTGCAAAAGAAAGCAACGGGGGAAAAACCCTGTCATTCCTGAACAAACCAGCTCCCCAGAGCAGCTGGCCAAAAATCTGCCTGCACTGAAGTGTTCTTTGTGTGAAGAAATGAAACTGAAAACAAACATCCCTGTTTTCAAGCCATTCACTTCCCAAGTGGCCTGGTCAGAAGCACTTTTTACATTCCAAGCCCTGCTAGTGCCAGGAACATCAGACACACAGAGACCAAAGCAGCAGAGAGGAGCTCAGGAAGCAGAGAGCTCTTTGCAGTGCTGTGGACAACTAGTCCCACAGTTTTTTTTGTCCTGTGAATACAATCAACCCAAGCTGAAAGCAACTGCAAATTATTCCCCTTCACATATTTGGCAAGCAGGAGCTCAGCATGGTTGGGTTTAGCTCTGCCAGGCTTTGAGCACTTGTCAGGATGTTGTCAGGAGTTTAGACAGGAAAGAGTTTTTCCATCAGCTGCCTGCATCTAACTAAATTCTCCCATGCACAGGGATGGNGGAAAGAGTTTTTCCATCAGCTGCCTGCATCTTACTAGGGCTCAGCTTTGGGCTCCTCACTCCCACAAGGACATTGAGGTGCTGGAGTGTGGCCAGAGAAGGGCAAGGAAGGTGGGGAAGGGTCTTGAGCACAAGTGTGGTGAGAGGAGCTGAGGGAACTGGGGTTGGTTAGGGTTGAGAAGAGGAGGCTCAGGGAAGACCTCACTCTCTACAACTCTCTGAAAGGAGCTTGGAGCCAGGGCGGGGGTTGGTCTCCTCTCCCAAGGAACAAGACAAGAGGAAACAGTCTCATGTTGCACCAGGGGAGATTTAGTTTGAATATCAGGAACAGTTTCTTCCCTGTAAGAGTGCTTAGGCACTGTCCCAGGCTGCCCAGGGCAGTGCTGGAGTCACCATCCCTGGAAGTGTGCAGAAATAGTGTAGCTCTGGCACTTAGGGACATGGTTTAGTGGTGACCTGGCACTATCAGGTGAATGGTTGACTTGATGACCTTTAAGGTCTTTTGCAACCTTTATGATTCCATGCTTCATTTCACCTCCCAGAGGGATGCTCACAGAAGTTGACAGAGCTCTAAAAGATGTCCACAGCACTCACCTGGCTGGAGACACTCCTGTTGCCTTTGGTTCACTCCAGGAAGAGCCAGCAGGAGTTTTCCTTAGCCCATTAGCACTGTGGGGAAAAAACCCAAGTAATAAATCATTAAACAGAAGATTTTTAGGTGCCTTCTCCTGGTGGGGACACACATCCTGCTGTCTTGTGTTAGGGAGGCCAAACTCTGATGTGCCAGCACTCACACAGGCACTTGTCCCTGTGCCACTGCTGGGACCAGGAGCTATTTGCATTTCAGCTCAAACACACACTCTTTAGAAACTGTTTTTTTCCTATTAACTGGAACTGGAGCTGTTTCTGACCCTGGGGTTTGAGTTTCAACTAAAACCTAGCTCCCTCATGCAGGAAATGAAGACTCTCAGGCTGCAAGGCTCAATGGAGTGGACTCCCTGCTGGGCCCACTAAGGACCTGAGTGGCAGAGAAGCTAATAATGCTGCTGCCTGGCACCAAGCTACTCCTCAGAGCAGCAGCAGGGAGCTGAATCCCAGATTAAAGGAATCTGCTTGACTATACAGAAGGATTCTTTCTCCTAGAGCAAACATTTCCATTTTACAGAATGCCCAAATCCCAGCATGCTGGGAGCTGGAAGGGACCCCTGGGGATCACCCAGTCCATCCCCCCTGCTGCAGCAGGCTCACCCACAGCAGCTTGCCCAGCATCACCTCCAGGTGCCTTGGGAATCTCTCCACACAAGGAGACTCCCCAGGCTCTCTGGGCAGCCTGGGCCAGGGCTCTGCACCCTCACACCAAACAAGTTTCTCCTCCTGTTCAGATGGAACCTCCTGGGTTCCAGTTTGTGCTCATTGCCCCTTGGCCTGTGCCTGGGCACCACTGAGCAGAGTGTGGCCCCAGCCTCTTGCCCCCATTCTCTCCAGCAGGTCAAGCCCTACCTGCTCCATAAGGTTGTTCCTCCCCAGGTGCAGGGCTCTACACTTGCCCCTTCCTCTCCCTCAGCCATCAGCCTGTCCATGTGTTGCTGGATGCCAGCACAGCCTGAGGGGTGTCAGCCTCTCCTCCTCATCAGCAGACTTGCTGAGGGGTCCCAATGTCCCTTCATCCAGCTCACCTCTCCAGCCTCTCTGCTCACACCTCTCTGTGGCCATCAGAGCAGAGTAATTAAAGCTCAAGTGTAAGGAAAGAATCCTAGAATGGTTTGGGTTGGAAGGGACCTCTGGAGCTCATCTAGTCCAACCCCCCTGCAGTGGCCAGGGACATCCCCAACTACATCAGCTTGCCCAGAGCCCTGGCAAGCCTCACCTGCAATGCCTCCAGGGATGGGAACTCAACCACCTCCCTGGGCAACCTGGGCCAGTGTTCCACCACCCTCGTGGGGAGGAACTTCTTTCTAATATCCAGTTTAAATCTACTCTTCTCCAATTTAAAGCCATTGCCCCTTGTCCTTTCACTGCAGGCCTTTGCAAACAGGCCCTCTGCAGCCTTCTTGGAAGTTCCCTTTAGGTCCTGGAAGGTCACTAGTAGGTCCCCCTGAAGCCTTCTCTTGTCCAGGCTGAACAATCCCAGCTCCCTCAGCCTGTCCTCACAGGAGAGAGCTGGCTCAGGGGACTGGGAATCAGGAGCTATTGAGTGGTTCATGTGTAGCTGATGGGGTCAGCTAAGGAGGCCAAGGTCACTAGGAAAAGGAAATCATTGCTGTCTGATGGCTGCTCTGTCTCCTCCTGGGAGTTCTCTCTCTCTCTGTCTCTCTCTCTCTCCAGAGGTGCCACCAGGCTCACTCCTGGGGCATACGAGCATCTTGTGAAGCTTGATCAGGAGAGGGAGCCAGCAGCAGCTTTACCCCATACAACTGACATCAGATTGAGCCTGGATTTATGCAGTTTGTGCCCCCCAGGGCTGTCACTCAGCTACTTGAGGACACTCTGGCCCTGGCCCCATGTCTGCTCTTTGGAGAAGTCTCCATCTCTAGCTGTGCGCTGGTTGCTGCTGCCTGGCAGGTAAAGAGTTCTCTGCAGAGAAGGCAACTCAGGGTGCCCTGAACCCACAGACAGGCTACACACTGCTCCAGGAGGAGGTCAATACATACCTGCTCTCATCTGGAGTCACCCTGCTGCAGCCAGGCCCAGCTGGGCTCCTCTTCTGCTGCCCTTCCTCTTCCTCTATCTCAATCCTTTCCAAAGACAAAAAGAGATACAAACATCTCACTGCTTCCAGTTCCCCACTGCTAGCTAACCCAGGCATTTCTCTGTCCCCCAGAGGCAGATCCTTCCTGCTCCTCACACTCCCTGTGCTCTGGTGAGCATCTCAGCTGGCTGAAGGAAGGGAGATGATCTTCAGCCCAAATCAGGGGCATTTTGCTCTCACAGTTGCTTTACAAAGAGCATCAACTGAATGCTTCCATTCCAGAGATGCCCTAGCCATCACCTCCCTCTCACTCCAACTGCTTTGGAAGCTAAATGCCTGCAGTCAGGCATTCACCTGGTTCAGAGTTCACCTTTTGCTGGCAGGAAGAAGCAAGGCCATGAGTGAGTCTCTCCTGGTTTCATGTTGCTCATAACCCAAAGCATCATCAGTGCTGGATTCTCAGTGTTTACCACACTGTGGGCTCTCAGAAGCCAGAGTGATTGAACCCAGAGCATCCTTTTGAAGGGAAGTGTCCCTTACAATGTCCCTCCCCTGCTTTGGGACCCCTGGGGATCTCCTACCCCAGCCCCAGGCCCCAGACACACAGCCCTAGCAGCATTTCCAGAGCCTCAGGGACCTACCTCTTGGCAAACAAAGGTGGAAAGTCTTGTGTTGGGCTGCTGCAAAGGAAGCAGAAAGGCAACAGTCAGAGGTTTGGAGGTAAAGACACAGCTTGGGCAGAGATGGTGCAAGGCATTAAGGGAGTCAGCTCACCTCACTGAGGCAGTGCAACCTGTGCAAGTGACAAAGCCAAGGAGATAAACACAGGCAAAGCAGCTAGTTAGCACAGGTGAAGCACAGCAGCTTCCCCAGAGAGCCTTTTGACTTGCCTACCTTCCTGCTGGCTGGCTTGCTTTCTGTCTCCCTCCAGCCCACACAACGCTCAGTGCTCGAGAGGAACTCAGAGCCAGTGCAAACCTCCTCAAGGCCCTTCCCCATCCTCCTCAAGGTCCTTCCCCATCCTTCCCAAGGCCCTTCCTCATCCTTCCCAAGGCCCTGCTCTCCTTCTGGGCACAATTGAGTGCTCTGCTGGCACATCTCCTCCCTGCTGCCTCCCCCAGCAGCACCCTCCTGGTGCCTCATTGTGTCACCCTGAGTTATGTCAAGAGGAGAAGCATTACTAATGAAAGCAAGCTGCAAAAAAACCCAGTCACTGTCCTGCCTCCTGGGAGATCAGAGACCTTGGAGAAATGCTGAGTTTTCCCCTCCCAGGACAAAGATGGACATCAGAGCCCTGGACACTAGTAGCTCCCACATATCCTTCACATTCCTGTCAGGTTCTTTTTCTTCACAGAACTGTTCCGAAGCTGCAACTAAGATCATGACCTTGTAAACCTACTTATTGTTCAAACACAGTCTAAAGGCAAACTGTCACAAAAAGCTCGCCCATGCTGGATACCCTTGATATCTGTGCTGCTTTTCCCTTTGCAGCAACAAAAATGCAGAGAGCAGAGAGCTGAGGCTGAAAATTGAGCTTTTGATTGCAGAGCTCAGGAAATTAAGGATTTTCTCTTCCTGAAAGTTCATTTCTCTCAGTTAAGACTTCCCAAAGCTCTTGGAGGATTTCCCCTGTTCTGCAGAAACCTGCTGGCTGAAGATGAGCCAAGAAGGCCAACAGCATCCTGGCTTGGATCAGCACTAGTGTGGCAGCAGGACTAGGACAGGGATTGTTCTCCTGTCCTAGGCACTGGGGAGGCAACACTTCCAATCCTGGAGCTCAGCTTTGGGCTCCTCACTCCCAGAAGGACACTGAGGTGCTGGAGTGTGCTCAAAAACCACACAGATGTGTCCCTTTGTGCCATGGTTTAGAGTCATGGTGGTGCTGGCTTGATGGTTGGACTTGATCTTCAGAGGTGTTTTTCCAACCTTAATGATTGTCTCCTTAGCCCTTCTAGAGAGCTGGCACCTCTAGCTTCTCCACATTAGAAAGGTACCCAGCGTCCCCTCAGAGAGCCCTGGGTGATGCCAGCACCCTGTGAGATAACCCTCAGCCTCCTGCCTGTCTCCTGCCCCACTGTGCCCACTGAGGCCTCACCCATTGCTCTTCTTGGCTGCTGAGAGGACATAAGCACGTTCCTTGCTGGCAGTTCTCCTCAGGACACTGTTGGCTGCCTCTGTCCTGCAAGGGAGGGAGGACAGGGGAGGAAGGGATCACATTCTGCTCATGCTGTTAGGGGCAGTAGGTGAACAAGCCAGGGGAGGCTTGTGCAGGAATGCAGGCTGAGCAAAGAGGAGTCACAATGGCTTAGCTTGCCCTTTATTATCCTTCCTGCTGGCCACAGAGCTTACACATGGATGGAAAGTGTCAGGCAAAAAAACAACCCCAAAAATCTGTCTCTTGCAGGAGGAAGGAGTTTCCCCTTTACAAGCCCTGGACTAGTGCAATATTGCATGTCACAGGACACATGCTTTGTGGCCAAGATGCTGTGTGAACTGCAGGAGCCTCCACAGACATCAGCATCAGCAGAGCTGCCAGGGGAGGAGAGGAGAGCTCTGCAGGGATTTGGATTGCTTTGGCCTCAGTGGCCAAGCTACCAAGTGTTCATTTGGAAAAGGCTCGTAGCTGAGAAAAAGGATCTTTAGAAATTCAAATGGAAGGAATAAGGATGCTGGCTGCATCCCAGAATCCCAAATCCCAGCATGGTGAGGGTTAGAAGGAACCTCTGGAGATCATCTAGTCCATCCCCTTCTGCTGCAGCAGGGTCACCCACAGCAGCTTGCCCAGCATCACCTCCAGCTGCCTTGGGAATCTCTCCACACAAGGAGACTCCCCAAGCTCTCTGGGCAGCCTGGGCCAGGGCTCTGCACCCTCACACCAAACAAGTTTCTCCTCCTGTTCAGATGGAACCTGCTGGGTTCCAGTGTATGCCCATTGCCCCTTGGCCTGGCCCTGGGCACCACTGAGCAGAGTGTGGCCCCAGCCTCTTGCCCCCTGCACCCTTTACTGCCAAGACTCTTGGTATCTCTCTCTCTCTTCCCACAGACACTAGGCAGCTGATGGATTCCACAACCCACTTGCAGCTGCCCCATTAATTGGGGTGTGCTGTCAGCTGCAATCATGTCAGCCTTTTCATTCTGTTTTGTTGGGAGCTCAGTTGCCTGTGGGCACAGATGAGCTCTGGGGAGAAATATCTGCTTATTATTATCATCATTTCATTGCAATCAGCCCTAATGGCTCATCAGCAAACTGGCCCTGAAAGCACAGCTCAACTGGAGTCAGGCTCTTGCCAGTGTCCCTGCAGCAAGCAGGTGGTTCCCTGCAGCACATACCTCTTCTTGTGCTCATCTGGAGTAAAAGGCACATCCTCCTCATCCACCTCCACTGATTTTTGCTTGACATTATATGGAGCTCTGGAAGAGAAAGGGGAGAGCCAGGCTAAGGGAAGTGCCTCTGTGCACTGGGGCACAGGCAGGACAAGCAGAACCCAATGTAAATCCAAGGAAAGGGGGGAATGGATCCAGACTCTACCAGTGTCACGCACAAGTGTGGAAGACATTGGTCTTTCTCATGTCTATGTCCCCCATAGGTTTGATTTTCTCCCTTCATACATGGGTTAAGCCTAGAGCCTAGTTCCTAACAGAAGCTCAGCTCTATTTAGGACTAGAGCCACAGTCTTGGGCACAAAAAGCAGCATAGGAAATTCTAGCAGTGCTGCTCTGCCATGAGCTCCCTCCTCCTCCTGCTTTCAGAAGGGTCAGCAGTGCTGCCAACCCATTCCCCAGGATGCATCCTCCACTCCCTGCCTTCATTCCCAGGCAGAGACCAAGCTCCCTCCAGCCAAAGGCCATTCCCAGCTCAGGGAACACCTGATGGCCACACAGGCCTGCAGGTAGCAGCAGCAAGTGCTTCAGTTGCTAGGGAAAGCTCTGCAGTGCTCAGCTGCTGAAGCCCTTGCCTGCTTTGTCCTGCACACAGGCATCCATGGCTTCACTCCCAAAGCCATGGACAGCAAGCTCTGCTCCCCTTGCACACTCACAGCTTCTTGTAGTCCTCAGTGGTCATCCTGTAGGCAGAAGAAGCACGAGCCATGCTGGCTCCCTTCAGAGCAGAGCTGCAGACAGCACAAAGCACAGCTGTTAACATGACTCTCCTGAGCTCCCACCCTTCCCCAGCTGAGCTATTGATGCTCCCAAAGATCCACTCTCTGAATGCAGGGAATGCTATTTAACTGAAGGACACTATTTGTCCTTTTTTTTCTAGCTTAGTCTAGGATTTGAGGTCTCCTTTGCTTCCCCAGGGCCACTGGGAGTTGTTAGGGCCAGCATGGGCATTCCCTGCTGTGGGATGGTGCTGCTGCATCCCAGGGTCCCCATCCCTGGAGGGGCTCAAAAGCCATGGGGATGTGGTGCTGAGGGCCATGAGTCAGTGGTGACCTGGCAGTGCTGGTTTGATGCCTTGTCTTTCTCCTACACCTGCTGAAGGGAGCAGCCACATCTTCCAGCATCTAGCAGGGATTTAGTGGAGCTGAGTGGAAGTTCACAAGCATTGGCCAAGGCAAGAGGATGACTAGAAATCTGCTCAATATTTAAAAGCTCCTTTTCATCAAGAGGAAGGCACACACATACCTTTTCTGTGCTCCATTAGAAGATGAAGCATCTGGCACTGAAGAGGTCTTATCAATGGTTCTTGTGAACACTCCTCTGAGGAGAACAGAGACATGATCAAATTGTTGGCAGGAGAGAGCTTGGAACTCAAATTAAGAGACTAGCAGCCACTCTTTGGCTTAAAAGTGTCTGTGTGTCCTGTCAGGAGGAAGGTGCTGGCTCAGGGCACTGTGGAGCAGAAGGTGCTTTCTTGGGAGAGTCATCGCAAGAGATGTCCTGGCCTCTGGTCACAAGGGACAATCAGCTCACAGCTTGGGTTGGGGTCACAGGGCTCACCAACCTCTTGAGGATTATGGTGGCATCAGAGGCTCTGAGGGCAAGAGCCCATGTGGCACAGGAAGCCAGAGCTGATCCCAGGGCTGGTGGAACACTTGCAGAGCACATGTGTTATCATCATATCACCCAGAGATCTTCTGACTTGGTTACCATCAGACTCTCTGTTAAACACTCTACTGTGTCTCTTCACTGAGGTCCTTCCTGAGCACTGTAGTGCTCCTAACCAACAGCAGAAGCCCAGAGAGAGTAACACTTTCCATGCCTGCTGCATCNTCATGATCTTCAAGGTCTCTTCCAGCTGGAACTGTTCTATGATTCCATGCTCCTGATGGAGCTCTCCCTCCCCTCCAGCCCAAATCTATACCAACCTGATGAGGTAACCAGGTTGAGCCTTGGGGGTAGGAGACCTGTGCCAAGAACAGACAGCAGTCAGGTAAGAAACATGGAGCAAACCAATAGCAGCAGCAGCAGGAGGCTCTCAAGGCACACATCTAGCTAAATGGGCCTCAAGCAAAGGTCTCTTCCAACTCAAACCACTCCAGGAGAGCTCAGCTGCTGCACCAGCATTAGCCTTGGAAGGGTTGCAACCAGAAGGGACAAGAGCTGGGGCAAGGAAAGGGAGAGGACGCAGCAAACTGCTTGTAGGAGACGGCAAGGCTCTGCCAGCAGTGGCACTGCAGCTAGCAGAGAGCTCTCACACAGGACTAAGCCCTTTCCAGCACTTTGGTATTTAAGGATAGAAGCTTCTACAAGCTCCTGGGTTTCTGAAGAGCCTTCAGGCTCTGGCCCTGAAGCAAACTCAGCTTTGCTTGCTCTGAGGAGCCCTCAGGCTTAGAGCATACAGTTGTTGCACCAGCACAGGAGCTGATAGGCACCAGAAATCTGGTGGGATCATAGGCTTGAAGGCATCTACTAAAGACAGACATCAGTCAATCCATTGATCCATCTGGGCCTTGCAGGAGGTGAAGCTCTCTGTGAGGTGACAGTTCCTAGAGATGACACTGACCACTGCAGGCTCTCCTCAAGGACTGGGTTTTCCCAAGCAATCAGAGCAGTCAGTGGGTATGAGGAGATGAAGAAAAAGCAGGCATTTGGGAAGGAGCCCATGAGATGACAGAGAGGGGAAGCAATGGGATGGGTCCCCAGAATTACCTGTCACTCTGGGGAGCAGAAGGTTTTGAGGCTGGGGCTCCTCCAGCAGCCCTTCCAGACCTGAGCAAAGAGAAGACACAATGACATCAACTTCTGAGCTGCCTTGCAGTGATGCTTTCAGACACAAGTTACTAACAGAAGAATGATTTGGGCTTGGGTTTGCTTCTAATTCAGGAGAAGCTGGTGCAGACTGTGGTGTCTGTCCCCTGGTGTGACCTAGCCCTGGAAGCTGGATGGGGAGATGAAGACCTGGCTGGTTTATCACCTAAAACTCCCTCCCATCAAGGTCTGCCCCATCCTTTCTCACTCTGGAGATAGTGGAACACTAACTGGCTTTTTGAGTTCTCCTGAGACTTCAGCTCTGCCTGTGCTGGTGGATCCCCAGCTGCTAGGAGAGGCCATTTCCCAGAGCTCTCCCCAGCCTGCAGTTACCCAAACTAAAGAGGAGCACCACTTCCCTTTGGCAGGGTCACTTCTTGGCACTACAGGGAGCCCAGAACATGCTAGCACCACCTGTGCTGCTTCTGTAGGCCAAGAGGAACAGAGCACTCATGGGAGGCTGATGAGGGAGAGGAGGAAGGGAGAAGAGGAGCATTCCTTGGTGGCCACACTTACACTGGGCTGCTCTTCTTCTCCTCCTCAGAGTCTGAGTTGTGGTGGTGGATCCAGCTGTTGTCTCCTTTCAGCGTGGTGCGAACCTTCATCTGCTTAATGATCCTCCTGCGGTCTTCATCCGTGGGTGGAATGACTCCTCCTGGGAGAGGCAGGGGGAAAGGAAGGAGACAGGAGAAGGGATGCTGAGAGAGGGCAGGAATTCCCTGTGTCAGCAGGGTAAAACCTCAGAGGGGAGGGAGCAGAGGTTTCCTTTCAGGTAGAGATTTAAGCACTGAAGGAGTTGTCTGCCGCTGCTTCTGCTGAAAGAGGGAGACAAGCTGCTGCCATCCCAGCTTCAGGACCAGGCTCTCCTGATTCCTCACCTCTTCTCCAGACATCCAGGCAGTTGTTCTCTCCTTTCAGAGCATTATTTAACATTAATGAGTCATTTGCTCTCAGGAAGACCAAAGGCACTCAGTGAGGGCTCTAAGCAGGGAGTCTCCTCTGGCATCTCCCAGCACATCAGCTCCAGCAGAAGGCTGGTTTGCTTTGTGGGACAGGAGCATGGAGCTAAGCCAAGACTTAGGAGCTAGAGGTAAGCCATAAAATGACAACAATCAGCTGTCAGCTTTCTCTGGTGGCCTGTCAGAGTTTGGAGGAGACACAGAACCACACAATCCCAGCCAGGTGGGAAGAGACCTTTCATGTCATCAAGCCCAACTGCTAAGCAGCACTGCCAGGGCACCACTGACCCATGGCCCTCAGCACCACATCTCCATGGCTTTCCAACACCATCCTGCTGAACAGCTGTAGCCCCAGCATGATTCCGCCCTCCCCAGATACTCCTTTTATAACAAGACACTCTTAGGAGTCCATTAACACTAAAGGCAGTCCTCATCACTGCATGGATGCTGCACAAGGCTGCTCTCCAGCCCTCTGACTGCTGGGGTTTATCTCTAGAAGAGACAAGACAAGACAAGGCTGCTGTGTTTTCAGTAGACACTTCAAAGAGAGCATTTTAAGGAGGGTTTTGAGAAGAGAACAACATGGGAGTTTGTTAGTCAAACCCTCAGCCAGGCTGTCAGCTCTCTGTACCTTCATGGATACTGAACTGATAGCCAAATCCATGTCATTTTGGACCTGAAGAGGTGTCCTCTAGCCATGGAGATGCTGCACTGGGGGAGCTGAGCAAAGAAGGCAAACAGACCCCAACAGCTTGGGCTGGGGAAGGGACTTACCTTTACTGATCCCCAGGGACATCATGGTTCCCAGCAGCACCTTCCCCTGCAGTTACTCTTGGAAGACAACAAGCCCCTGGAAGAAATGAAAAAGGGAGAAAAGAGATTAGTAGTTCTGCAGGTTTCCCTTCAGAAGTCCAGGGGGAGCCCCCAGGAGCCAAGGGCCTCCCATGAAGCATCTGCAGAGCACCAGTGCAACAGGCTCTTGCTCCTAATTAGCAGCCTTGGGTGCCATCCTTATGGAAATGAGCACTAATGCTCCCTCCCTTCCTGGCCATTCCTGCTGCCTCAGGGGCACCCTTAAGCATTGCCCAGCTTACTCCAAAGTGGCTGCACTCTGCTGGTTCCCTTCACACCCTTTCCCTGGACAACCTGGCAGAGCTGCCCTGGGCTTCAGGTTTGCAAAGTGCCCTGAGATCCTGAAATAAACAGGAGCTTGGCTTGCAAAACATCACCTCTGGGAGGTGATCCTCACTGAAAGGGAGCAGCTGCAGACAGACAGACATCCAGAGGCACTTGAGGCTGCACCTGTACCATGGGACTTCCCAGAATGGTTAGGGTGGGAAGAGACCTTCCTTTCCAGGTCATCCAGTCTAACCCCCTGCTCTCAGCAGGGACATCTCCAACTAGAGCAGGTTGCTCAGAGCCCCAAACAACCTGACCTGGGATGGTTCCAGGGATGGGACATCTCCCACCTCTCTGGGCAACCTGGGCCAGGCTCTCATCACCCTCAGGGTGAGACATTTCTTCTGTCTAGTCTATATCTCCTCTTTTAGTTTCAAACCATCACCTCTTGTCCTGTCCCAACAGGCCCTGCTGAAAAGTCTCTCCCCATCTTTCTGATAGGCCACTTTAAGGGCTGCAAGAACGTGTCCCCAGAGCCTTCTTCAGGCTGAACAATCCCAACTCTCCCAGCCTGTCCTCAGAGCAGAGAGGTTCTATCCCTCAGATCATTTTTATGGCCTCCTCTGGACTGCTCCAGCAGATCCATGTCTCTCCTGGGCTGAGGACTCAAGATCTGGACCCAGCACTGCAGAGCCAGAGGGGAGCTGCTCCATGCTGAGCAAGAGCTCAAGGGTGCAGGGGACAAGAGGCTGGGGCCACACTCTGCTCAGTGGTGCCCAGGGCCAGGCCAAGGGGCAATGGCCACACACTGGAAGCCAGCAGGATCCATCTGAACAGGAGGAGAAAGTTGTTTGGTGTGAGGGTGCAGAGCCCTGGCCCAGGCTGCCCAGAGAGCTTGTGGAGTCTCCTTCTCTGGAGAGATTCCCAAGGCCCCTGGAGGTGATGCTGGGCAAGCTGCTCTAGATCCACACCAATTTTTTATGGCTAAATTCCTGCTGACAAAACATCCAACATGAGCACCCCAGTACAAGGAATAAGTAGCCTGTGTCCTTAGACTCCATGCTCCAAATGGAGCTGCTAGCTAGGCATGGAGCATCACCACGACCCTTGACCAGCAGCAGAGCTCTCCAGATCACATCTGGGAACATCTGCTGTGCACAAGCAGCTTTGCTTACAGAGCATGACAGAGAGAGCCCTTTCTTTGGGACCAAGTTGCTGAGTACAGACAGGAAAGGCACAGAGCCTGCCCCTCCACTACCTCCCACTAAAGACACCAACTCTGGAGCTCCTCATCACGGGAACGAAAGCAATTAGAGAGTATTTAATGAGGGCAGGGGAGCTGAGCCCTTGTTCAGATGCTAATTGCCAGGGTGCAGTCTGTCTGCGGGCAGGGAGCCAGCTCAGCTCTCCCTCTGCAGCCTCCTGCCCTGCCTTGGGCATTTCTAGCTAACCCCTTGGAGCTTTCAAAGCAGCTCCAAGGTATGCTGCTGCTGCTCCTGGGATGGAGAGGCTGTGCCTCTCACAGTGCTTCAGAGAGCAGCTCCTAGGAAAAGCCTCATCCTGCCAGGGAAGCTGGAGGCTGTGCTAGAGGGAACAAGCTGAAGAGCTCAGTTTGGCTGCCCAGGGGCAGGAGAAACCTGAACAGAAGGAAAGGCTTCTTTCCTGTGAGCATCATGGAGGCTGCCAAGCAAAATTGCCAGGATCAATAGTTGCTTCCCAATAGCTGAGGCCAGCCACAGCTGCTCTCTGTCCTGCTTGGTAATGCTCAGCAGCAGCTGCTGGACACTTCAAAGCCTTTCCTCCAGCACTCTTGTCAAAGTTCCTATCTCTCCCACTTGCCTTTCCTGCCTGCTTCTTGCTCCAGCTCCTCATTTTGCTGACCTGAGACTGGTTTGCTAAGCAGTGGCAGAGAGATTGTCTGTGGCTAACCCTAGAGAAAGGAGAGGGAGGGAAAGAGAGAGGAGGACAAGTGCTTTTCCTGGGCATTTGTGGTTCTTCCCTGGGGCTTTGAGCACCTGATCTAGGTGAAGGTGCCCATGGCAGGGGCTGGGAATTAGATGATCTTTAAGGTCCCTTCTAACCTAAACCATTCTGTGATTTTCTAGGAGAAGTTAAGGTGAGCAAGAGCCACATTTCCCCTCTTAGAGAGAGATTGGCAAGGAGACATCCCAGGGAGGAGTGTACAGGCTGGGAGAGAAACAAGAGGAGAAACTTGTTTGGTGTGAGGGTGCAGAGCCCTGGCCCAGGCTGCCCAGAGAGCTTGTGGAGTCTCCTTCTCTGGAGAGATTCCCAAGGCACCTGGAGGTGATGCTGGGCAAGCTGCTGTGGGTGAGCCTGCTGGAGCAGGGGGGTTGGACTGGGTGATCCCCAGAGGTCCCTTCCAACCTCACCAGTCTGGGATTCAGGGATAGACACACACACAATCACAACAATGGGCACCAGCAGAGATGACAAGAGATGGTTCAGGCACCACAAACTCCTCTCTTCCCTTTGCAAGGAGTGATCCCTATGGCTCACAGCCCTTGGGCTGAACAAGGGAGTTCCTACAGCTTCCTTTGTCCCCATGGCCATGGAGGCTGCAGCTGGCCCAGGGAGAAGCTGATCCACCCTTGCCCACTCCCAGTCCTCTGGGAAGGAGCTGATGGACAGCCAGACCAACACTCTGCACTAAGAGGTGCCCCAAATCAGCAGCCCATTAATTGGGAATGATGCTGCTTTCTGTCTCAGCCACTTAAAAAGCTGTAATTACACCCCAGGAGATGAGACACTTACTGCTCTTTAGAAGCTGACTGCTGCTCCTATTACCTGCAAAGGCACAGAAGGAAAACCTCCTGTGGGATGGCTCCACTGCACCTTTAACAGCTTAATCACAACTCTTTTTTAGCCTGCTATTGTCAGGAGTTCATTGGGCACTTGTGGTAATCATCTCTTTGCACCTAATAGCCACCTTGCCCTCCATTCATCCTGGGGATGAGCTGGATCTGACCTTGGAGCTAGTTCTGAGGACTAAATGAACATCTGGGAAAGGAAGCAGAGCTGCTTTGATCCTGTAAATTCAGCTATCCTGGAGAGTGCCACAGGCTGCCTTTAGACTCCTGAACCATCTACAGAGGCCAGGCCAGCCCTGAGTTCATGTTACAGCACTCCTGTTCCCAGTGCCTTGCTCCCCAGTCTCAGGATGGGAGCTCCATTTGATGCCCAGGCCCCCAGGCTCACTTTGCTGTGCTGGTCCCTGTGACAGCTGCAGGGTTGAGATGCTCTGCAGCAGGAAATGTCCTGTCAGACCCTTACTGGACAGGAACCCTACAGGTGACCTTGCCTAGCTTATAGGACAGTGAGCTAAACTCTTGCTGCCTCAGAAAGGTCATTAACAAAGCACAAACTGAGTGCTACACACCCGTGCTACTCTCCTTCAGCCCAAAGCCCACATGTCATCCCTGCAAAGGAATCCTGTGCCACCTAGAGTGGTGCAGGACCTCCCAGCAGCAGCTCCAGACTCTGCTGCCTGCTAGCAGAGACCACCCATGCTGTCACCCTGCTTTCCAAGGAGCTCTCACATGCTCCTCCTGTTCCTGAGGAGAAGCACAAACCTCATTTCACCAGCTAGGAGCTTGTGTACTAATGGAGGACTTGGCCAGTGACCTGACTGCTGGCCCTTGGCCACAAACAGGCCTGAGGGCAGTCATGTGGAAAAATATCCTTGTTTAAAGATAATTGATGTCTCTTCTGACCTTCACAGCCCTCACAGTAAAATAGAGTTCAACCTTGCAAAAAAATGAACCTTCTTCATTTAAAGCTCCTGCATTCTGCTGAGGATTTAATCATCTAGAGGCTCCCAAGATGCTGAGGGCACTGGAGCATCTCTGGCAGGAGGAAAGGCTGAGAGCTCTGGGGCTGCTGAGCCTGGAGAAGAGCAGAGCCAGAGGGGAGCTGCTCCATGCTGAGCAAGAGCTCAAGGGTGCAGGGGGCAAGAGGCTGGGGCCACACTCTGCACAGTGGTGCCCAGGGCCAGGCCAAGGGGCAATGGGCACACACTGGAAGCCAGCAGTTTCCATGTGAACAGGAGGAGAAACTTGTTTGGTGTGAGGGTGCAGAGCCCTGGCCCAGGCTGCCCAGAGAGCTTGGGGAGTCTCCTTGTGTGGAGAGATTCCCAAGGCCCCTGGAGGTGATGCTGGGCAAGCTGCTGTGGGTGAGCCTGCTGGAGCAGGGGGGTTGGACTGGGTGATCCCCAGAGGTCCCTTCCAGCCCTCACCATGCTAGGATTTGAGGATCTAGACCTAATCAAGGATCCAAGTCCCCACTCCCCAGCCCATATAGCAGATCAAGCCTGACTTTCACAAACCCACTGGAAGGAGAGCCAGGCAGAGCAAGCTTCTCCAGGTAGGTTAGAAGCAGCTCTGGCCCCCCTGCCCCCCAACAGAGGCACCTTCAGGGGGCAGGATTGCTAATGTCCCTCCTGCCCTGAGTGAGCTGCATCAGGTGTGGGCACAGAGCTGCATTGCTCTTGCATTAGCCAGAGCACACAATGCAGACCTTGTGCCCAGGTTATGCTTTTATGTTAGCTGTTACCTGAGCTGCTCTGAAGGGAGAGCAGCCTGGAGAGATTGTGCCTGCTCTAGCATGAACCCTGCCAGGCCAGGCTTAACCCTTTCAGCTCCCTTCAACACCTTTGAACTGGTAAAGGAAGCTTTTTGTTGGATTAGCACTTTGTGCCCAGTGGCTGTGACATATTAGAAGGAGATTTATTTCAGCTCTGAACACTGACTGGAATGAGATCCAGTGCCTGGAAAGGATGGGCACCCCCATTCCACTGCCTGCCCTTGGGGAAACAACAGAAATGACACTTCAGGCTTCATCCTCTGCACCCAGAAGCTGCAATTTAGGAGCTCAGCCCACATCATGGATGTGGGGTTGGAAATGGGTCACTGTCAGGCAGTGTCTCTAAGTCCAGACCCACAGCCTGAGGCTCACTCCAGGACTTGGACTGAGCCTCAGTGGCAAGTGTCTCAATAGTGGCTCAGTTTTAGGTGGCTGTGAGCTTTGGGGGGTTACTCTAGATGATCTTTCTAGGTCCCTTCCAACCCCTAACATTCTGTGATTCCAGTGGAGATCAGCTCCTGCTGAATCACCTCTGAACACCAGGAAGGTTTATAATGCTAAGCCCCAGCTGAATGGTCACCAGAGAGGCAGGATGATGAGTCCTCACTTCTTCACACAATGCTTAGCTTCTCTGCAGGACCAGCTTTCCACTCTTGCCTTCCCAGTTTCCATGCAGGGACTCTTCCACACTGACACTGGCACAAACACACACACCTGATATTTGAGCTGCACTAGGAGATTTCCAAAGCCAACCTTGCAAATGACCTGGAATGCCATAGGTGAAGCAGTGCAGGCAACATCAAACCAATCCTTCTAGGCTTGTACAACACAACAGCTCATCACTACCCTGGCCAGCAGGTGCAGAGATGCTCTAAGGAGAAGCCAGGCTAGAAGAGGAGGCTCTTTTCCCCAGGAACCACTGCGAGAGGTGTTTGAGCAGTCAGCTGGAGAGGACTTTAGTCCTTGGTTACTTTAGCTCTTGCTCAGCATGGAGCAGCTCCCCTCTGGCTCTGCTCTTCTCCAAGCTCAGCAGCCTCAGGGCTCTCATCCTTTCCTCCTGCCAGAGATGCTCCAGTGCCCTCAGCACCTTCCTAGCCCTGCCACGTTTCAGCTATGTCCAAGCCAACAGCTGCCAAGCTCCAAATGCACATTTAGAAGTCCTTCTCATTCACTTGCAACCACATACCCCACAAAAAACCAACCACAATCCAGTCTCTCCAGAAGCAGTTGGCAAAGAGATGAGCTACTGAAGTCTCAGGGAAGTGTGGCATCAGCTTCCCAGGAGCTGTACAAGCCTCCCTCCCCAGCATGACCATCCCCAAGCACCAAGCCTGCTGTCACTGCCCCCAATTCCTAGAGCCTTTTTCACCACATTTTCAGAAGGCTAATTGCAAGGCATTAATTCCTAATTGCTCAACTAATTTCTGTGTTTGAAAAGGCAGGAGGATGTAAAAGGTGTTTACCACACCCACACACCATTGACCTGAAGCCTTGATGTCTAGAGATGAAAGCAAGGAGGAAGGAAGAGTTTGTTCTGCTTCCAAGGGCAGAGCAAGTGTTTGTGTCACCCAGCAGGGCAGAAAACCTCTTCCAAGCTTCATGATATCACAGGAATAGGACAAAATCTTGCCAAAAAACCTCACTGTTTTCCTAAAAGCAAACTAAAATCTGTCTTCTGTGGAACTCAGGACTTCCAACTACAGCAAGACACAGTTTTGGGGCAAGTTGAATGCTTTTCCTTGGGCTGGATGAAGAAAAACTAGGCTAAGCACAACATCCTGCTTGCTCTGATGAGGGAGGACATGTCTGCTCCCCAGCTCTCTGTGGAGCAACCTGTGCAGGTGAACCTGTCAGGGGTTAGTCCTGGAGCAGCCAAGGGACAGGCAGAGGGGTGGGGATGGGGCAATGGAGAAGACATTCCCCAAGCTTAGAGGCAGGATGAAGCAAGGACAGAGGGAGGTGCAGCTTTACCCCTCCCATCTCTGCCCTTCCAGGGTGCTGGTTTCGTACTGGTTCAGAGAGAAAGACAAGGTAGAGCCAGGAGAGATAGAGAGAGGAAGATCTCTGTCTGCAGCCCTCTTGGTCCCACACAGCTTCTGGGTGAGGCAGAAAGGGCTGCAGCTCACCCCAAGGCTCCTGTCAGGTTGTCACAGGCCAGAGGCTGAGGTTTGACCTGTGTTGGCTGGGCTCTGCTCACTCCTGCTCACACACAGCCCTCTCCCCAGCTGCCTCACTGCCATGCCCCATCCTCTAGCTAGGAAATGAAGGGGGAGACGGGTTGTAGAAAGATGTGGGGTGATGGGCAGGGAGAGGGCACAGTGACCAGACAGGGACAAGAAAGCCCCAGCCCCAAAGCTCCCCTCTTCTGCCACACTTGTGTACTCACACTACTACCAGCCCTGTACTGCTCAAGAACCATTTGAGAGCCACACTTTGGGCCAACACTCTGTACAAAAGAGTTTCATTTCCCCATGTTTTAAGGACTTAAAGCATTGGTTCAAACCTCCCTCATCCCCACCAGATCCCTGCAACACGTTAGGACAGCCTTCCTCTTCCTCCTCCTCCCCCGGCAGAGAGAAGCAGGACCCCATGTGCCCTCTGCAAGGCTCAGAGGACCAAGCTCCCTAGCCAGCCCTACCTGTGGAAGCTCCTCAGCTGTGGCTTCTCCCCCCAAACAGAGCAATGGGGAGCAGTCTCCAAGCAATCTCCAGGCACTTTTGCCTCCCCAGGGGCTCTCAGCAGCTGTGTCCAGTCCTCCCCTGGCAGCACAGGAGAGCTGTGGGAGAAGCTGAGAGCTTACCTGGCAGAGGGCTGGCTCCTGGAAGCCAAGCCTTGTTTTGAGGAGGAGACTTGGGTGTGTTTTGCCCTTCAGGGGAATCAAACAGGTTTCTCCATTCAAGTCGGCATCGGGCTCCCCTCCCTGTAAGCTCTCCTCTGCATTCCTCACATTCTCCAGCGAATGCCACCTTCCCCAGCCCTGGGCTGCCATGGGACAGCAGAGAGCAGTTCCCCCCACAGCTCCCACCCCCCGGAATGTGTCTCAGGCTAAGCTTGTCCCCCCGGAGGTGGGGGGCAGGCACCTCACTGCTCCAGCAGCAGAGAGGCACTCAGAGCAGTGGTACCCTGCTAGCATCACGGACTGGCACTGTAATTAGCACTCAGCACTGATTGTCTAGTGCTGACTGCTGAAAGGAACTCCACGGGGGTCATTAGCACTGCTCCCTGCCGAGGAAATTGCCAGGCACTCCTGTGTTTCTTTCCCTTTCTAATTGCTGTGGTCACTGGCAGATCCCTGAGGCCCAGCTGTGCTGAAAGGCTCTGAAGGGACATAGCAAAACCCTTGGATCCTCTTTTGGCTAATTCCTAAAGCCCACAGGAGTTTAGAACCTCTGAGAAGTCAAGGCTTCAGCCTGGGAGTGCCACAGGTTGGTAAGAAGGTGATGAAGCCCCAACCAAGCATCTCTCCAGGATCTCTCCCCACCAGCAGACACTTTTCCCTGCCCTGCTGAATTGATCCTGTAGGGTCTGGAGGAGATGAGCTGCTGCAGAGCAGCTCTCCTTACAGCTCTGCTGCAGGATGGTGGAGAAACCCCCAGAGGGCTGGGCTGGGCTCTAACAGGGCTAATAACCCAACCCTAGCTGCCAGCAGCACAGCCAAGATAAGATCTGAGCAGCCCTGATGTCAACGTTGTTATTCCAAGCCCAGCTCCTTCCCTCTGATCTAGTCACGGGGCAGCAGCAGCAGGAGCAGGAGCAGGCTCAGCTGAGCTTTCTGCCCCAGAGGCAGAGATAAGCCCAGGAGAGAAGATGGATTAGCCCTACCCTGAGCTGGGAACAGGCACAGAGGGGTGTCCAACTGAGGGCAAGTGGAGATGTTTAAAGTGGGCTCTTTACCACACAGCCTAGACCCTGCCTCAGTCAGTGCATCCTCTGCTTCAGGGCCCCAGCTGACAGGACAGCTTTATTTTCAGCAAGGCCTGAGTCATCTCATCCTTTGCTGAAGGTTTGGTCAGGTTCTTTCTTGAAATAAAAGTGACTAATGGGCTGGGCAGCCTTTGGGGTAGGGTAGGTCCTCTGCCAAGCAAGCAGCAGGGACACCTCAGGGTGGTAGAAGCAGGCTTTCCCCCCCTCAGTATGAACACACCACTGCCCAGTGAATGTTCCAAATGAAAACCACCTCTCAGGAGCACCTTCATGGGTAAGGAGACCCAAAAACAATACACAGGGAAGTTGGGTGTTGTTTTGGGGAGGTTTTTTTCAGCTGTTTTGTTGAACTGGGCACACATGAGCTGGCTCTCAGCATTGCTCTCCTCCTCCTCAGGAGAGAGGGACCCAGCAAAGACTTGCTTGCTTAATTACCTCACAGGAGATAGGTGCAGCATGAAGTAACATTCTGTTATTAGCCTGAAAATACAGCTCCAAGCAGATGTACCCAAGCTCCAAAGGCAGCTCTCCAAGCCAGGGGTGTGGCAGCAAAGGCAGAGCAGCAGGGAAGGCATTTCCAAGCTGGCAGCTCCATCACAACAAGTGGTTGGTGAAGGACACCCTGAGCAGCACGTAGCCTCCCAGGACACACACAGGATGCTTCCTCCACAGCATCAGCTGTTCAAGCCCTATCAAACTCAACTTTCCAAAGCCTCCTCAATCTTCAGCCTCTGTGCTCAACCTGCTGGTGTCACCCAAAGCTGCACTGATTCAGCACTGACCTTACACAGCCTTCCTCACTCCTCTGGCTCAGTCCCACACCAAGTTCTCCATGCTGTGCTAATCCTGCAGCAATGCTCCAAGTGGGGTTGGTCTCTTCTCCCAAGTAAAAAGCAATAGGACAAGAGGAAACAGCCTCAAGTTACACCAGGGGAGGTTTAGGTTGCACATGAGGAACAATTTCTTCCCCAAAAGGATTGTCAATCCCTGGCCCAGGCTGCCCAGGGCAGTGCTGGAGTCACCATCCCTGGAGGGACTGAAAAGCCATGGAGATGTGGTACTGAGGGACATGGTTAGTGGTGACCAGCTTATCACTGCAATCATAGAATCCCAGGTTGGAAAGGACCTACCTCAAGGATCACCTAGTCCAACCTTTCCTGGCAAAAAGCAAGCAAACTCTTCTAGCCATGGCTGTTGTTACGGAGGAGAAGTGGATGCTCCAAGGACAGCATGAACATCACACACCTCTCAGGGAGTGTGTTTCCCAATAAACAGCATCAAAGAGAACCTGAAAAAAGCCTGGAAAGAAGGAAGTTTCAAAAACAATTGCTTTCCAGGACTGGCAGAACACAGAAAGGAACCTTCTGTCTTTCTCACTTAGACTAGGACAACACTAGAGGGTCAGAAGAGACATCAGATACCAGAGGAGATGTAGAATCAGAGAACTGTTTGGGTTGGAAGAGACCTCTAAGATCATTGAGTCTAACCATCAGCCAGCACTGCCAGGTCACCACTGAGCCATGTCCCTCAGCCACCACATCTCCATGGCTCTGAAACCCCTCCAGGGATGGTGACTCCAGCACTGCCGTGGGCAGCCTGGGCCAGGCCTGGACAACCCTTTTGGGGAAGAAATTGTTCTTAATGTCCAACCTAAATCTCCCCTGGAGCAACTGGAGGCCGTTTCCTCTTGTCCGTGTAGTATATAAGTAGATGTACATTAGGACACCAATATAAATCCCAGCTTTGTCTTATTGCCCAGGAAAGAAAGGATGACTCTACTTCTCTACTTCCCCCCCCCCCTTTTCCATGTTTTTTCCTTCAGTTGGAACTAACCATGGCCCAGCCATGTAGACAGCTTACCTTGAACTGGACATTTGCAGGGCTGTTGTGTCACCAGAGCTCCCTAGCCCAGCAGGTAGCTCTGTGGTGCTCAGCAGCCTCTCCACTTAGGGACAATCAGTCCCCAACCAAGTCCTGGTGGTTTTATCCCAATTAAGCTCTTAGCTAAACCTCTCTCCCCCAGGTCTAGCTGGATGTCACTCACACCAGCAGGCATACAAACCCTGCTGGCTGGTTTTCCTCCTCAGAATTACAGGAGCATAGCCAGGGTTTAATGACATGGCATGTCAAAAGCACAGGAGTGGCCACAGGCAGGGAAGGGTTTTTTGGCCAGCAAGTGGTAAACTGGTGTGACATGCCACAGGGCCACCAAAACACAGCACCACCAGCTCAAGGCTAAAAGATCCTCCAGCAAAATCTGTAGGAGAAGACAATTTCCTTCATTCCAGGCACTTAGTTGAGATAATCAGATCAGGAGCATCATCTAGAAGAGGCTTTAAGGATGAAGACTCCAGATTCAGGTTAGGAATCCCTTCACCATGCAGAGGGTGTGTGTGTGTCTGGCTGTGCAGGGGGAGGGAAATGGGCTCTTTCTGCTACTAGCTACATGAAACACCAGTGAGAAGCAAACACAACTATAGCCTTTACCACTGCCAGCAGCAGGAGCTTCTCCAAGCTAGCAGCTACAGGTTAAGACCTGACAAATTCATGATCTTCTGGGAGAAAGGCACCAAGCTGGGTCTCACTGGCAAGAGCAGCCTCAGCTGGAAAGAGCACAGTTACCCTGCACACCTCTGGAGCAAAGCCTGCAAGCAGGTTGGGAAAGATCTCTAAGATCATCCAATTCAACTGTTAACCAACACTGCCAGCTCACCACTGAGCCATGTCCCTCAGCACCATATCTCCATGGCTCTGAAACCTCTCCAGGTATGGAGACTCCAGCACTGCCCTGGGCAACCTGGGCCAGGCCTTGACAAGCCTTTTGGGGAAGGAATTGTTCCTCATGTGCAACCTAAACCTCCCCTGGCGCAACTTGAGGCTGTTTGCTCTCATCCTGTTGCTTGTTCCTTGGAAGAAGAGACCAATCCCCATCTGACTCCAACCTCCTTTCAGGGAGCTGGACAGAGTGAGAAGGTCTCCCCTGAGCCTCCTCTTCTCCAGCCTACCCAAGCCCAGTTCCCTCAGCTGCTCCTCACCACACTTGTGCTCTAGACCCTTCCCCAGCTTCCTTGCCCTTCTCTGGACACACTCCAGCACCTCAATGTCCTTGTGGGAGTGAGGAGCCCAAAGCTGAGCCCAGAAAATGAATCATCTCTCCAGAGCACTTTACTCCATGGGAAGATCTCCTGCTTTTTCAATACCACTTTCTCATCTGCAGGTGGAAGGAAGGTGACTAACCTCCTCAATCCTCTGTGCCTTTGCCAAGGAGACAGCAAACCAAAGCCTCAGTAGAGGTTGAGCAGAGCTGAGTAGCAGGGTGTAAAACCACTACACCCATTAGTTACAAGGGAATCAAACTGGTTTTTCATGAGGTGTCATTCCAAAGCACTGCCAAAATGCCAGACCTCACCACCCTAATAGCAGGCAGAACAAAAAAAATCACACATCCTTCACTATTTGGGCCTAGAACACAATCATCTCAAGCCATGCTCCTGAAGACACACCTGCACAGGAGGTCAGGAGCTCTAAGTGCTGAGACAAAAGGATCTCATCAGCAAACAGAAGGCAGGAGAGTAGCTGTGGCCAGGTGCCAGCTTGATGCCACTGCTAAGACAATGAAACCTGTGCAGTCAACAGAAACACTTCAAACAGGCTCTGTTGCAAGTAGGGAGATGCTGATGTATTTCTCATCACCAGCTCAGCAAGCTTCCTGCAAGATCTGAGGCAAACCAGCTCCTTGCCTTGTGCCATAACAAAGAGCAAGTTGCACCATCACTGACAGCTCTGCACATGGGGCTTGCCAAAGGCTTGCACAAGCACCAGTGAAACTCAGCAAACAATTCTCTCAAGGAGCAAAGCCCAGCTCAACTCCTGCCTGGTTTGGCTCTGCAGCACTACAAGGTGTGGAAACTCATGATGGGGCTTGGTGATCACCAGCAAATGTGAATAACATACAGAGAAGGGACCTCTGGGGATCACCCAGTCCATCCCCCCTGCTCCAGCAGGCTCACCCACAGCAGCTTGCCCAGCATCACCTCCAGCTGCCTTGGGAATCTTTCCAGAGAAGGAGACTCCCACAAGCTCTCTGGGCAGCCTGGGCCAGGGCTCTGCACCCTCACACCTAACAAGTTTCTCCTCCTGTTTCTCTCCCAGCCTGTACACTCCTCCCCTGCATGTCTCCTTGCCAATCTCTCTCTAAGAGGGGAAATGTGGCTCTTGCTCACCTTAACTTCTCCTAGAAAAATCACAGAATGGTTTAGGTTAGAAGGGACCTTAAAGATCATCTAATTCCCAGCCCCTGCCATGGGCACCTTCACCTAGATCAGGTGCTCAAAGCCCCAGGGAAGAACCACAAATGCCCAGAAAAAGCACTTGTCTTCCTCTCTCTTTCCCTCCCTCTCCTTTCTCTAGGGTTAGCCACAGACAATCTCTCTGCCACTGCTTAGCAAACCAGTCTCAGGTCAGCAAAATGAGGAGCTGGAGCAAGAAGCAGGCAGGAAAGGCAAGTGGGAGAGATAGGAACTTTGACAAGAGTGCTGGAGGAAAGGCTTTGAAGTGTCCAGCAGCTGCTGCTGAGCATTACCAAGCAGGACAGAGAGCAGCTGTGTCTGGCCTCAGCTATTAGGAAGCAACTTTTGATCCTGGCAATTTTGCTTGGCAGCCTCCTGCTCCCTTGCTGACACACACACAATAGAGCTAGTGAAGAGGTGGCCTAGGAAATAAATCCCAGGCAGGAAAATCCAGAAGCATCTCACTGGCTTGCCCAGAAACCCTAAGATGGAGCTTGTGTAGGTGCTTATTAGGATGAGAGAATGAGCTGAGAGGAGGAGGAGGCTTGATCAGGGATGGAAGAAGCTATGGATGAAGTGAGGTTTCTCCTCTGCTGTAGCCACAATCTAGGCACAGCCACATTGGGCTCCAGCAGAGCCACAATGCCTGTTTGGGAAAACAGAGGCTAGTCAGTCTGCCAGGAGAAACACTGGGAACTGACCTAATTATAGAGGGAGCAGAGTCAACCCAACTGCAGCATGATGCAATGCTCTGGGAAACTGCTCACCCCCAGAGCAGCCAACCCCTGCTTTCCACTGCTTGTCTTCAGCAGCCACGTGAGGGAAAGCCTGCTGCTTCTCATCCAGCAGGCTTCAACTGCCAGTGCCTCTGCTGTCTGTAGCACCTTCTGCTTGCTCCCTTCCCCTCTTACCTTGACAGTCCTCCAAAGGCACGGGGAGATGAGTCCCTCCCCACTGGAGTTGTGTGCAAGGAACCAGAGACAGCATTTTGGGGAGTGATGGAAGCTGGGGCAGAGCCAGCAGGGAAATGCCATCTAGAGGCCACAAGAGGCTTTGACCTATTCTGTTCCTGTTTAGCCTAGCACATTCCTTGTCTCTCCAACTGGGGAGCCCAGAGCTGGATCCAGGACTCCAAGTGTGGCCTCACTAGGGCAGAGGAAGACCTCCTTGGACCTGCTTGTGGGTTGAGGCTGAGCTAGCCCCTGGAGAGAGAATTGGTTCTAGTTTAGCTCAAACCAGAGCAAAAGCATCACATAACCCTCCAGAAAACAGCCAGAGGATAAAACAAAACTCTTTTCTGTAGGATTCCTGCAGCATATTGAGCTCCCAGATGAGGTTCAGGCAGCTCTCATACTTCTGAAACTGGAAACACCTAAACCCCTGGGGAGGCAGGAGCTGGCAGAGGGAAATTCCAACCCCAATCTAAACCCTTCATTTAAAAACCAAACAGAACTTGAGCACTCAGATAAGGTGGAGGACACTTGATCTAAGTGTCCAACTAAGCAGCTTAGTAGACAAAGTACTGTAATAACCAATTTCTTGTGGAGAAAGGTGGGGTGCTTTTTTGCATGTCCTAAGTGGTCAAAGCCACAAAAATCACCCTTTCCAGCAGCAACATGGCAGACAACAGGAGAGCTTTGTGGAGCAAGACCTCCCAAGCCATGCAGATCCCGTGGGGAGTGAGTGAGCTCTGGGCACACAGCAAGTGCTGACTGACAACAGCTTCAGCAAAGCTTTCTTCCCCCTCCAAGGGAATGATGAAAACCCTGTGGATCTGCCCTTTCAAAGATGGGACACAAAGTTTGGAAGTCATCTCTGTGTGTGGTTTATTTGGGTTACTGTTGAACAGAAACAGGCTCCTGCTGAAACAAAGGCACAGGCAGCCTCACAGAGAGAGAGGTCTGCTTGGCTTAGATGCCTCAGCAAGAAGCCAAATCACCCACCAGTGATAGAGAGAACAACAAAATGAGCTTCAGGGATTTCAGAGATGGTTGCAGAATTATTCCCTTTTGGCATTAGCCTCTCTTTCCTTGCTCTTGTAGAGACAGAAAGCCAAGCCACAGAGAGGAACCAGTCTCAGAGAAGCAGTTCACGAAGCAGCCTGCAGCTCTGAGAAGAGGTGGCTGCTATCACCAGAGCAACCAAACAGAGGACAAGGGTGGAGAGAGAAGATGAAGGAATGCTGATATGTTGGGATTGCAGAGGGCACCACAGGCTGTTTATTCATAATCCAGGAGGTTCAGCAGCTCTTTCAGAAGGAAAGGTCACATCAAAGAGCAGAACTGTTAGCACAGCTCTTAGGTGAGGGTTTGGCAAGCCAGGTTGAAAATGGTGAGGGACTTCAGGAAAATTCCCTGTTCCAAAGAGTCAGTGACATTTCCTTCAGAGTTCACATGAAATGTCAAAACAATTACAAAAATCAAGTAGGAAACAAGAAATCCTGCAGGCCTCCTCAGGCCTTAGCCCTGTGCAGGTGGGGGTAGCTCTGCAGAGTCCTCTCTATGGCTTCATCCAAGCTCACCACTGGCCTGTAGCCCATGTCCCTCTTGGCTCGTTCACAGCTGTAGTAGTGAAATGTCCCAGCTAATGCCACCCTCATGGGGGTAAAAGTGGCCTTGAGGGTGACCAGGGGCCTGAGGAGCCAGAGCAGCAGAGAGAGGAGCAGGGCCAGGTAATAGGCCAGCCAGTAGGGGATATGGTACTTGGGAGGATCATAGCCCAAGCCAGTCAAGAGCCGGGACATGAAGGCCCAGAAAGGAACTGGTTCATCATTTGTGATGTGAAAGGCCTGCAAGAGAGCAAGACAAAAAAGCCAGAGGATCAAAAACATTGCTGTTGGCACCAGTATGGGAGGGGAGAGGTGATGGCCTCATCTCCTGGGGATGCTGAGGAGACTGATATCCCTGACTGGGACAACACAACTGCTTTACACTAACCACCTGGGCCTGAGAAGCCAGGAAGCTCTTGCTTGCTCCTACTCCTGCCACTCCAGTGCTTCAGAGCACTCCCAAATGCCCAAATTGAGGGACACAAGCCAACACAGACAGGTTAAAGCATCCCAGTGTACACTCAGTGCACACTGAAAGCATGGTGGTGCCATGAACATCTAGAAAGGCTTCTCCTGGTCTGAAGTCTACTGTAAAGCTAAATCACTGTTTGTGGAGGCATCTTGCAGCCCACAGCTCTGCCTGGATTTCCTTTCACAAGGTGTTTTTAGAGCAGCAAGTTAAGGTATGTTCATACATCTTAGAATCACAATTGTTTAGGTTGGAAGAAGATCATTGAGGCCAACCATGAACCAGCAGTGCCAGGTCACCACTGAACCATGTCCCTCAGCACCACATCTCCATGGCTTTGAAACCCCTCCAGGGATGGAGACTCCAGCACTGCCCTGGGCAGCCTGGGCCAGGCCTTGACAAGTCTTTTGGGCAAGGAATTGTTCCTCATGTTCAACCTAAACCTCCCCTGGCACAACTTGAGGCCCATGTGGTTGCACACAACAGTCAGAAGGACAATCATTCCTCATCCCCACAGAGAGAACAAACAGGCCCCATTAGTTTATGCCAGTTCCACTCATCCTACAACAGATGTTCAGTCCATGAACTACAGAGCAGACACAGGAAACCAAGCAGAGCTTGCAGATGAAGTTCAGCTGGTGGACACTCACTGCCCTTCCCAGCTCCTTCCTTACCTTCCCACACAGGGGAGAGTCCTTCTGAAGATTTTCTGCAGCCAGGATGTGTCCATGGACCACATTTTCCACATAGGTGAAATCTACCAAGTTCTTCCCATCCCTGCATAGACAAAAGGAAAAAGTTAACCCTAAGGGAGGGAAGTTTGTTTGTAGCAAAAAGAAGGACTTTCACACAAGATCTCTTTATTCCAAGGGTCCTCTTCTCCTGCAGCTTCAAGCTATGCCCTGGCAGATGAAATGGTTCACTTTAGAGACAGGGGAAAGCCCGTCAGTGTCTCAGCTCCCAAGGCTGATTCCATTCCTGTAACAGCACCTCTTTTGAGCCTCACAAGTTACCAAATTTCTGGGTGTTGCAGATCCTCCAGACCTCAGAATGAGCAGAGTGAGCCACAGCAGCAGAACAAACAGAAACAGGGTAGCAACTAGCACAAAGAAGTCACTTAAGGACAAGCTCTCAGTTAGGAATTTCTTGGCTCATGAAATTCTCACTTACTCCCTCACTAAGCCAACTTCAGCCCCTGCTGACAGAGATGGAACTCACTCTGTTAAATCCATTTCTACACAGGTACAGAAAATGATCAGGATCTGCATATTTCCAAGAGTCCAGCTAAAGCAAAAGGTTTGTTACAAAGCCATCACCACCTTCATGTGGCCATGAAACCAGCAGTGCTGCAAGCCAACCTTCTGAGAAGGAATCCTCCTTATTTCCTACACTTCTGGAAGGGATGCTCAGTTTTCTTGGCTTTCTGGGAAGGGATAGACAGCTCTGTAGAGCTGGAGGAAAACCCAGAGAAGGGATGTATGCTTGAGCTGGAGGAGAAGATAGGCTTGTACCAAGTGGAAACCTTGAGTTTGGGAGGCTTTGCTGCTTGAGATCAGTAAGGAAGTGAACTGTAAGGAAGAATAATAGCAAAAAACCCAACACAACTCACAGCCTTCACCCCTTTCTTCCTCCCACCCCAGGCACATATTCCCAGGTGCACCTCTATGCACAAAGCAGCTGCTTTCATGCAATAAAGATCTAGTCTGACCCAAAGAGCATAATTCTTTTCAAGAGCATAATACAAATCAATAAAAGCATCCTTAGCAGGATATTCCTTGCTCTGAAATTTCAGGGTTCCACTAGAAGCTCTACAAGGCTCAATAAAGAAGCAAACAGCTCTGATCTTATAATATTGCTATCTAGGCTTTAACTACAAGAACCTCAAAATACCAGAAGTGTAGATGAATTAAATTAGCAGCAAATAGTCTGAGCTGTCTCCTGTTTAACAGAGCAGCTCTTTAGAGAAGGCAGAGACAGCTCAAGCTATGTCAGTTCTTGCACTATGACAACTTACCTGTGTGCATGAGTCCCTCCCACAGGAAGAGTTCTATTAAAAGAATCCTGGAGCACAAGTGAAAAATGAAAGAAATGTACTTTTTTCCATGCCAAAACACCACTCCTGATTGGGTATTATTCCCTTCCAAAAGGGCTTTGTAGCTTCAGCACCAGTTTTAACAGCACCTATACAATGAACTGAGCCTTGCTCACCCAATGATGAACTTCATTTTGCCACTCTTAGCTGCTTGGATGAGGATGGGAACCAGCTGAGGGTCTCTGGGCCCAAAGATTCCATGGGGACGAATGGCAGTGGTGAAGAAGTTGTTGTCTGGGTCATTTGCTCCGAGCACTTCCTGGAGGGAACAAGAGAGAAGCAAATCAGGCAGAGAAAGGCCTACATTAGGGCAGAAAACATGGCTTAGTAATGCATTCCAAGCTCCTCACCAAAGGGTGGGCATTCCCTTGTTTCCTTGGGAAGACAGTGAAACATTGCAGCTAACACTAGCCACATCAGGCTACAACTGGGCTTGATGGTGACCAGAGCAGCACAGAGGGGACCAGGGCCAGGCAAGCCACCAGGGAACATGGCACTTGAGAGGATCATGGTGGCTCACCTGCCTGCCAATCTTCTCTGTAACAGAGCAAATACACCCACAGCCCAGCAGCCTCCCTGCTGAGATGTGGGCTAAAAGCAGAGAGATTGGTCAAAGAGAAGGGGATTTTCTATTTCAGTGGCACTCAGAGCTCTGGCAGGCACTGCTGGGCATCCCTAGCTCTGCACAGACTTTCTCAGTGACTGTAAGAAAGAGACACTTTTGATAGGAGAGACATTCAGAGGTCTGTTCAGTCTTGGGGAGTCCCTTGGGTCCCCCAGGGCATGTCCTCCTTTTGCAAGGGCAGTTTTAAGTATTGAAAGGAACAACATTAACCACACAAGGAAAAATACCTTCTCCTGGAGGATCTTTGTCTCTGTGTAATAGTCAATAGGTTTCTTTGCATAAGGGAGGTCCTCTGATCCATTTTTGATGTCTGTGCCCTCAAAAACAACACTGGCACTGCTAGTTAACACCAGCTTCTGCAAGAGATGGGGGAGAAAAAGGTCATTTAAAGCCTAGCACAAAAGAGTCATTATTTACAAAGGCTGAGTAAAGACAATCATGATGTTTATTCAACTGATGCTAGAGATAATTAAGTCTAGAGGAGCATGGGCAGGCTAACAGGAGATGATCTGAAACTGCAGCTTAGAGAACTCCCACTCTTCTAACTGACCCTGTCATAGTCTTTAGTGCTACCTAAAAGGAGATTAAAACATCTCAACAGATATCCAAGGCAACCAATCAAGGGGAAAACACCTCCAGAAACAGCAGAGAGCTCCTTTGGGTTTGCTATATTTTAGCACTTGACATGCAATGGGAGTTTTGGAGATTTACTCATCTTGGAGATTACAAAATCATGGTAGATTAAACCAAACAAAGAATTATCTTGGAGGTTTGTTGGCTAAAAATAGAGCCTAGTAGATTCAAACCAGAAAGCCAGTGATGTGTGCAAGAGATCAGCACCATGGGGTTTTAAACAAGACCTGCACTGGAGAGAGAAAGATGACTAGATTCATCAAGCTGCAATGAGAATGAACTCCCTGCTCTGACACAACCCAGACTAAGCCTGAAGGTAAACCACACATGGCTCATTTCCCACAACAGATTATTACACAAATAGGGGGGAAAAACCCCTAAAACTACGTGGCTGAGAGTCCAATGTGATAGACACCATTTAATTCTCACAGAACAAATGGAAATTCATTCTCTTATTCATGTCCTTCATTGGCCCATGTTGCAGTTGCTCTAAGGTCACATCAGCATCTTGCAGCCTCCAGGTGCTTTTTCTACCCTTACCTGCACTCCAGCTTCTTTGCAGGCTTCAATCACTGCTTTGGTGCCCAGAAAATTCACCTTATAGAAGAGTTCCTTGTTGTCACTTGAAGGTGCTGGGGATGCACAGTGAAATGCCACTGAGACACCTTGTAAAGCTGGGAGCAAAGCCTGGAACACACACCACAGGAGACAGCAATGAGACTGCAGCAACTGTGGCCACTCAGGGGAAGAAAAGGAAATAAAAGTTCTTCTCATGGAAAATCACCCAATAAATTTCAAGTCCTGTGCCTTGCAGGAGGCTGAGCAGATGGAATAGGATTAGCATCCAGGAACACCACCATGTCTTCTCCTTGCTAGGCAAAAATGACACTGTATCATCTAGACAACAGCAGCTGAAGATGATCCAGCAGAGCGCCCAGGTGGCCAAGAAGGCCAACAGCATCCTGGCTTGGATCAGCATGAGTGTGGCAGCAGGGACTAGGGCAGGGATTGTCCTCCTGGGCTGGGCACTGGGGAGGACACAGCTCCAAGCTTGGGTTCAGCTTTGGGCTCCTCACTCCCACAAGGACATTGAGGTGCTGGAGTGTGTCCAGAGAAGGGCAAGGAAGCTGGGGAAGGGTCTAGAGCACAAGTGTGGTGAGAAGCAGCTGAGGAAACTGGGGTTGGTTAGGCTGGAGAAGAGGAGGCTCAGGGGAGACCTTCTCACTCTCTGCATCTCCCTGAAAGGAGGCTGGAGTCAGATGGGGATTGGTCTCTTCTAAGGAACAAACAATAGGACAAGAGGAACCAGCCTCAAGCTGCACCAGGGGAGGTTCAGGTTGGACATGAGGAATGATTTCCTCCCCCAGAGAGTTGTCAAGGCCTGGCCCAGGTTGCCCAGGGCAGTGGGGGAGTCACCTCTCTCTTTTCCAACCTTAATGATTCTATGATCTGTTCTCTGCAGAGAGCCTGGGAACCTTCTGAGACCTGGAGGCTATCTAGACTTAACTACTTGTAGTAGTCTCAAGTGCAAGGTCTACAACTCAAAAGCCCCTGGAGATAGGAGCTAGAAACCTCAGCAGTGTGGAGGTTTAAGAGGCAGCAGTAGCTCATGGCACTGTCTGTGTTTGAGGTGACTGTTAGCATGTCTCAGGGCTCTACACTTTATACTGGTGGGGGAACAAATCATAGAGGCATTAAGGTTGGAAAAGACATCCAAGATCATCAAATCCAACTGTTTCTCAGCACTGCCAGCTCACCACTGAACCATGTCCCTCAGCACCACATCTCCATGGCTCTGAAACCCTCCAGGGATGGGGACTCCAGCACTGCCCTGGGCAGCCTGGGACAATGCTTAACCACCCTTTCAGGGAATAAATTGTTCCTAATATGTAACCTAGACCTCCCCTTGTGCATCTTGAGGCATGTCCTCTTGACCCACAGGGTGAAATGAAAATGGACTTAATCAAACAGCCAAACTAATATCAATACTAATCTAAAGCATATCAAGCTAGACTCAGCCCTGTGAACATGCAGGAGTCACAGCAAACAGCAGAGCACAATCCTCAGGAGCAGGATTGTGAGCAAGTCCCTCCAAGCAGAAAAAGCCTGCAAACTTCCCCCTTTATACTGAGCATGACCTTTCTGCTCTGGGATACACCTGGAGCCAACTCAGGGCAGCTGCTCTGGCTTCTGCCCCTCCCAGCTTGATCAAAACTGCTAAGAGCCTGCAGCTCATGGCTGGCCTCTAACTCATTCCCACCAAAACAAGGAGAGCTACTGACTTCCCAGGGAATGGCTGGGAGCCATGTCTACATTGCCTTTTACAGCCTCTGTAAAGCCTTCAGGAGTTTCAGTGCTCCAGGCAAGACTTGGAGAGCTGTTTGAGCAAACATTTTTTTGTCCTTTATCTACCCTTGCTCTGAGCTGCTGTTAATCTGTACCTCTTTGTCACAAAGGTCTCCCAGGAAGAACTGCACTTTGTCATTGTCAAACCTCTTCTGGATATCAAAGACATTGACTGCATAACCTTTCTTCAGGAGCTGCTCCACCATGTGCTGGCCTAGGAATCCTGAGCCACCAATCACTGTGCACTTCTGAGCAGCCTGCAGAGACAGGGAGAAAAGCTCTTGAGCAAGCAGACACACACCAAACAATGCAGGGGAACTGATCTCAACCTCCTGAAATCATCACATCCCAGCATGGTTGGGGCTGGAAGGGACCTCTGGAGATCATCCAGTCCAACCCCCCTGCTCCAGCAGGCTCACCCACAGCAGCTTGCCCAGCATCACCTCCAGGTGCCTTGGGAATCTCTCCACACAAGGAGACTCCCCAAGCTCTCTGGGCAGCCTGGGCCAGGGCTCTGCACCCTCACACCAAACAAGTTTCTCCTCCTGTTCAGATGGAAACTGCTGGGTTCCAGTTTGTGCCCATTGCCCCTTGGCCTGGCCCTGGGCACCACTGAGCAGAGTGTGGCCCCAGCCTCTTGCCCCCTGCACCCTTGAGCTCTTGCTCAGCATGGAGCAGCTCCCCTCTGGCTCTGCTCTTCTCCAGGCTCAGCAGCCCCAG